>JASANG010002631.1:0-357431 GCA_030248215.1 Enoplolaimus lenunculus
GATTATGCGAGGAATAGTAGCAAGATAGTAAAGAAACTTGCTTGGGTCCATGTAAAAGATCAAGGGCGGAACGTTTTGCTGTGGGACTAGAATAGAGTCAGCTTTAAGCTTTAGACTAATTTTTTGCTTGGCTTAGGCTTAGCAATAAACTCAATCTTACGCGTAGGCTAGGCTTAGGAATATTATGCTTGTGATACTGTTCCGTCCCTGTTCTTTACGTTGGCCCTTGTTTGGAAAAACAGATATGTATCCGGTATGCGTTAGGTTTATACCGGAACCGTATACAGATGTAGGTTCTCTACTAGATATTAATCCGTATCCAGATTCCAGATATACTGTTGCGCCCTGCATGTGGACCATAAATTCCTGCTGTATTGTAAGCTAAACTGTACTTTTGAATAACAATATTCTCAAAACCTTTTTTAATGACACAAAAGATATTATATTATGATTACTGAATAACAGCAATGACAGTTTTGGTTTTCAAAGGAAAAATATAAAACAAAAATTTAGTTAGGAAGAAATTTTAACTTGGTTTAGCAGTTAGTTAACTAGTTTTCAGATAAGTTTCGTTATTTTAACTAAACACCGAAATTATTTTGCAGCAAAAATTGGTTACAACTTCACATATTTCGTCTGCGTTCTGTATGAAAAAATTCTAGGCTCGATCCGTTCGTATGCAAAAGCACGTTAGCTGAAGAAATAAATCGAATCTAGCACTGTATTAATGTCAAAATTGCCTTTTACCGGCACGTTCTCAAATACAGAGCGTATAAATTCGCGTCTCTCGTGATCATTCAAATCAGACAGTTCACGATTTGGTGGTGTTTCACTTGAAGT
Organism: Enoplolaimus lenunculus; assembly: GCA_030248215.1. Taxonomy (NCBI): domain Eukaryota; kingdom Metazoa; phylum Nematoda; class Enoplea; order Enoplida; family Thoracostomopsidae; genus Enoplolaimus; species Enoplolaimus lenunculus. The sequence goes on from JASANG010002631.1 coordinate 841, forward strand.
TAGGGATTTAGTCGATCGGTTTAAGGATCTGCGTGGAAAGAAATGTGTAGTACGAGGTGACTGAACTGTATCAAGAAACGCTTCCACAAAATGCTTGCTAAGATCTTCGAGTAGAGGTTGTGAATGCAACGCGATGAACTGCTCGCGGCAAATCTAAACACTAGTTTAAATAATTTGCAAAAAATACAATTACTTTATTTCGCTACTGTTTTGAAAATTTATTGGCGAAGTGTCGGAAACGACTGACGTGTTCTTCGTTGAATTCAAAATTAACGTTCACCATTTACATGTCAAACGCAGGAAAACATGGCTCTGACTTGATTGGTAGATAAACTTGCTAGAACTACATCAGCATGCTTCGTACGGAGAATTTATCAGTCCTCAAAGCTCAAGACTATTGCAATACACATCGCAGTCAGGTAAATAATATAGTAAACTACATACTCACTTGATTCATAACAGGAACAGTAATTGCGTGGGTCCAAAAGCAATCGTGCACAGATGCGAAAGTGAGTCCGGCCCTAAATTTCAACACCATCACAATACGCAACTTTCATTATAACACACACACGTGGTACTTAATGTGCTGTGTTATCTGTCTTTCGGACTATGTGATGTTTAAATCAGATGTCGAGTAGTCAAGTTATGCACGTACCAAAAACTGATACAATGACGGGCAGAATTAAGCGCGGTTGCGGTTGCGTTCAAATGCGACACTATCGCAATTTCACGTTACTTGAACACAAAAGCTTGAAAACACAATAGCTCGCTTATAGCCGCGAGCATAACCTGATATCAAGTTTTCAATCGGTTGTAAACATGATTACAGTAGCTAGAAAAAATTTATCCAAACGACATTATATAACGCAAACGTAGCAAACGCAATCGGGAATACACTGTGGCCTTAACCGTGCCGAGAATATATGTTATTTATTAATTTTTATCTAAACATAAAATTGTCTATAAACATTTTCATACCTGCTACTATCTTACCGATGGCAATGCAGAGAAGTTAGTATCATATGGCTTGAATCAAGTGAGTGCACATAATTCGGTGCAAATGCGTTTCGTTGTTTCATTGTGTTTGGCTTCATTACCCTAAAACAGCGGTGATATCACGTTGCTCAATAACATTGATTTATATATATTTCCGGCTAATGCACTCTTACTAATTAACTTTAGCTATCAGTAAATGTCATACAAACGCTGCTCAATGACTGAAATTAAGTTCATAAAGAAAATAATTGCGAAGTGTACATAAATTTGAGTATATCTTACAGTACTGTATGCAATTTAATGAACCTTTTCTGTATTGTTCGTCGCCGCCGTTTATCCCATAAATTATAAATGTTGTTCTGACGCGCCGCTGCCGACCACACCGTCCGTCAGATTAAAATTATTTTTTGAGATGACGCGCGGCGCGCTGAGAGTACGTACAACACAATTCTGTCCGAGTGCAGTGACAAAACGCATAGAATTTAGAACAAACTCGAAGAACCAAATAACGCTTTACCTTTTTACTGTAATATCTGTATTATCGCTTGGCCCTTTGTCTACCACAGAAGTTTTTGTCTTTGAACTTTGCTTGTTGCTTGAAGAATTCTGATAAAACCAGAATAATTGATAATATTTAAAATAAGCAAGACAAAAAATAGGGCAAGTTTTGCTTCGATGACTTGCACCTAAAAATTGCACGCAGAACTTGCATTTTTTCATCAGCCAATGAGAAAGAGGTTACAATCAATTCAGTGAACTTGCATGGTTATTCACCACGCATGTGAACTAAATTTCTAGTTAAGATTGTTAATAAATTATTTGCAGCTGCAAGTTTTTCGAACTCGATTTTGGACAAAACTTGCAAGTAGTGCAAAAGTTTTCGCCGCAAACACTTGCACGTGTGAATAGGGCTTGATGCTCTGTCAGAAGTCGCATCTAAGCAGTATGTGAATGGCCTGTTACCCATTGTGGAATTTTTAACGTATTGTATTTTTATTATTACAGTAATGAGAATAGGCAAGTTTAGCCTGATAATCGAAGGCTCCGCTATGTTTTTATCTGCAGCACCAGCAAAACATCTAAGCGGAGTTAGATAATGTCCATAAAACTTAATGTCGATTCAATGGCAAGCTTTATGCAAACAACGACAAAAATGACTACGAACAAATAAACAGTTACCAACAATTTCTTCCACTTAAAGTATGGCTGTATCACAGGCAAGCCCATTGGTGTAGTCCAGGTGACACTTTGTTCAATATCGCGTGAAATTAAAGTTGCACAATGGGTCAACCAATGCTAAAAAGCCAGTATTACTATTAAACGACAGCGACTTCTCCGGCTAATAACTGGTAGTTATCATCGTTACTTTAGATACTCCACATTATGAACGTACGTAAAGTATTTTTCTTTAACCAAAACGTATGCACCCTTATTCAAGCTTCAGCACAAAAAGAACAAACAGTAGCACATTAAGATAAGATGACAAATTTTCATTAAAAGTACTGTTATAGGGCTCACCTGAATTTTACGTGCAGAACTGAATAATTCACCAAGTGATGCAAACGTTAACTTTGCCAGCAATGCAGCAGCCGCATGCAGTTTGTCACGAGGAAATTCGCGATACTTCAGCTGGCGTGCGATTTGCAATCGTGCACCGTACATTGTTACGCCATAGACAACGGTCATCACAGTTTGTTTGATCACCTAAATTTAACTATTTACGCTTGCAATTTTTATCTGACATTAAATGATATCTTCACAGGTTCCGTTGTCGACTTTTCGTCGAGATCAACGGTATCGGTGTTTGTATTTGCTGTTTAGTTTCTTCACATGATCTCCATGCTCTTCTAAGTTCTAAGTTTGACCGAATGCGAAATTTACAACCCTTTCAACAAAATGAGCGCATCCAGTTTTACATTACAACACAGTTTGGGACGCGTTGTCTGAATACGTGTTTACATATTTTGTTACACCCAAAAGTTACCCCCCCAACTACTATGTCTCTGCAAACAGCACACACAACCATTAGTGTGACACAATATGTTCAAACTCGCAATATTATAGCTTCTTCAGAGTTATATCTTTCTACACAAGTTCCCGGATAGAATAATAACACAACTGTGCATGTAATAACTGTGTTGGACCTATTAACCTAACTACGTTGATAAATAACCAATCTAACCACTGTCTTGAATTTCACGGTAACAACCTCACATAGTCATATGCATTTGAAATTAGCAGCGTTGGTCTATTCAATCTAAAGTAACAACTTTAAAGGCAATAGATCATCATCTAAAAACTTTAACGCATTGTTGTATTAACGTTTTCAAACTTTGAGCTGCCAAATGCATAATCTGTAAGGATCGTATGCGTTTCGTATTCGGTGCGTACCTTTCTCTGAACATGCCCATCGAGTGACTGTGCTAATGCGTTACCTTCAACTGCCAACGCTGAACGTTTTTGCTCGACCTTAAAATATGTTTAACTATCAATACATATGAAGTACACAACTATTGATTGTGCAATCGAAAGAGAAATTTCAATTGGAATCTTAATCGAAATCGGAAATCTGGCTGCACCTTGATTACCTGTGTACCGGTTTGCACAGGCTGCAACCTGAAGACTTCTTACCTTTATTTAACGGATACTCTGTGATGAGAAAATAGTAACGTTAACCCATAAAACTCCTTGAAAACTTAAGACAATAATTTGAAGAAAGACAAGAAAGTAAGCACAGTAACAAAAAGAATTGAGTGGGCAGTAAACGCGGTTGCGTCCGTGGACGCGGTTTTATAATATCTGTTGAATTTTCTTTACTCCGACCAGTCGCGTCTACACAAGCGATTGCAGCCGCGTTTGTAACAGCGGTTGTAACCGCGTTTACAAACGATTGAATAATTTAATACTAGTAATCGCGATTACAATCGCGGATATGGTAGCAGTAATCACCAGCAGTTCAAACCTCGCTTGCGAGCAGTCGCGTTCAAGAAACGAACAATCGGGATCAGTGCCGCGATTTCGAACGCGACCCCGATAGGATATAATTATGTCAGTGACTGTAATTAGAATTAACGGAATAAAAATATGACATAACTTACTATCTGTGCGATAGCGCTGTATACGTCCCGTGGCGCATCAGATGGTGCTAAATTCACTTGACATGCGCCATCTGGATCACGGCCTAACGCAGCGTAATGCTGAAGTCCATTACATGAGCCATCTTGATGAACTGGTATATGCGACATAAACGCTTCTGGTCCGTCTGGACACCGCAGCGCTGCGTCAATTTCCATGCATACCGCAAGCGTTTGCCATGGTTCTTCCGATTGTGTCCACCACCTAACAGAAGATCAGACCAATGTCAAGCAAGTTTAGATATTTCAAACTATCGTAAAAACAACGTTAATTCATCAGAATTCATTTTTATTTTGCGTTGCCCAGATAGATAGACATTCAGCAAGAAAAGATATATGATTTGCAGCGCCTGTGTTGCGGTGTTATCGTACGCTAGCCCATTCAATGAAATAGAAACTGTTTTTGCCGACTACGGCTTGCTGCAACTTTCTGGATGTTTATGTGGTCCAAATTAACGCCTACCGATCTCCATCAAGAGGTCTTTGAGCAGAATCAATAATCTTTGACAAAATTTGATCAGCGTAATTAATTCGTTCGGTTACAGGATACCTGTAAATACGAACGTCAAGTAGAAAGAACTAGGCTCGAAATTGAAGAGAATTTTGCATTCTATAATTGAAGCAGAAAAATCGAAAATATTTGAAACAAAACTTAATTGACGGAATGTGCAATACCATAACTGAATATATTGCTCATCTGACGGTTAAAGGATGGCCGCATCTTCGATAACACAGAATTGCAGAAAAAGCGTCAGAATTCCGAGAATTTAGGAGATACGTAGCACGTTTCGGTCAATCAGATATGTATACGATTTGAAGAAATCAAAGTAGCAATAAAAAGACACAATACAAATTTCAAACATTAATCCGGGTAGAGACAGATGATAGAAATAAAAATCTAATAAAAGGTACGTAATAGCATTAGGTTTACAAATGAAGCCAATTTATGTTAATTATGCAAAATGCTAAAACAATCTTCGCATTTATAATATCGATTCATTAATAAATTACGGTAATTTTACTGAAAATAGAAATTATAGTACAATCTTTTGATCGGAAAATCTGTTACCTTTTCATTGATCCAGTCAAGTTGATACAATGCAGCTTTAACCAGTACAGTCCATCTGAGCCTAACAAATGTCCACGAGCAAAACGCAAAAGCCCACGCGACACATCATCTCCTAAACACAAAAAACCATCAATTAGTAACAATACACCAGTCGTAGTGGGACTACATTTATTGAGCGAAGCTCGAACACACGTAAGCAATTAAGGTAATATGCAAATTAGTTATTAGCTAACTATTCATTTATCGGTTTTGGAGGTTTGTAAGCAATTTCCCCAGATTCCTCGCACCCAAAAGCCCTTCAGCCACCCTGTAATTTTTGGAATAATTTAAAAAGTCCTAGTTTTGTCTTGTCAGTTAAGCTAATATACAAATTAGTTATTAGCTAACTATTCAATTATCGGTTTTGGATGTTTGTAAACTATTTATTCAAATTCCATGCACCTAAAAACCCTTTAGTGCTGAAATTATATTGCCTTTAACCTTAATAATTAGTGAAATATTGTAAAAAGTCCTAATTTAGGCTTATAACATGCTAATATGCAAATGACCTATTAGCTAACTGCCCAATCATCGGTTTTGGAGGTTTGTAGACAGTCTACGCAGATTCCTCGCACCCAAAACGCTTTAATGCTAAAATTAGATTGCTTCTAACTGTAATAATTAATGAAATATTGTGGAAAGTACTAATTTAGGCTTAATTAATTATGCAAATTAGCCTGTAGCTAATAAACGGCTTAAAATTTTAAAACCCCAATGCGAGGTTTACACCCCAGGATAATTGGCTGTCAAACAAAAAAAGTTTATCAAAATCGGTTCAGCTGTTCCTGAGATTCTTTTCGGACGGACGGACATCCACCTTTCGACTTCGACCCCCAAGTACAAAACATAGAACGCTTCGCGAAAATCCGAGCTTCGCTCGGAGTTTCGCTTCGCTCAACAAAGTGACCATAGTGTGGGCTAATATAAGGTTTAGCTACTAAAATAGATAAATACATTGTAAACAAATTTACAACAGTGAGAAGTAACAAATTCCACCGATACTGATGGTAACTTTGACGCTCCTTACCCACATGAGTTGAATAAGGCGGCACTGGATACATACGACCTCGAAAATCTAAGTTAGTCGGCAGCCATAAAACACGATCGCGATACTAAAATAAATTCTCGACACTAAAGTTGTATACATGTTACACTCTGCCAAGGGCGTAGCACGGATTTTGGCACGGGGAGGTTAAGTGGTATAAAAATTTCGAAGGGGCTCTTGTGTTATCAGTTGAACAATGCTCTATTAAAACTGGAAACAAATCACAAAGGCATCTGAAACCCCTAGCAAAGCCCTTGAACTCTTGATACCCAGAACACACCATACCCTATCCATAGGTGCAAGTTTTCAAAACACAGGTTGAAGAAACAAATTTGGGCCTTTAAACGGAATAACCGGATTTTAACATAACAGTTCGTCTGTAGCAAACCCGAAACCTAAAGGAACATATTTGAACCACATATAACTAAAACACCGTCATTATAGCATTTCAGCTTCTAGAAGTCAACTAAACTTAATCACACTAAAACTTGCCAACTGCGGCTTTTCCCTTTCTTCAAAATTTAAGGGGGCAACTGGTGGTGTAGTAAACGATAAGATGGGGGACAAAGTTTCGAAAATTTTCGACCAACCTTTGTCCACATCCTCACAAAGATGAAACACCTTACCATTTTTGCAAAGGATAGCCGATACAAGCAAAAGCACCAAAGACTGTAGTTTTCTCTGGACATTTTAGTCTGTCGAAATCGTTGACGATAAATTGTGTGGCGGTCACGCTTTGGCAACGAACGCAGCTGCTCCGCTGTAAATTTAGGCATATCAGGTTCCATAGGGGGTACGTGACGCGCTGGAATATCGAGCTCTCCGTAGCCTTCGCCGTTTGAGAACACAGATAACATCACATCGAGAACCTAAAAATTCCAATGGCCCAGACTAAAAAGAATAATAGGTATACAACACCACATGAAAAGCCAAAACATTTGAATGATCCATTTTACGAGAACCACCATTACAACACAAAATGATTTTTCGTGACAACACAAAAAGATAAAAAAAGTACAGCGCATATAAGTGACTGAGAAAGATCCTTTGATTTTAGCTTTCGCAAACATATTTAACGTTTTTCTTTAATGCTCTAGATATAATTTTGGAAAAGCGAAGCGAGTTCTAATTAATTATACCTGAGTATTTACACACCAAGGCACCGCCGAGACTTGATTCAATGAATCAAACGTTGGATAGAGTTGTTGCGACTGTGATGCGGCAACATGACTCTGCACCAGAGATGAAGCCAAAGTGTCAATGCGTACCAAGTCGACTGGAAAGTAAAAAATAAAAATTGTCAGACAATGAATGTACAAAAGAATAACGCATTCGGTACAAAATGACCAGATACAACATAATTACGGTTGTGGTCCGGAATATAAAAAACGGTTTTAAAGTGGATCTGGATAGTCAAAAAGCAGTGAAAGGAACTGCAAGAGTGGAACACCACATTTTGTTTGTATTAAACCTCAATGCGATGTATAAGTCTAGTGGTCTTGTATATACATAGTGGAGTGTATATTGATCGATCCTAATGATTTTTAAAAAGATGAAGTCCACAATTTCATCGAAATAGGTTACACAGCGTAGTGTATTAGAATAGACTCCTCATAGTGTGCACTCCTTACTGCATCAAAAGAACGCAGCCAGGGAGAACTTTAAAGGTCCACCGACGTTGTGTCTTTGTCCAAGGTGGTTACTGACATTTCCAGTATGCTGTGGCGTATGGCGCCGCACAATACAACATATCGTATTGTGCCTAACGATGCTTTTTCAAAATACAGAAGGCTGTAATTAATATGCATAATAAAGTCAAGATGTGCAATAAACCAGTCTGTTTACAAAAATGACGCATTTTTATGTGTTACAAACTACAGTATTTTAAGAGTTACTGCTTAAAATTATGTTTCGTACAGTCAGGACGTTGCTACTTCCGATTCCGATTTAGTACAGCTCCGTTTTGCACCATGCCATATTTCTATAAATTCCGCATCAGTTTCAAGTTAACTATAAATAGGTATACATAAGTGTACTGAGCGAAGCAAAACTCCAAGCGAAGCTCGGAGTTTCGCTAAGCGTTTTATATTTTATGCTCGGGGGACGAAAGGTGGATATCCGTAAGTTCGAAAAACATCTCAGGGACCGCTGAACCGATTTTGATAAGCTTTTTTTGTTTGAAAGCCTGTCATCCTGGGGTGTTAACCTCGCATTGGTGTTATAAAATTTTAATCCGCTTATTACCTACATCCTAATCTGCATAATTAGTTAAACCTAAATTAGGACTTTTTAAGATATTTCACTAATTATTAGTGTTACATGCAATCTAACTTCAGCAATAAAGGGTTTTTTGGTGCTAGGAATCTAAATAAATTGTCTAAAACCTTCAAAACCGATAATTGAATAGTTAGCTAATAACTAATTTGCATAATAGTATAATTGATGATTAAATTGGGACTTGTTGCAACATTTCACTAATTAGGATTACTGAAGGGTTTTGGGTGCGAGGAATCTGAATAAATTGTTTACAAACCTCAAAACCGATAAATGAATAGTTGGTTAATAACTAATCTGCTTAGCAGCTTAATTGCTTAAGTGTATTCGAGCTTCGCTCAATACATGTAGTACTTCTACGACTGGTAGCAAAATATGGATATTATGTATTGTTGTTAAATACCCCAAACGTGCAGGCCTGCCTCATCAGAAAGCAAATATTCCGAGAAACCTCAACCGGTACAAGCTGAACTTGTTAAGGTATGGTACAAACGAAATTCGATTTCGGTTAAGCTTCCGACACAACACAAGTTCAGGTTTTTATTAGAGTCGTTATTTGGTTTTGTATACGCGGAGTCCGTGAATTATATTAGTTTGTTTTACTACGTATTCAAACCGTCATATTATTTCTAGTTACGATATCAATTCAATCCGGTATAACTTGCTGTTCGAATTCCGCTTCTGATTAAGATTGAATCCAGTTTCGTTTGGCACCCTGCATAAAAATTCTATTTATTTCCAGCAAGGGGACAACACGGTCCGGCGTGCTGAAACATGCAGAAGTACATGGCGCAAACAGAATAGCCGCCCGAGCCAAATAGCTTGTTGAATAGCTGGAAAACGCGCACCCCATGCATCAATATGATTCAAAAAGCAGTTTCTGTTATGTACGTCTTGCGAAGCCACCAACGTTGATAACGAATTCATCCGTGGTCAGCTACAAATGTTGTCAAAAGAATATACGAACGTTGCGAACGTCACCAATGGTAAACGCAGTGAATTACGTTATTCAGGATGAAATAGTGGTGGCTCAACAATAAACCACCAGCTTCGCTGGATTTGTTGACGAGTCGACAGATAATACAGTTACGCAAAAATTAATTTCCGGTATTTCTGTGTTTTTAATGATTCACATATGTTTGTCTGAAAGAGACAAAAGATTGAGCTTGCTATATCGGCATGTCAAGTGGCTACAGTTTTAATTATAGTTGATATGCTTGTCTATATTAAGAGGCTTTTTTAATTCAAGGCTCGAAATCGGATTTGACAATCCCGTAAAAGTAGCTAATAGGGTACCGACTCCGCATAAATCTACAATCGAGTTCGGAAGGATTTGGTCGACTAGGAGCCCACCTCCCCCCGGCCAGTAGGGAATCCCCAGCAACAGGCTTCGAAACTCTCACTTTCCGAAGTTTTATCACCGTAAACCAAACCTGAATAATTTTCGATTAAACTGGTTTTATTCGAAAAATTATTATTTTGGCTTGAACTATATGCTCCGTGTTTTGGAACTGATCAGCTACTTTGAAGCTTACCAATGTATACAGTAACAGTGTGAGCACCATGTTCGCGTTTATTTTACCGTCAAAAATAGTAAAGGCAATTACGGTGTCATTGCTTCAGCAATATTCTGATATTACTAACGATCCTTTCGTTACCAACCTACTAGCGGATACGGCAATAGTGACACAACACAATGTACTAGCGGACACGGCGATACTGCGATTGTTACGATCTAGACGGTGATCCAAAGGTGGACAAGTTAATTGAGACATGGATTAACGAACGAAATCATTACTAGCCTAGACTATTGAATATCGGACTCAATTAAAACCATCAAGGACTAGACGATTGAATGTCGGACTCAATTAAAATCATAGAGGACCCATTATGTTACAGTGAAGACCTAAGTTATGGAATAGCGGAGCTCGGTCGGCTGCATGTTTAAAAGAATTGAGACGAAATGATTAATTTAAAACAAGACTCGAACCCTGGAATACCAGACGTGAACGCTTACTATAACCACTCAATTGTAATTAGATTAGTGTTATCGAGAACACAGTTTTGCCGAGGTGCTCATGGTATACTCCATGTGAGAGGGATAACTTAGGGTCAATCAATATTATGTTGATAAGCGTCAACCTGAAGTCTATAAATATATACACTGTATTCCGTTATGCGGCTACGACTTACGAAGCTGACAAGAAGAAATTTGACTTTAGCGCAGCGTATCAAAGCTGGATACGTAACACAGAACGTGGCAGCTACATAACAAGAGGATGCTTCAGCAAGCCATCCACATCCAAAGCATCTGAATAAATTAACAGAACCCATAGAAATTGATTTCGCTAACGTCAAGACGAATTAAATTAAAGCGTGCAAAAGCAAAATGTTTCGCACGTAACACTGGAGCTTAATGACGCTGTACGGTACAGAATGTCAGCAAAACGTACAGCGCAAAACTTTTTGCAGTAAGCCCAATCATATCCTTTCTATTTCAGACACCAACCTGGCTGGATCAAATAGCAACCCTGCGTTGTATCGATCCACGGCAGTGGTGGGCACAGCATCGGTGCCATAGTTGGCGGAAACGTCATTGTCCTACTTGGAACCGCTTGCAACAACCGATTGACAGGTTCTGCAATTTTCAGCTCTTCCATCGGAAACATACTACTCGATCCAGTTGCTATTGCATCGCCTTCCAAATGTTTATGTGCGTTTGACTGAACTTTATAGAATACCGGTGTTTGTACAGTTCTATAAAACAAAACTAAACAATCAACGCATCAACAATACAAACGCAATCGATTATCTTAAAACGTATGAACGAAAACGTCATCCGTTGTTAAGAAATTTGTCGCTATATGAACACCATAAATTACTACTAATATCCTTAAATGTATGTTACTTAAAATATAACTTGAAGCAGAAAATATACGCACATAATTGAAATATGCGACTATTTTGTGCATTCTTCGCATCAGTGGAAAGTGGCAGCGTGCGTTGTCGTATCACCAGGAATATCGCAACACAATGACAGCAACGCTCAAAAACATCCGCTTTTCAGTAACCAAACCTTCACACTACTAATAATAAACACAAATAACATACTGGGAATTTTCCGCATTTCGCTTTGGACGAGAAAGTACCGTCATATTGTTGACCAAAATATCGAGCAAAATTTCACCAACCTAATAACAACAAACAAAAGTCAGCTCGTTTCTGTTAGATAAAAGTGAAATCGCTCGAAACAGAGCCAACGAGATGCAGAAACTATATATTACAACCAACTAATGAAACCAATTTTTTGAAAGGAAAGACAAACACAAATTAATTGATTAAATGCAGCACAACACTGCACGTGCAGTGTGCATAAATTTAAATTTTATCATCGCCGGCAGTAAACACTAACGAAAAATTAACCAAAACAACTGCTTAGCTTAGATAAAATCAAAATCATCTGAAGTTTACGTTATCACATAAAAGTCCAATAAATAATGTTCTTACTCGATATAGCACTTGATCAGGCCAGACAATAAAAGGCACTCTAGTATGAGGTGTGAGACCAGCAGACTCCGCACTGCGCAACCACCACTGACGATGATTAAGGTGGTGTGCTTGGCTTGAATGTTCCAAGCCGCCAGAATCCATAAAATAATCTACATATTTCTTGTAAATAAGCTCGATCTGTAAATAGATAAGTGAAAGAGAAGTATCACTAAATCTCTATTTATGTCCACTGTCCTTTACTTTCGTATATTTCCCGTTAAATTTTAATTTATAACTTTCCATACGCTAGCCCAATAGCATAAACCCAATTAGCTCTTGTAATAAGCAACAAAAACGCCAGCTTCAATCAGAGAAATATCCAAACTGATATTATCCAGTAAAAACGCCAAAAAACTACTCATACGCCTGCACCTTACAGGCGCTTTATGCCTTGTAGAGTACTAGCTTCACTCGTGTAGTGTTCGATATGCTTTCTGTTGGTTAAACACATTGTTTCCTTCATTCCAAAAACAACGCATACCTTTTTATCGATTCCACGTTTTTGCTTGAGCTTAGTAATGCATGCTGCCATTAGGTTGTGTCCGATGTTATACTGGCACACACGTACACCACGAAACGTTGTATGTTCAAGTAATAACGATGCTTCCTGAAAACAACCAAAAATTGTCAACACAAAAAACTACTAACATGAGTAAAAATACGGGTACTACAAATGTACTAATTACTTATAAACCAGGCTTTTAGCGAACCCAATATGATCAAAAATATGTATATCAACATTATCAATAATTATTTATTTTAATTTAGTAATTAAACAGAATTTTTACTTCAAATAGGTTTCTCGATTGAATCGGTAAAAGTATCTGCCTAATTCGCAAAAATAATGTAGTACACATAATCGTGTAAGCTCTTTAACATTATTACCAGATGTCCATATTTTTGGAACCCCGGTTAAAGTTTTACTGCTTACGGGGTAAAGACGAAACTCTATTGACATTCGCACCTTTCCGATAAAATAATCGTAAAAATAAAACAAAAGGACCATCGTATATGTAAATACGACTCGAACTGGAACACTAGCTAATTACCCGACCACAAACTAAGTTTACCTTGGATAGAAATTCGACTAGTTCCGTCTCTGACAAGATTTGAAGATAAGGCGATGTATCTATAAAAAGAAATACAAGGAATCAGTGCAGTATGCAATTGACAGGGATCGACCGAATATTCGGTTCCGGTTTAATATGCGGGAAAACTGACATCCGCTGGTGGTTCAGGTATCCCGGTATCTCAAAGAAACCGACTGGATACCGTATATTTGCGGTTATGGTTCCGAATAACATGAGTTAGATATGGAAACTAGAAATACTAGACATTTTGAAAACATGTTTTCCACGACTCATAAGCGACCATCATTTCGCAAATTTCGACGCATGCAGTTCCGGTAAAAATTTACCAGGGATGTGCCGATACCAAATTTTTTGCCGATGCTGAACCGATGCCGATTTCAGCTTTAGTACACCACGCTTAATAAACAGATATAATACTGCATTACATCATTATATGAAGACTTAAACCCTAACCATCATAAACGATTATAATTTTATAAGAACTGTTCTTTTCAATTCATTTTTTCAAACAGAAACGCAAGTGCCATAACAGATTTCCTGACCAGACACACTGATATGTGCCCAGAAAAGAAATTGATTGCATTCCAACTGACTGTTACGTGCCACAAGATCGGCAAAGAATGGGCAATTTTTTGCAGTGCCGATACCGAAATCCACAAACAATGCCCCCAGGAGTGCCAGTTGTGGCAAATTGTTTTATGAATATTTCTTTAACATTATAACTGAAAAAGTATATATTGAAATAAAGATCTCTCGGCTACATATATGCCAGGGTGCGACAGGATACCAAAAAATGACGAAGCCGGATAATAATTCACTATCCGGCCGGAGTCGGATCTGGCCATCAGGTTTTCCAGCGTTATTGTAACCCAAAAAAGATTGTGAACGTACGCGGACACATTCAAACATTTATATTCTACATTACCTCTATAACAGAAAAATATTTAAAAATAAGTCAATCAGTTCCATTGTAGTTGGCATGAACACAAATGATGGTTTCAATTTTTGAAGTTTTAAAAACATTCGGCAAGTTAAAATACCGGATGCCGATTTTTAACCAGAGCCGGATATCCGGTCGTACCCTGGTATAGACACGTTTGCGATTCTGGTTAGAATTCTGGCTTCAATTCATCTGATTGCTGTTGGTTCCTAAACGTTCTATATTAGTAGTGTAAAAGTGGGGGTTTTACCCCCTACTACCCCTCCTCCCTTTTCCTCTGTGAAATATCTGAACACAGGGGACGACGCCGTCCCTCACATTCATGTAATCTCTTCTCTAATGCAGTTTCGGGTGTATAGTTTATGAAATGTTTGAATGGTGTGCAGTATGTTACAATTGCACGTCCAACTCGCCTAAAAGTTCTGTTGCGTTTCTAAAATTTTGCAGAAGAACATTCCTTTACAATATGCGTTATACATTTACACATCTTTTGTCCATTGACTGCAGTATGTGTATGATGCAGAGTGTCAAAATTATTCAGATAGAGGTGTCTTGCAGGACTCAAGGGCATACCATAATGATGGCCAAAGAAGGATAGGGCTTCCTCCAATGACTAACAAATTTATTTATTACGTACACTTCAAGGTTGTGCTAGTTTGGAAAAATTGAATTGGGGATAGCAGAAGTACCCAGTTCGAGATTTAGTGTCATCGACACAGTTGATTGAAGTTGCATGTGAAACAACTTTATCCAGTATAGATACAGATGACATATTTAAATTTAAAATTAGTGAAAGTGCTTTTGATTTGATTGATTTATCACGAATGTATGTGTATATTGATTTGCAAGTATTGGAACGCTGATGGTACAAATATTGATACATAAATCAAAGAAACCATTAGCCATTCGTATAAATGATTTCAAACTTTATGTTTCAAAACCAAAGCTAACAAAGCAGGTATTAGAAAATCAAACTAACATTTTGTCAAATAATGGAATGGGAATACCTGGTATAAAATTTAAGGTGCATACACTTTCAGTAAATAAATGGTTACAGAATGTAGAATGGACAATTTTTGAAGGTTCGTCACCTAGAACAATTCATATTTGGGGTATAACACAGGATGCATATACCGGTACAAAAGATAAAAATTTATTTAAATTTTTGTTACCGGATATGGATAGATTTACTATATTTATGAATGATGATCGTTACCCATGTAATGTTGCTTTACCGTGTAAACAAGGTAATAGTTTAAGACCCTTTTACCATACATTGCAAGCCTTAAACTTTAGAAACGTGAATTTAGGTTTGCAGGATACTAAATATTTTCGTACATTTAAGTAAAGACCACAATAGTGACTGTGATTATTTAAGCGGACCAATAGACGGTCAAGCTAAGCTTTCAGTTGACTTTTCAAAAGAATTAGGGAAACTGATAGTACTATTTGCAATGGGCGAATTTACGGGAGAGCTTAAAATTAACGCAAACCGTGAAGTGTTTTGGACTAAAAGTACTACAAAAGAATAAATACCAAACCCAAAAATACGTATTTAAGAAATTTCGAATATAAAGTTTATAATACAAAATTCTGCAATATTAAGTCAGTCAGGATCACTAATATGATTTCTGTGACAGTGCAATTTTTATGATGCGATATAAAGTCGTAGTCGTCGGTCTGTTTTGCTGATATGTGATTGTTGGCGTATGTATATTTTGTGTGATGTACCGATTAATCGACACTGAACAAAAATTGCCGATCTTTGCCGATCTTTTTGCACATATCGCTCAGTTGGAATGATATCAATTTCACTTCTACGCGCATAGATAATATACCGAATTTACGTGGTTTTCTTTCTCAATCTGACAATATTAATGTTTTTAAGCTAAATAGGACTATCATAATTCGTGATTTAGATTTTTTTAATATTTCGGTATTGGTGCTAAAAATTTCGGAGTTTCTGAAGTCTCAATTCTCCGTCTCAAAGACTTTGAGACTATCCCAGTCTCAGTTTCTTCATTGAGACTTTTATCCTGAACCGAATCCAGTTCCGATAAAATTAATATCACGTCGAACGCTGGCTACTAGCTGACCGAGCTCACAAAAAACAACATCCAGATCTGGTAGTTTAGCTTGCCAGCATACAATATAACCAGGCTGCAACCGGAATTCCGATTCCGGCGTTTTTTCACCTTCCGGTTAAGGTTCCGACATTTTTTCACCTTCCCGTTCCGGTTCCGGTAAATTTTTACCGGATTTAAAAATTCCGGTGTTATAATCTGGCCGTTTTCTTAACTTGCTAATTTTTAAGAATCGCTTTTGAAAGCCAATTGTACTCCGAATATAAGCCAATGATGGTGGATTTCACTTCAGTCGACGACGAAAATCTAAAATACAACGAATGAAATAAAATCCTATGTTCGACTAAGGTTGTTTGACAAATAGTACAGCAAAAAATACGATTAAAATGAAATTTTTGGTGAAATGCATTTTTCACTTTCCGGTTCCGTTTCCGGTAAAATTTTCAAATTCCGGTTCCGGTTCCGGTAAATTGTAATTCCGGTTGCACCCTGAACATAACTATAACTGTATTATTAAACTTTTATTTACAACCAAACTAATGCAACAAAGAACTAAAACTAACAATGCCGATGAAACTGGTCCGTTTTCAATTGACGGAGCCGTTCACGTACGTTGTGGCTCATTGCAATTTTCCACTGCTTCTTGCACTGCTGTAGCAGTTGAGAACTGCGCACCTAAAACAGTTTCCAAAATCATACATTTAGGTTCTATAATGTATGGTGGTAGTAGCGTAAAATGGAGGTTTTGCGACCGCCACCACCGCCCCTATTTGTAGCGGTTTAACCAGTTTTTTCTTTTTCTTCACGATTCTAATATTTTGTGTTCTTTTTTACATTTTAAACATATCACAATAATATATAACAATTTAGCTTTTTTAGAACCGATGGCCTTCATTTACTGTTTTTCTCAGCTATGGCTCATTTTCTTTTCCGTTTTATTGGTGTTGGTTTTGTTGCCGCTGTTGATTTGGAGACTAGCGGATCCATAGTGTGGGGCAGCGGGGTGGGGGGGGGCGTACGCCCCCGTCAGAAATTTTTTTATGTTAAAATAGTAACTTACAATTTTTTACAATTTTTCCTTCCCGCAGAATTTTTAGTGATAAAACGGTAAGGCCCCTCCCTACCTTACAATTTTTGCGTTTCATAACATTTGACAGCCCGAACCCCCCGTCAAAAAGTTTTGGATCCACCTGTGGTTAAAATTGTTTCGGAACCTCGCTGTGACATTGCACGTCAAACACGGAGCACTTTCGAGCACCCCATCATCTATTACTAATTTGGCGAAGGTACGTAATCTGGACCTCCCTTGGATTTTGATAAAAAGTGGTCTAAACGATCTGAATTCAACGGTACTATTTTTATGGTTGCATGACCAACGGTTAAAAAGTTATGGCCCTCGAAATTATACTGCAAATACGCACAGATTGGAACAGGGACTATCTATAATTCACATTTTGTAAAGTATAAATTTTACCAGGCTTATTCCGTACACAAATTCGATTGGTGTTTGTACATGTTTTGTACAGTAAAAAGTGGAAATTAATAGGCCATAGCTATTGAACCGGGGGCCCTGCAGCGCAATAAAATGAACTATTTTTTACTAAATTTCTAGGGGGGCCATTTTCCGTACCTCCGCCACTAATTTTAGGTAGAATATTGCATTATTACCTCTAAAATAACAAATAGCGGTGTATGAAATCCATAATAATCTTCTGAATTTACAATTCTAAAATTAAAGACTTGCGTGAAGTTTGTATATCTCTCGGGTGTTATGTTACCTTATACTTACTATTTTTGGTGCTAAGGTACTTAACGAAAACAGTTCTTGATAAAAACGTTTTTAGTGACCATAAAACTAGGGATGTGCCAATTAATCGGTATCAGTAATAATCGGCGCTTTTCGTAAGTATCAGCGTCGGCCAGGGTGCAACCGGAATTCCGATTCCGATTACAATTCGGATTCAAAACGAGTTCCGATTTCGATTCCAGTTGCACAATCAATCGGAATCTGAATTTTTAGATTTTAATTTTAATTCTATTTGTTGTGATATATTGCATAAGAATTCTGTATCGTTTATCTATTAAATTGCTTTCGATGAGTTAACTTATCAATAATAAATTGTAGTTTAGCTTTATAGAACCAAAAATCACCGCCAATCTGTTCATGCGATGTTTTTAAAAACTGTTGTCACCCAACAGACACCCAATATCAATATGATATTTGTTAATACAAATTTTCCGTACAGTCAAACTTCTAGTTCCGATTCCGATTAGAATTCCGGTATAAATTTGCTGTTCCGATTCTGATTCCGGTATTATCCAGTTCCGCTTTGCGCCCTGGCGTCGGCACTGCAAAAACGCTGCTTTTTTGCCGCTACTTTTTTGCACATAACAGTCAATGGGAATGCTATTAATTTCACTTCTTGGTGTGCTTGTCGAGATCTATTGGATAGGCAGCTTTTCTTTAAATTTCTAGGAGCTTCAAATTTAATAAAATTTTGTGCAATTTTTTGTTTGATCTTATCTGCTAACCAGCAATTTTATTTAGATACAGCTGTTCTTGTGCCTTCACCATCAGTACAGGGGGAACTGTTCAGTTGTTGTACAAGTGCAGTGCTCACTTACAATCATATCAACGTTTTCAAACATTCAATAATAGAACGTCTCCGCATAGATTAGCGTGGTTCTAGGGCACTTTTTTACGATCAGTCGGGTTACTTCGCTTGATCCCCCGCAAATTCAATGAGAGAACTTTTCAATTATTTTAAAGTGGAGTTCTCAAGTTCGGCTACCTCCTCTGATCCTCCGCAAATTCAATTTACCCTAAGCAGAATGGAACGCTGCCGCCCCCACACCAAACGGTTTTCATATCAGACCACTGAAAACACTGCATCAACGTTATCTTCCTGTTTAGGTTCCTTGAACTTGCATGGGTCTAAGAGGCGGCTGTACTTCTGTAAACTCAATGGAACACAAGTATAACATTACCAAATACCGGAAATTTGTAAAGAAAAGCAAGTGAATGTTTTTACACCCGACTCTTATAGTCAACGAGGGAAAAAATTAGGCTCCAGGGGGAGTCGAACCCTCGACCTCCTGTTTACTAGACAGGCGCTCTAACCAACTGAGCTATGGAGCCACAGAATACAAACTACGTGACACCGCTATTGTAAGAGAACGCATCAACAAAATTTACAAACGTCACACAGCGAAATAAACACAATGTGTGTGCGTGTGTGTGTTTAACACAAACACACCCATATTAATCTATATGCGCAAACAGAATGCACATATGTAGTTCCGTCACAATCTTTCATACTGCCATAACAAACGCTTTATATCGTTACGCAGTATCGGCCGCGTGGCCCAATGGATACGGCGTCGGACTTCGGATCCGAAGATTGTGGGTTCGAGTCCCATCGTGGTCAATACTTTTTCACTTATGGAAGTGGAAGTCCCGTCTCCGCCAATAAGTATCGACCGAGGTACAGAATCCGGAGCGAATTTAGTAACAACTGTTTTTTTTTCATTCAGACCTGTCCTAATTTTTCTGACTTCGATTCGAAGCTAGCGAAGATTGTGGGTTCGAAGCTAGCGAAGATTGTGGGTTCGAAGCTAGCGAAGATTGTGGGTTCGAAGCTAGCGAAGATTGTGGGTTCGAAGCTAGCGAAGATTGTGGGTTCGAAGCTAGCGAAGATTGTGGGTTCGAAGCTAGCGAAGATTGTGGGTTCGAAGCTAGCGAAGATTGTGGGTTCGAAGCTAGCGAAGATTGTGGGTTCGAAGCTAGCGAAGATTGTGGGTTCGAAGCTAGCGAAGATTGTGGGTTCGAAGCTAGCGAAGATTGTGGGTTCGAAGCTAGCGAAGATTGTGGGTTCGAAGCTAGCGAAGATTGTGGGTTCGAAGCTAGCGAAGATTGTGGGTTCGAAGCTAGCGAAGATTGTGGGTTCGAAGCTAGCGAAGATTGTGGGTTCGAAGCTAGCGAAGATTGTGGGTTCGAAGCTAGCGAAGATTGTGGGTTCGAAGCTAGCGAAGATTGTGGGTTCGAAGCTAGCGAAGATTGTGGGTTCGAAGCTAGCGAAGATTGTGGGTTCGAAGCTAGCGAAGATTGTGGGTTCGAAGCTAGCGAAGATTGTGGGTTCGAAGCTAGCGAAGATACGGTTTACGGACCGGACCAAACTGTGAATTCAGTTAAAGGTAGTTGTTCTTACAGATTTCGACGCGCGGAGTTCAGTGGAGCCACCTGGACCAAACTGTGAATTCAGTTAAAGGTAGTTGTTCTTTCAGATTTCGACGCGCGGAGTTCAGTGGAGCCACTTTCAAGGCTGGAAGGCTACTGCTGCAAAGCGGCCCCTTTCATTTGTCTCTTAGGGGTGTTCAAATTCCATACCTCCGCCTTTGTAGCAAATTTGGTTTGAAGTAAAACTCCAACCAACTTCGGTTCTCAAGTTCATTTATCTGTTTGTTTTCGAATATGCGCGCCATTTTCGACCCAATGGATACGGCGTCAGTCTTCGGATCCGAAGAACAGATTTGGTTCCAAAGAAGTTCGGACAGAAATTCCAACATAAGTTTATTTTCAGAATTTACATTACTAGGGCTCCATATTCCGTACCTCCTTCAATAATTAACACAGATACAAATCCGTAGGAATGTGCGGATACCAAAATATGCCGAACCGATGCCGATTTCAACTTTAGTACACCATGATTAATAAACAGATAAGATACTACATTACATCATTATATGAAGACTTAAACCCTAACCATCATAAACGATTAGAATTTTATAAGAACGGTTCATTTCAATTAATTTTTTCAAACACGAACGCAAAAGAGGTAACAGTTTTCCTGACCATACACACTGATATGCGCCCAGAAATGAAACAAACAGCATTTCAACTAACGTGCAAAAAGTATCGGCAAAGAATCGGCACTTTTTTGTAGTGCCGATGCCGATACTCACGAAAGGAACTACGACTTTAAACCCGGTTACGTTGCTTTAATGTTGCCCATAGCATTCAGAAACCAAAAAATATGTAGCGGGGTAACCACGAAACATCACACATAACGACGAAAAACGTCTCACCGTTCTTCCTCTTACATACTAACAAAACATTTGGTAACGATGGAACATCCATTTTCGACTAAATTTTGATGGAACAAGAACAATAATTGAATTTCTTAAAAAAGAGCCGGAACAGAAACCGAAATTTGGAATAATTATCATGACCGAGCATTACAGTTGGACTTTTTAAGAAACTTGCCAAAAAAGGCCTAAGCAAATTTTCAGCTATTTCATAACCAAGTTTTCTGAAAGCACATCAGAAATAAATTATTAACAACATTGAACTAATTGCAAAAACAATCGTTTCGAAATAAAATTTGTCAAAGACAAAGTTTGCAATACACAATAGAGTTGCAACATTTAAAAACAAGTACCCGGACAGGACCCGGATTTGTCTGTAAGAAAAACCTAGACCCGGAATTTTTCAGAATGCAAAACCCGGACTCGGAATGTTTAACAATGCAAACCCGGACCCGTGTAACTCAAAAACAGAACATGATCCTAATTTTTAAAAGATAGGACAGAATTCATGTCGTCTCCATCTATATTCTAGCAACTGAGTGTGCAAAATATTAATCGGCAGTATGAAATGCGAAGCGACTAATGTCATTCACAAAAATTTATCTCAAGTAAATCATTAAGTAAAATGTCAAATTATTTATTACTCAAAGGTGAAGCCTGTTGACTAGTTTTTCTTCTTCTACTTTAAATACGACATACGATAGTTGTCTTAAGAGGCATGTTGAGAGTGTTTTGCTTCTAATGTATTTGACACAGTTAGCGTTGGTTGTGTAACTATCTGATAAATTCTTTAACCTATTTAATATAGGTACTATACAGCTACTATTCAGAATGTAGGCGCGGAATGTTAAAATCACTAAGCTAATTTTATTACTGGTATTTTGTCCGGGTATTTTAATAATGACCGGACCCGGATGAGGAGTGAATTGTAGTGAAAACCCGGACACCGAATTTCTTGACGTGAAAAGCCAAACCCGGAATTTTTCGGCGAAAGCACTCGAATGCCCGGACCCGGATGCAACTCTAAATGATTATGAATAATTTGCCACAAAATCATAAAATTCCGGTTCCTGCATCTTTGAATGCAGGAACATGAACAGGAATTGAATTTTTGCAGGAATTCCGGCCGGAACAAAAATTACGGTGAGCCCTGCTAAACCAGTATGTACCAACCGAATACCGGCTGATACTGGTTAAAGAATTTCAATTTATCCGGCTGACTTGAGAAGCTCCCTCCGTTCCCAATAATACTCATAGTAGAATGCATTAATATTCGTCGAAATAATGCTAAATTTTTCAACTGTCCGCCTATAACTTGTGATGTCCGACAACTTTCACCATAATGACGAAGACGAAATTTTTGTCCTTTGCACGATATATAATTTTGAATTTGAACCACCGACGTACATGGTTAGTTAACTGCAATTGTCTACTGTATAAGTTGTTGTCAGTTGTACAGCATCAGGAAGGAGCCGGTAGGTTCAAAAACAAATCTGTGCATTATGATTTATTGGTTAAATTGCGTTTCGCTCGGTTCGGTTACAAGCAGGGTACAACCGGAATTACAATTTACCGGAACCGGAATTTGAAAATTTTACCGCAACCGGAAAGTGAAAAACGCATTTCACCAAAAATTTCATTTTAATCTTATTTTTTGCTCTATTATTTGTGAAATAACCTT
The DNA here is from genome assembly GCA_030248215.1 of Enoplolaimus lenunculus. Classification (NCBI taxonomy): domain Eukaryota; kingdom Metazoa; phylum Nematoda; class Enoplea; order Enoplida; family Thoracostomopsidae; genus Enoplolaimus; species Enoplolaimus lenunculus. The sequence goes on from JASANG010002631.1 coordinate 23,828, forward strand.
AGTCGAACATAGATATTTATTTTATTTGTTGTACGTATTTTGGATTTTCATCATCGACTGAAGTGAAATCCACCACCAATGGCTTATATTCGGAGTACAAGTGGCTTTCAAAAGAGATTCATAAAAATTAGCAGAGTTAAGAAAACGGCCGAGTTATAACACCGGAATTTTTAAATCCGGTAAAAATTTACCGGAACCGGAAGGTGAAAAAATGCCGGAACCGGAATTCCGGTTGCACCCCTGGTTGCAAGATGGTTTGATGTACGTATTTTCGTTTTTAGATATCCTGCTGAGCCTCTACTGGTTTCGGTTAGCAACCCAGCTTTAAAAAGAGACTCATTTATAAACCGTGGCTAATGCTATACAGGCAGCTGTCTCGAGTTATATAATTTCAAAAATCTTGAAAGCATTGGGGCATCTTGGGTGCCTCCGATATATCTATATATTAACAAACCGCTCATACTCACACAAATAAGAGAGCTATACATCGTAAAAAGACGACACACTTTTAGTAGTTATGAAGTCATTTTTGTTAGACGTAGAGCATCTTGATTACAAACTATGACAATCTGGCAGAGGAAGTAAATCAATACTGTATAGAAGTTGGACATCAAGCTAGAATAATGTACCTGATGCTAACTTTGAATTCCGATTCAGTGTAACAAAAATAGGTTTTTTAGGTTTTACAAATTTGCAACAACAGGTGCAGGGATTGAGCAACCTGTTCCCTGAACATGCAAATATAATAATTCTTTGATCCAGTGCCACCAATCAGCCTCATAACAATCTCCTCACAGCACTGTCGAAATTCAAGTCCAAGTTGTTGTTTAAAATTAAATTCACAAAGCAAACTAGCGTGTTAGAAAGACTTGTTTATAGTAATGCTTAATTTTCGGCAAAACAAAACCATGTTGTTTCAAAAATAGCGACTCTTTAACAACTAGACTTTTATAAATTCTAAAAGGAGTGCTCTTGACTACGGTAGACTGGGGTGAAAAGGACCGCTGAGGTAAAGCGGACCAAAATCGTCAGTTGTGTTTGTATTGACACAGCTACACGTAGAGCTCTGTTCTATTCAAAATTTTGGTTTTATTTTAATGTTTGACATGTTGTCCGCTGTGTTACATATAAATACTAGCTAGCGGGTGTACGAGCATACTGTTGAGTGATATGTGTAAAATAGTTGCAGCCCAAATCAATCCAATCGTAGTGTTTTCAACATATGGTGTAAAGCAATAAACGTTTTGATTTGCAGTTACCTAGCTTTTTATAATAAAATGTTTTAAACAGATATAAATGCTATTGTAAATATTAACTAAATAGCGCATTTTTTACAGGATTCTGGTCATCTGAACCTCCAGATTAGACGTTGATGTTAACTATATTTTGGTGGTGCTGAAACATCCATTAAAATAGTGGTGAAATCACGGTTTACACTGAACTTACATATGTAACCGTGATGGAGGAAATCGGTGCCGAACTCGCTGAGTTTCTGAACAGTTTCTTTTTTCGTTACGGATGAAAATTACGAAAAGTCTTTGGGAGCAGATTTTGTATTCTCAAAAGTTGCTTGATTGTTTTAGGCTTACAGTCCAACCATAGTGTCCGGTTTTGACTGATATTTTTTAAAACAATTATTTTGGAATTATTTAAGACACAAATAATCCCACACAATGTGCCAGTTTCCCATGCACTAGAAGCACGTTACATACTGAGTTTCTACAACCATTCTTCGTCATTAGATTTACACATCAAACTAGGTTTACCTGCCGCTTGGTCAACTCCACGTTTTCTACACTGCGAACTTCGATACAATTGCTAGCTTCGATTTTCATCTGCTTTCGAAAAGCCACAAGCAGTACTTCCCGAGAAGGAAACAAACCATCATAAGGCGAGCCAAACGGCAATGGCACTGAGGTATCCTGAACGTGGAATAAAAGGTGTACGTGTACCGAACATATAACGCCTTACTTTAAACTCCAGCTCATTTCAGGGTTCACGCTGGTAATGGGTCTAACACCTTTCGGCCACGATGGAACCGAACATTTGGCTAAGATTTGAGTTCCGGCTGGAAAGCAAATGACACAAAAAATGTAGAATTTTTGCAAATATTTATCATTTTTAGCAACCTTTTACTTAAATTGTCTATTTCGAAGCATAGAGGTTTCGCTAAAACCCCTGTTATTGTCTTTCCGTTTTCACAAGTACAATTCCAAACCAGGGTGGTGTTTTTCAAATGGAGATTGGGCAGACTTTGTATTGTCGAACGCAAACACAAGAAAAAACTACGAAGAAATTTAACGCACAATTGTAAAAATAACTACTTTTAGCGTACCTGAGATTTTGCGCCAGATGATTTAGAGTTCAACTGATTAACTAATTCGTTATTGTACTCAGAGTTGCGCGGACAATAGTTCAAGCGAACAAGAGGCCAATGTTTGTTGATCACGGTTACAATTTGAGATTCTTGATCAGGGGTGTATGGATGAGAAAGCAAAACATCTTCAAGCGCAAGATTCTACAAAGCGTAAACGAATAAAACTTGAAGAGATTTGCTTGACCTAACCTTGAACAACCTTACATTTTGGATGCCGTTACTCACGAGAACTGCCGATTATTACCGATGCCGATGACGATTAATCGACACATCCTTAGTAATTTGGGTTCCGGTATTCTTTATAGTTCGGCCTCAAGTTTAAATCTTGCTCCACTTATACGTGATATTAATTATGTTGCAATCGTTGCTCAACACTAAATCCAACGTAATCAATCAAAAAAGAAAAAAACTAATAAACACACTTGTTTTTTGATCATTTTCTCAATATTTGGAAAAGGAAACTTTTCTAATTTTCCATTATCTTCAGCTTCAACACACAACAGCATCGCTCCCAGCGTTGATAAATCAGGTACAGCTTTCGATCGCAAAGCCATGTTGTAAAATAACTTCACTCGGTTTATGTCACCCTATGGAGATATGAACATTTTTTAAAGCTTTGGCTTTTAAAAATGAGCAGAATAACACGTTAAGTACAATTAAGTATATACACAGTGTCTCTTGTTAGTACATATAGATATTCCGGGGGCCGGACCAGGCTGTGGTACTTGAGTTTGTGCTGCTGTCCAGACGGACTAGGGCCGGCAAGATAACTTAGAGATTAACAATAATGTACCAAAACGCTACTTAAATCGTTTAAAATATTAGTTCTTTTTGCAGTCAAGTTAATCCGAAACCCTAACTTTGCTAAACAACATGTTAAAACTATGACAACAAAGGTTTAGATTAGATTAATCCAAATGCAACCTACTTTCTCGACGTAATAATGAATCGCAATATTCCAAAATCCTATATCTGTTACGCCACCATTCAATCGATTGAAACGTTCCATTTTAGCCGTTGGGTCCTACACCATACTCAAATGTGCACATAAAAATAAATTCAGGACCATTTAGAATTTTACGGTTAGCCATACTTATTTTATTATCAATACAATGAGCCATACTTATTATATTATCAATACAATGCTTTAACACAGAACTTTGACGGATGAAACAAGTTCTGAGTTTTTAAAAACAATACGCACATAACCCCAGCAACTAAATGAATGTTGAAATGCAGCAGCTCCATTACATTACGCTGGAAAACCTCAATCGATATACTACGAAAAAGACCCACTAAACTATTGATTTGCAAAATTTTCATGACATCTACACGATCCTAGTTGCTTACAATTCCCACTATCGTACACACATTGACCAATGCCTTAATCCGCGCTAGCCGTTTTTTGAATGAAGGCCCATGTCCCCGCATCACTTTACGCTCGTCTCTATCTTTTCTATGTGATCCCAGTTTCACGCAATCAGAACCTGATGGCAACGTTTGCTGACCAGTTATCAATTTGCTTATCTCAACTTGCTTTGCGGCAAATTTGCCTGACATAAGTCGCGACTGTGCTGTCTCATCAATATCGCTATAGAATACATAATCAGGCGAATATGTAACCGGACTTGCAGCAGACCACACTAGTTGACCTGCAAAAACAACATTTTTACAACTATATACCAGTAACCGTACTCTAGTACTTGCAAGAACGCTACATGCATGCAATATACGACAAACGATCAAATCTCAATGGCTTAAACTTGTAAAATATCATTTCAGCTCGGTTACAAAGGTCATCGTTAAAAAGTTATAGAGCGATCCTCACTTCTGACTGTCCTTTGTTGACGATCACTCAACGCTTTCAGACCTTTCGGTGAACGATATCGTTTAGCCTTTGATGATTTCTTGGGCTTGTAACGTTTTGCATCGTGCTGTGATCGCACTACTTTTTCAAAATGTTTTGTCTCCAAACGACTACCACGGGACAATGGATGTGCATAGTGCATTGAACGTTGCGACCATGTTGGATTCCAATGACACAACCATCGATTGGCCATAATACAATGTGATGTAGCTGAAAAGAAATATCCACGATACAACTAGCTGAGGTTGTAGATAAACCAGTGATTATCGGCAATAAGTAACTACGTACTGTACGTATTCTGTGAAAAATGGGAAGGAAGGCCGTTGGGCATCTTTTATATGCATGTATATATATCAGGGTTACAGCACGCTCTGTATTTCACAGGAAGCCGGAATTCATTTTTCCACGGAACATGAACGGAAACCGCATATCTATTGCACCACCGAATTAGTGATAACTGACGATAGTTCAAAATAAAATATGTTGTTCATCGCCTGTTCTGCGTTTTCACTAGCCAGTTTTACCGTTTTTCAAAAACATTCATCAAACAAGTTGTGAAAAGAACTTTAGTTCTAGTACAATTTTTGACACGTAAATTTTTTAATTTTAATCTTTCTTCTTGTGATACGTTGCATAAGAATTCTGTATATATTATTTATCTATTAAATTGCTTTCAATGAGTATCAATAATTGGTTGCAATAAATCAACATTATATTTGCAACACAAATTATCCGTGCAGTCACAAAATTTCTAACTCCGATTCCGATTCCAGTTACAACTCCGGTCTAAATTCGGTTTCTCGATTCCGGTATAACACAGTTCTGCTAAGCACCCTGATGCATATATTGTATATATACCACCGAACTACTGCTAACTAACAGAAATGAAAATAAAATAAGCTGTCCGTCGATTATGTTGCGTTTCCTTCAACCCGTTTTCAAGTTCTACAAAGACGATTGTCGAATACTTTAAAATACGTATAAGAATTATGCAGATGAAACACAAGTTGTGAAAGGAAGCCAAGCTTCAGTAAAATTTTCGGGACAAAAATTGTTATCTTTAACCTTATTCTTCGTAATTCGGCACAAAACAGTAAAATTATCGTTTTTGTGTTTTGCGACTCCTTAACAGAAATTGTATGTTTACAGGAATTGATTGATGGTCTCCGATTTCAAAAACTGCCTTTTACAAGACATCGTCTTTAGCTATTTCTTGCGATTGCAGTAAAAACAATAAGTTGAACCTAACAATAAATTCTAATTCAATAAAGATATACTACAGTGCGACTAAAATACTTGAACCATGGCATAAATGTAGATGCTACATCCGGTTAATATACGGTTACGCTAAAATGCTCAGTGAACGGATCCATGAATAAATGCACTGTTGCACCCTGGATTACAGTAATAAAAAACATCATTTTCTACAGAACTAGCACAATTAGACTGACATCTATCGCTGTACTGCTTGAGAACAGCACGCCAGACCCAAGCAGATGCACGAGGAATTGAAAATCGAAGTCTCGTCATCAGCCGAATTGTACATAACGAAGCCAGTTTATGATCACTAAATATTACGAAGTATTTATATATAAGCAGTAACCTATAAAACTTTGTCAGCAAACGTATAACTACGTATATTATTAACATTCCTGGGGGTTCGCTGCGAGGGGGGTGGTGGGGGCTCTCACTTACCAAATCCCCCACACTCAAAATTTCTCCGTCGGTTAATTTTACATTCCTTACACCACCAGTATGAATAAAACATACCCTCACCTCTCAATCATGTATATTTGATCTGTGTTTATTATTTATGATTGTTTTTGACTATGCGCTCATTTGCAAACGTAACTAAACACTGGCTTGCAGCTGACGCTTTATTCAAAATTGTGCTTCCCCCACTCAGAAATTTCTTCCAGTTGATCCCCCTATTCCGCCGCGACCCAGCGAATGCCCAGCATTCTCTTGATATTGCCGAAAGCCAAGATTTATAAAGTATATGGTAGTGATGTGCAATACATCTCAGGGTATCAGCTAAGGGTGGGCTTGTACGCCTGTGGGGGCCCATGAAAACCGCTCAGCCATGCAAGCTAATCCATGCAAGCTAAAAATTTTGCCCCTTCGGCACAATTCAGGTTAACCATCCTGCTATTAACAACTATTCACACAGTATTTGATTTCACGCTCGCGAGCTTTCTTTTACCTTTGCGTCCTAGCGTATATGTCTTCCCGACTTTGCAAAGATCCCCATCTCAAAGGTCGAAGGTGTTGGCTCGGATACACTAGCGACGTCACTGTTGCAACAGTCTTTAATTTGAAATATACTACGTTCAGGAACTAAAAGCAACTTTTGATAAGAACCGGCCAAAAATCGTATTCAGCCTTGCGAACGTATGTTGTATCTATCGCCATTTGATGATAAGTCCTGCAAATTTAGAACTAGCCCATGAAGGACGCCAAAGCTTGGCGCATTTTTCGCAATTGACCAATTGATGAGGTCTACATGACAGCTAAAGTTAACGTCGATAGTTGCAACCGTTTGTACGTTTGCAAACCTATTATTAACTGTCGAAAATTCTGTTCAACCTTTGAGAATACAAGCATGGACCATAATGTAACAACCACCTCCTAGCCATGTAAATTTACTAGAGGACAGAACAAACGAGACGAGTTGGAAGTAGCGAGTCAAGTTCGCCCTGTGCTGAAGCACTTACATAAATACGACTAAACCATCATTTAGCTTCAAACTGTAAACATTCTAGTCAGATAATTAGAGGAGTTTGCTAATTGGCGCTTTGTTACAGGCAGTGGCGGGCCAGGATTTAAGGGGGAGACAAAATATCCTGGTAATGAACTTAGTTTTGTTCAACACATGGCGGACCATGTGCGATAATCTACCCGCCAAGCGCGAATTATTGCAGTAAAATTGACTGTGAAACAAGAGCGTAGCCGGTAGGGCCCAGGGGCCATGGCCTCCCCAATGGTTTTGGAAAAATTTCATTTTTGAATAAATTGAAAGTAGGATGTCCTGTGCACTCCACTGTCACACACTAATTGATGATGTTTTTCTATTAATTGAACCGACATTGTTTTAGTGGTAATGTACCAAAATTAATTTTCTTACTCGTTGTTGTGTGTAGTGACCGTTTTTGTACCGAGTATTTTGTTCAAAAACTGTTGTATAACCAACGCACGCAGTATCGCGGTGAGCTTAATTATCGCAGTTTACAAATAACGGAAATCCGATGCACTATCCTGAGCTAGGTATTAATGGCTATTGTCTATATAAAAAGGCATTTTAAATATTCTTTAAACTAGGTGGGCATTGAATATTTTTTATATCCCGATAATCAGGCAAATTTTACCGGATATTTACCCGGATATCCGTGATTAAATTCTATTTCGGACCCATGCAAACATCAGGGGCGGAACGATTTCCTATGGAACTAGAAAAGACTAAGCTTAAGCTTTAGACTAGTTTTTTGCTTGGCTTAGGCTTATTATTAATGAGCGTTGCCAAAAGAAGCGGCCCAAAAAACTCCAAAAATATTTTATTTGGGGCCCCCTTGGACCTGCTTGGGGGCCAACTATCTTAACGCCGCCCCTATGAATGAGTTGATTTGGTTTGTCTCTGTCTGATTAAAACCACTGCAACAGGGGTTCTATCGAATGTCACCTTTCCCTCGATGTGTATGCTGTATACATGAGACGTTTTACTTTCCAAGAAAAAACAACCACATTCAAATATAGTTAAGTTTAATCGTACAAACAAGCATCAGCCATTGTAGCGCCCCGCTGGCAGGTTGGTCACAAGACTGCAGTTAGAGTTTGCTTAAATGTTAAAAATATTTTTTGCTTGGGCTGAACTTAATGCTTGTCTTAGGCTTTTAGATTTCCGACTCACAACGAGTTCTGATGAAGTTCCGATTACACAATCAATCGGAATTGGAATTTTGCAATTTTAATTTAATCATACTTTGGTGCATGAAAATTCTTTAGATCTGATATCCAAACAAACAAAACTACCGTTTTATTTTCAAAATAACAATAATGGAATGTAGTTTAGTTTTTACGGATCCAAAAATTATGCCAAGCCAATATGTTGATGTGACGTTTTCGAAAAATGTGGCGAGCTAACAGTACTCTAAATAAATATATTTGTGAATACAAATTATACGAATTGTCACAAAATTTGTAGTTTTGATTCCGATTCCAGTATAATCCAGTTCCATTTTGCACTCTGCTGCACATGCTAATAGATGAAAATTGGTTAACACACTATATATTTAAATAAATTTGTGTGCCCACTAACAAAAATCCTGGCTGAGCCCATACTGTGAAAGAGTACGTCCGCTCAGCTAAATCACATGTAAGACTGCATATCCCTTCAGGACTGCCGATGCGGCCCCCTCAAGAATCCTCCACTGCTTTCAGGCTTGTGCGCGATCAGTTTTGTCAAACGTCAATGACGTGCCCTGAAACAAAATCATTGGTGTGAACTGTAAATTCTTAAAAACTGAATCCAATACGAGATATCAAAACGACATCGTGCCTTAATAGCGTTGCTTCAGCATGGCACAGCAATTTTGGACAATTGCTCACAAAGTATCAGTCCTAGTCTGTAGTAGAATTTGAGGTCTAGTTATTAAGACAACTTGCACCGTTCGTCATGGTATTCAACAAGTTGTGAGGTTTGATGTTGCAATCAAATTTGATCAATAATGAATTAAGTTACAAGATAGAAGTGTCCAATTTCTGCGCAGCAGCGACACTCACCAAAGCTCAGGCGGCCATTTATGTGAAAGATTTCAAGAAAATTTTCAGAAAAAAATTGCAATCAATTTTGCACACAAAGTCCGATATGCATGAGACAGGCAGACGGAAAAAGACAGAGCGTTAGTTGACATATTGGCAGATTGTTTTTCCACCTCATGGGATAAAAACTACTATTATAATATGCATTTAAATATTCAACAAAAAAGATATTTTACTTTTGCGGTTTTGAACGCGCTTGAGTTATTATTGATGTTTTTGCCGAAAACCTTTTTGAAAATTTAAATCGAAAATTGAAATTTCTGCAATGACGATTGCGATGGTGAAAGCGGTTGAAGATTCGCCATAGTGGATTGTTTGACGTTTGCAAAACGTTGCTTGTAACTTTTACAATTTCGTGATTTCTGAATACTTTTATTCAAAAGGTAGTTAAATTTTACATCAGTAGCTAAAATGTTGCGGTTTTGAACGCGCCTGAGTTACTACTGTTGTTTTTGCCGAAGACCTTTTTGAAGATTTAAATCGAAAATTGAAATTTTTTGCAATGACGATTGCGAAGGTGAAAGCGCTTGGAAGATTCGCCCCAGTGGATTGTTCGACGCTTGCAAACCGTTGCTTGAAACATTTACATACAATTTTATGATTTCTATATATTTAAAATGTAGTAATTTTATATCAATAGTTAAAATGTTTCTTTTTTGAATAGTTGCCGTTAGGAAGGAATTTCAAAATTAAGCAGGCGGTATTGTGGTCATACGAGAAATGCACTGCGTTTAGAACCTTTCTGGTGCCTAAAAAATAGCGCAACACAGCGTAAGTATTGCACTTAGTGTTGCGCTATACTTTTTTGACCTTCTGCGCCGTCCGTCACCAGCACGGTATACCGCCCGGCCCCGTCCGTCACCTGTACGGCGCCGTCAAACAAAATTAGGCAACCAAATCGGAATCGGGATTGCTAATTTATCTGTTATAATTGCAAAGGGCTGTCAAAGAGTGGGCTTTAAGTTTTTTGAGAGAATTTCCAGTGAGCATAGCCTTCACAATCATTTGGCCGCAAACCTGAACATTAAGCATTTAGTTCCTACTCTAGCATAATAATGTAAGGATTTTTACTAATTTCTTTTTGAATAATGTTTACTTATATATATTTAACAGTAAAATTATAACCAGATATTTATAATAAACCTTTCAAAAATTGTGTACTGCCGCTATCTGGAGGTCGTAATAATCATTCTAGAAACGTGATTCGTCTTTTATATTAACCAGCGTTCCCGTCTCTGTACTCTTGTTTTGTTTGTACAAAATTTCCTTCTTTCTCGTAACATTTAACCATCATTTTTAAACGCAAAATGAAATTTTAACGTCTCGCATATTATATTTTGTCCGCGGAAATTTTTAAAAAAATCTAATCTTTCAAAAGAGATAAAATTATTTAACTGAACTTTTTCAGAGATCATGTGTTTTTTCAAAGTCCTTTTACATGATAGTGACTACTTTATTGACGTTCGTAATCTGTTGTTGCACGGGTCGCAGTATCAATCTCACGACAATATCGTCGGTTTATAACACTACAAGGGCTTTGAACCTTCGGGTTGAACTATTACGTTTTTCAATGTGTATTCCAAAAACTCATATGGTTACAGCTGGATAGCAAAATATTTCGAAGTCGCTGAATTGAAAAAATCCATGGTTACGTTTTGACACAGCAAAATCAAGCAAGGTCCGGTATTTTGCAGACTAGTTGAAACGCACTGATCTGCTTTTCCTGAACTGTTTTACAGTCCCATATGCAGTCAGGACCACGATTAGTATTTACACTGAGTCATGGGTGAATTGGTTTCAAAATTCTTTTGGTTCTATTGCTTGCATAAAATTCAGCTTGCGAGTTCGACACGTTATTATGGTAACAGTTTTAATTTTAATATTTTTATCTATGTTCTTTGACTTGTATTGAAACAAGATAACAATACTTTTGTATTGAGGAATTTTAAATCAACGTTCGCATTTCAAGTCAACGACAATAAAATAGCTTCAGCCCCACTCTGAATCTAACTCATATGCGTTCATTGAACGTAAACCGCTGCCAACCGTTTAGTTGCAGCACACATCAGTCTATTGCTTAACAATACAGCTGTGGTGACGAAACAACGTTTACCAGAGAACTTTCAGTGCGTTTTAAAATAAAATTACGTTCCTTATTCAACTGGACCAGAACTTCAGTGTTCACAATGTATTTAAAAAATATATGGTCACTCAAAAAAAGTCAAGGGATACACTTTGTTAATACAGGAAAAGGTATAAAGATACCGTGCATTTTAGTGAATGTAAACGCAAGTCGATCACAACGACAACATTGAATAATGTTGGATTTGTGAATTTTTGACATTTTAGTCAAAAACGTTTTTTGTGTTTAAATATGCGTAAAATACAAAAGTTTAAGTCAACAGGTAAAATCAGAGAGAAAGAATTATTGCTGGTTTGTTGAACGAATTTAAAATTTTGACATGCGGCAACTTCATGGTGCAGAGTTATTGACCTTGAAACTGCAAGTTTTGAGGTGTATCAAAAATCAAAATACTTGGAGTAGCTCAAAACGTTAAATGTACCCAAAGTATTTTGCTGAAGTATAATTTTTTAACCGTTTTTGGCCTCATATACACTTTGCCCCGATCTTACGCTTAGGCTTATTTATAGGCTGTAATTGTAGGGTAGTGCTTAAGTTTAGGGTTGGTTATCCGAAAAAGCTAAAGCAAACGTTTAAACTTAGAGTTAGACATATAGGTTTAGGAAGAAGGCTTCCTATGTCTAGCAAAGCTTAAGCCAGTGTCTGAGTATTGCCTATAGGCGACGTATTCCTAGGCCTAATGTGGAGCGGAAGTGCGCACGAACCCGCTTTGGAAATTAATCTGTATATGTTCTTTAATTCTCCAATTCTTGCAGGGCCGCGAAGGTTTTTCTTCAAATAGACTATCTAAATTTTCATCGTTCACTGAATATTTTTGGCCCAACCGCTTGCTGATTCAATTAAAAACTGTGCTGAATAAGTGAAATTGGGCACGTTTTTATGAGTCCCATGAGAGAACTTGAAAAAATCTCTCATGGTACCGAGCGGAGCGGTGCAGCCGCGGGCATGGCGCCTTTTCTGATGTATCAACCGGGGCACAGCAGATTATCCAAATACAATATTCTCATACTCGGGGTGAAATATATAATTGCTAAAAAACTCGTAAGCAAAGTGAGTGGGAAGAATAATATACATGAACCATCACATCCCTCCGCCTGAATTGTGCCAAGGCGTAGGTTTCGTTAGAAATTATTGGTGTTGTCATTGCCTTTTGGGGTAAGAGTGCAGTGCCACGGAGGCAGGGAGTGTAGAGGGTTTTGGCCGACCTTGTGTACTAGCGGTTTTATATATTACTTTGCACTAAGTTTAAATGAAAATGTGGCTATTTCCCGGAACCCAATTTCCCTGGGTAATAATCAAATTTATCAAAATTCCAATTTCACAAAATTTCGAGCGAAAAAAGTTGCATCGCAAACTTCAATTTTCCGTTAAAATTAAAATTTTCAAAAATACTCTACTCCTGAATATCCAAACTTCTCAAAATGCCGAGCGAAAAAGGAGCGACCAAAATCGGAATTTCCAGGTAGTCCTAAGTACCCGGATAATATTCGAATTTCACAACATCCTGATTTCACGGGTAATATCCTAATTTTTCAAAATTGTAATTTCCCGTGTAGGTAATATCCCAGTTTCCCGGTAATATCCGAGGATTTTGGATTGGACCTGTACTGTATATGCTTGAGCCATTTTCGATATAACCCCGCTACATAATTAACAGCATTTTTGTGATTTTCCTGCTGATTTCCATATTTATTTGTGCAACTATTTTTTCTTTTCACGACATTTACTTACTCAGTAGAGTTTTAAACTGAATTAGCAAGTCGCGGACCAGAAAAATTTGATGAAGGTTTAAAATTTAAATAGTCAGCCGTTTTGAGAAAAAAATTTCGCACTCTTTAGGGCTAAAAATTCCAAAACCGAGACATATTCACCTTCTGATTTTTGCTCCATATTGTTCCATATTTAGTGGCATACCGCATGGGACGTCCAAATCTGTCCTGCCCAGCCAATTGGGACCCCACGCCCCACTTTCAACTCTGGGTGCCCATTTTAGCGTGCTCTGCAAGAATTTTTCAGGCGAAATTTATATAAAACTAACTTTCGATAAGTATTCACAGTTTAACATCCGTAGTTTTTACGACATTCTGTATTTAGTAAACGAATAATATCAGTGAAAAAAACTTTTAAAGACGTCTGAGGTAGTCCTTACAAAATTTTATTACTCAAATTTCACGCGTTCCCGCTGCTAAGCGAGTTTAAATTTTTAACACGATGCGATCGCTGTACGTTTACACACGGTTTTAGATAGTTGTCTTTGAGTGATAAACTAAGAGTTGTTTATTTTGTATTCAATCATATTTCTGCATTAAATTGCAACTTTTGAGCAGAACGTTGGTTTATACTCTGGTACATACTAACAGATCGACTCTGAATACAGAACGCTGTATTTTGAAGATGATTGCTAATATATACATTCTATACAGTTGTCTGGTTCTTCAGATTTAGCAAAGTACTTTGGACTTATATAACACTAACAATTTAGGTATATAACTTATATTTATTTCATGTTCAAAGAACCTGTGAACAGTGAAAAAATGTAGCAGAACTATAAAGCATTTGAATGAAATGAACTTCAGTTCGAAATCTGCCGGCACCGTTCTCCTATTATTCTTGATTGTTCATGTAGTGGGTAAGTTGAAACACTACAAAGTTAAGGTATCAAACCATTCTTATATAGGTATATTCTGAGGCATTTTTGCTCAAACACAAACTGTATACGGGAATTACTACACAATATGCGCTGTAAGAATTACTTCACGTATGAGCAGCATAATCTCTAAAAGACTTGAAAGCCTCTTCGATCTCTAGATTCTGGTTGGTGATGGTAAACGCCGCGAATCCATCATGGTGCTATTCAAATCTTAGCTTGAAATTAATAGATCTTATGCGAAATAGGAAATATTCATGTGAGAAATGGTAAATACTCGCGCATAAAAATCGACTGCATCAAAATTTTTGCAACTTCCTGTAATAGCAAACTCGGCCGGCTAAATATCCTATTACAGCTGTGATTTCTCGCTGTTCAAAACTTGAACTTGTGAATATGGTTTAATATTGGTTTCGTTTTGATAGGACCGTTAGACATCTGCGTCAAACGTACCGACAGTTCCAGTGTTCCACCGCACGAACCAATTGCGGACGCTCAACCGGCGCCGTCTACTAAACAATGCGTCCTTAATTGCATTAACTATCCAAGCTGTAAGGCAGTTGTTTATCGCGTTGATTCCAGATCTTGTACACTGTATACCAAAGGATACCCTGAAGTTCAGCTGATTCCGGCGTTATCTGCAGTTTATATTGAACTACTAAACGCAGACAGATGCCCAACTAGAGGTTGGTGGTTTATTAGATAGTTTTTAGTCAGTGGTGGCGCAGGCAGGCGTGTGCACACAAAATAAATTGTCATGTATTCAAGTAATATTATCTGAATTTTAAGACAATTATGTCTTAATACAGACTCTAGTCATTCAGAAATATGGCGTAACATTTTTCTCACTTAAATGGCTGAGATTTAAGATTGTTTTGTGAACGATTAAGAAATATATTTCTAAAATATAAGACAAATATATCTTAAATATCAGATTTGGCATGGAAACCAACTCCAAAATTGGGAGCTAAAGCTCAATCCAATACCCTAATTTTACAACCTAAGATCCGTCCAAGACGTAAACTTAAGTTGGGGGGGAGTCTGAGCTCAACCCGAAATATCTTTGAAATTCGATTATTTATATACACGCTTAAGAATATAAAAGGAGCAAGTTTTTTTACATACATAAAAATAAAAAAATTGATTCTTAATAAAAACAACTATTTCTTGGAAGAAAGAAATTTTTGTCTTATAAATTGGCAAGAGCAATTTCTTGAATATAAGACATATATGTCTTAACCATTTAACAAACAAATTTCTGAGCTGTTTAAGACGATTAATGTGTGAAATACAAGGCATTTATGTCTTGAACATTCAAGAAAACGGCCTCTTGAAATTTTAAGACAATAATTTATTTTATGTGTGGGCTTCTGCCAAAACTGCAGACTCTTCTGCCAAAACTGCAGACTGAATGCCACACTGCATAGTGGTTTATCCTGGATATTTGTGGGAAAATCCGAGGTTGTCTGTGTTGCCGGACGAGCGTAACGAACATGGCATTTTGCAGTCTGAGACCTGTCAAGCTAATGGAACTAAAAGCCATTAAAATGATCACGAAAAGTGTGATGTGGTGCAAAACTCGAGAGAGAACCGAGCGAGAGGCCAGAATTATTTAAAAGCACACACGAAATAAATTGTCTTGAAACTTTAAGACTCCCATTTTCTTAAATTTTCAAAAAATAAATGTGGTGTATTTCAGACATTAATTGCCTTAAACGGCTCAGAAATTCATGTCTGAAATGATTAAAACTAAAATGTCTTGTGTCAAAGAAATTGCCGTTCCCAATTTATCAGACATAAATTTCTTTGTTTCAAGAAATAGTTGTCTTTTATTCAAGATTAATTTTCTAATTTTTATGTATGTAAAAAATTTGCTCAGTTTATATTCTTAAGAGTGCATATAAATAATCTAATTTCAGCGATATTCGGGTTGAAATTAGGCTCCCCCCAACGTAAGTTTACAATATGGACCTATCTTAGGTTGTGAAATTAGTGTGTTTGGTTAAGCTTTAGCCCGAATTTCGGAGTTGTTTTCCGAGAAAATCTTTGTCTTGTATTTCTGACAAATTTGTCTTATATTTCAAAACCATTTACTTTTTATTTCAGAAATATTTGTATTAATCATTCATGAAACAAAGTCTTAAATTTCAGACTTTTAAGTTCGAAAAATTTTAGACCCATATTTCTGAAAAATTTAAGAAATAAAAGTCTGCAATTCAAGACATATGTGTCTGACATCCGTATTTAAGACATAATTGTCTTAAATTGCAGACAATATTTCTTGAATATAAGACAATTTATTTGGTGTTCAACGGCGGTTTTCGTGTTAAACTGGTTAGAGGGGCAATATCTTGTGCGGGTTCTCCACGTAACAAAAATTACTTCGGGAAACTCAGCAGTGGTGCGGTGCAGCTAAACCATTTTGGCACAGATCTGCCAAGCATAAACTAAAGTCTTGTGTCGCGTTTGTTTTCTGCTCCTGTAGATACGCTACGAAATCCAATTATACCTATCTTGGTAATCAGCAGCGTCTTAAAATGTTAATTGAAAACCGGCAATTCGTTTTATAAGTTGTAGTAACTGTCTTTTAGCAAAATGCAATTCATTTTTAGACGTTCAAACTCAACCTCTTCCAACTCATTCTACCGCTTCAAATTGGCTTGAATGGAGCAGTTGGTCTGAATGTGACAAAATTTGCGGAGGTGGAACTCGGAAACGAACCCGTAGTTGTGATACGTGTGAAAACGGTGCTAAAGTACGCCATTGGTGCTTAGGCCCGTGGCAGTTCAACCTGTTAAAAGGGAGGCAAACCATTTATAAGAGATGCATACGGTTGGAATAACAACTTTACAAGCGGGTCTTAATTTTTTATAGGACGGCTAAATTTGACTAGAAACGGCTGAATTCCTTCTTCCTCGCCGTCTGGCTACGGACCGCGTTAGTCTAATTTCGTGAATGGTTATTTTTGTACGATTAGTGTATACTTATTGCCAGAATTTGTTTCTGGTGTATATAAACCTAATGTAAAGCTTTTTAGCGAACGAGCTTAAAAGCGAGTGATAAAATGTATCGTCTTCTGGAAACTCATTGTTCCATAGCCTGTAAAAGTGGCCCAGTGATGATAAATATGTAAATCACGTCAAAAACCTTTCCGCAGGATAAGGCTGGTGGGGGGTGCATCCAGCCGGACGCGTAAACAAAACTTCGAATTGGTGACGGCTTTCAAAATAAAGAACTATGAACATTTCAGTACCAATGTGCATATCGAACTGCGATTATAATGTTTAGTGGAACACGGTAAAATAACTTTTGATTCACTGATTGTAATGGGTTCTGATCCCAAGACCCTTCCCCTGGCTACGCGGCTGGTTGCATTCTCCGGAATCGAACACTTGCAGGATTTGTATATAACAAGCGACCGATCCAGGATTTTCTGCTAGTGGATTCGAGTTCAGATATTTTTTGTATATATGTATATATTAATAAGGCACGAGTGAAAAATTGCATTTTGAAAGCAAAGCTATCAAAAAGATAGTACAATGAGACATTTTAGGCACCTAGGAGCCAGTCAAAATAGGTATATATAGTTGGGCACAAATCTCGCAAGCAAAGATCGCAAAAGTCAGACGCTTTTTTGTGTTCAATAGTAATATATTCGAAATTTAACTTATGTATGTGTTTGACAAGGAATTAATCTCGGGGCACCGGGAACGTGTCTTTGTACCCAACGGGATATAATTTAGATCGCAGTACAAGAAGCAGTTGAATCGTGCAATACCGATCTTTGCTCAGGCGACGTAACCGAGTCGAGACGCGAATTGACACCATTGCTTGGTAACGACGGAGACCGCAACGACGAATTATCAAGCTTAAAGCGGCAATTTCCGCCACCTGCACTTAACCCTCGGGCAGTTGGATATACTTCCGGTTCGAATACCGGGTATCCAGGACCTGGGAGATCGGGAAGTGGATATCCAGGAGGGTCTGGTGGATATCCTAGTACTAATACTGGTGGCTATACTGGCGGAGGGGGTGGATATACATCGTCAAATTGGGGCCAGTGGGGCTCGTGGACAACGTGCCCCGATAGTTGCGCTGTCGGATATAACACAGCCGGCCAGAGTTACAGGTAAGGTGTGTGTTCTGTATACCAGTAGCCGCCTACCCGACATGTTAGGGCGGCAAACAATTGAACTGGTACACGTGTCATTGGTCATAATTTACAAATGATGCTACATATTTTTCAGGTGGGAGACTTTTATAATTAAGATGATAAGCAAAACCCTCTTTGCGTAGTGTTCATTTGTCGTGATGGTTCAAGGTGATAAAACTCAACTTTTGAATCAGAGCCGTTTAAAAAATATTATATTTTACACAAAGATTGGTATTTTTGACTGTATTGGAAGGTGTTTTATAAAATTCGAAGTATAAAATCGGCTACTTCAAAATTAAGCGTATTTTAAAATTTACGGACTTTACGTTTATAGATCACTTATCTGCATACACATACAAACTTTACGCTTATGTGCTTCACGAAATTTTTTGTGCGGTTTTTCTATTTTACGAATAAGACAAATGTCATTGATGTGAAATTGATACTTTGCACAGATCGACGACGAGACAAAGATTATTTAATACTGTAGAACGTGGTTTCAAAATTAGCAATTAAAATTTATTCGCTAAAAGCTGTAATAAATTGATAATGCCTCCAAAACATGGGCCCACGTATAGAACAGGGCCGGAGGGGCTATAATAGTTAGTTTAAGCTTTAGACTATTTGTTTTGCTTAGGCTTTGGCTTAGGTTTAGGTTTAGGAATAGGCTCATCCATACGCTTAGGCTTTGGCTTAGGTTTAGGTTTAGGAATAGGCTCATCCATACGCTTAGGCTTAGGCTTAGTCTTAGGTTTAGATTTAGGAATATGCTTATACTACTGTTCCGGCCCTGTTCTATACATGGGCCAAAACATGGAACAACAAACTATAAAAATTATGAAAATATTCGACATCGCCGTTTTGTCTCCTCAATACTATTTTTAAACATTAGCATAACACTGACTTTATTTACCTTCCATTTTCATGTTTCTATTCAAATTATACCTGTTTGCATAATGAGTTATTTTAGGACACGTAGCCGGCAGTGTATATCATCAGGCGGAGGTACATGCTCAGGCGACTCGACGCAACGACAAAGTTGTCCTCAGCAAAACTGTGGCTCTTGGAGTAATTGGCAATCCTGGGGTGCATGCTCAGCTCAATGTGGCGCTGGTTCGCGGACAAGATTTCGAACTTGCTCTGGGAGAAGGTGTCCGGGTAAGTATCTTGTAAGAAAACCTAAAGCTGCATATTTGAGTGTCCTTTTTGAGCCCGGGGAAGTAGGTGATTCCAACGTAACTAAGAAGTGTAAAGACAAACAAAAATCTAAGTTTAAAATACAAGTGGTTCAATAAGGGTATAATCAATATAACTCGACATTAGATGAATATTTCCTTAACATTGAGCCTAGTTCATTCTTGGACTGTGTATATGAACACGGAAAGTGAAAGTAAACTCAGCCTGACTTGCGGCTCGATGGTTACCCACATGCTGATCAGACAAACACGCGTAAACGCATTTTTAGTAGCCCAAGGTAGTAAAATCTGTTTGCTTTTAATAAACTCTGATTAGCTTTCAGATAAAGTACATTTCCACTATTTGGGCCCAAATTCTGAAGACTGATGTTAATAGTTACAGGTGATTCAACCCAACGGGAATCTTGTCAAGGTAACAATTGTTGTCAAAACTGGGGTCCATGGGGTTCATGTTCGGCATACTGTGGTCAGGGTACACAAACTCGAACACGATCTTGTGGAGGTGGAGGTGGAAGCTATGGTGGTGGCGGAGGCGGACAAACGGTCAGTTGGTTTCCATCGGAATAAAAATCGTGGAGTGTTTGTTAAAATATGGAATCCTCAAAAAGCTTCCTTTTGGTTAAATTTAGTTAAAATCAATATATTTTTGGAAAATATTCCTTACTGTTTAATGAGTAGGCCTCATATACCTGGTTCGAGGCTCCAGCAGATTTGTACTGCGTTTTAGTTTGCAGAAATACCGTTGTATTACTTCGAATAAAACAGTAAACTGAAAGCGTGGTACAGACAGTTCTGTAATGTCTCAGCGAGCTGCTAGCCAGCTCAACAGCCTGGGATGACTAAAATAATTTTAATGGGTATACATATGGCTTATAAGCGTGGCCAAGGTTTAGATAAGGGTCCAAATACTTTCCAGGGGAGCTGAGCTCCATTACTTTTAAATAGCACTGTGCGTTGCAATTTTAGACTGAATCCCGGTCTTGTTCGTCAGGCCCTTGCGCCCAATGGTCCCAGTGGATTGATGCCGGAGGCTGCAGTGCAACGTGTGGATCAGGTGTTCGATACCAATCCAGGACGTGTTCTATCGCGGGACAGTGTAGTGGATCTGATCGACAAACCGTTAATTGTAATGCTGGTTCGTGCCCGACGTAAGTATTTTAAATAGTGTGGTAAGACGTGAGGCTGTCAAAAATTTCAAGAGTAATTGTTTTAGCTGTTTACACCAAATTTATGTCCCATAACTGGACTGGGTTATTTATGAAATGCAATGCGTGCTGGATAGCATTCTATTCTATACAAAATGTACCGAGTAAACAGTTGCATTCTCTTGTCTAAAAAACTTGCGCTAACCATTCGTGCTAATAAAAATACTATTTGAATTAATTTTAAACAAAGGTTTTGAACGTAATTTGTGCAATTTCCAGCGATGCAGGACTTCATGTGAATACGTGTTTAATGTAGTACTTTGCAATAAACGTCTACTCTTGCTTGGCTTTATATTGTACGTACCAGGCATATTAATTTTCACAGATCTTTGTTAAACATAATTCTCCTGTTCATCAGATTACTTAGTTTAAACTTTGAATGGTTATCAACTCGGAGCAGTTTTGGGAAATGCTTCGTCCTTTGTGGACGTTTAAAATTTGTTTCACTTCTGTGCAAATCGCTGTCTATTTGCAGCATCACCAATTTTTCTGAAACTCGTCGTTTAGCTCCGGTTTCGCTCCGGTTTCGCTCTATGTTCAGGATCGTATTACAAACGAGGAATAAGAAGGATATACCATTTCTTTTCACCGAAATTTTTGGAAACGAGAAAAAAACTCCATTTTACTGGGTTTCGAGTGTATTTAGCTGCTACATTTTATCGTACCGAAAAAATTTATAGCTTGCCACGCTCGTTTTCAAAAATACTTTA
Source organism: Enoplolaimus lenunculus (assembly GCA_030248215.1). Classification (NCBI taxonomy): domain Eukaryota; kingdom Metazoa; phylum Nematoda; class Enoplea; order Enoplida; family Thoracostomopsidae; genus Enoplolaimus; species Enoplolaimus lenunculus. Next base: position 44,941 of record JASANG010002631.1, read on the forward strand.
ACGAGGTCATACACCTCAAAAATAACATCTTGGCTACGCATACGTCTGTGTTTTCTCGAGGTCGGTTAAAAGTTGCGTCCGTATTTCAGTTGGTCAAAATGGGGCAAATGGTCGTCGTGTTCGATTACGTGCAAACCGCGTGAAACCACAAATGGTAACCAGGGCGGCGCGTACCGTGCTCCAGACGTCACAAATAACGTTGTTCGTGGAGTTCGGAACCGGAAACGAACATGTAAAACGAATACTTCAAAAAAACGGGGACAAGGGAGGTCACGGAACAACAACAATCAACAGTATGGTGCCCCGCCGGATATCTACGGCTCAATCGGAACATGCGAAGGATCAGCGTATGAAACGTCTGAGTGTAAGAATCTACGAACGTGCCCGTATTGGGCAGAATGGGGCCAATGGAGTGCATGCCCGGTTACTTGTGGACAGGGGACCCGGAAACGAAGACGGACTTGTGTTGGTGGCAGATGTGACGGACCAAATACATCAGAAACGGCGTGCTATGGCAACTCACAGTGTCCGGAATGGTTAGAATGGGGATATTGGAGTTCCTGCAGTGTGACATGCGGTAACGGTAAATATACTCGTGAGCGAACGTGTACTGGAGGAAGTGGAAAATGTCGTGGCGCAGCATCGCAAACAAAGACGTGCAAATTGGATCGATGTCCAAGGTAAGCGCTCTTCTTAATGGCGATTACTGAGTTGTACGAACATTCAAGTTACGTTGTAAAACGCCAGCCGTATTATTCATTTGTCAACGCTAATACTGGTGTTGAAATGGTGTTAAGTCTTGTTTTACCATTGTAACATGGGGCAGCTACGGGGGGTCAACTATCATATGAATATTCGATCGAAAAAAGAGATGCTGAACGGATGGGCTTTACGGCCAACTATAATATGCTTTCAATTTGCTGGTTTTATTCAGTCAGTTACTGCGCTGCTTTTACGTTATTCGCTTGCTTATTTTAGCTGTGACTTTCGTAATCAATGACTCTTAAAGTCGTAAAGTTTGTAATATGTAACATTGGTTGAAATACGACTTGTTGAATTAGAGTATAAGGATATTAACACAACGTCAAACGACTGTCCTTACCAGGTGGGCCATGTAAAGATCAGGGGCGGAACGTTTTTCTGTGAGACTGCAATAGAGTAAGCTTTAGCTTTAGACTATTTTTTGCTTGGCTTAGGCTTAGGCTTAGGGATATGCTCATTCTCATGCTTAGGTTTAGGCTTAGGCTTAGCGTTAGGAGTATGCTATAATACTGTTCCGCCCCTGTTCTTTACATTGGCCCCAGTATTTCAGCTTCAAATGAAAAGTATCGATAAATATTAACATGGTATCATGACATTTTAAAGAAAAATAGCTGACACATTCATAATTGTTAAGATTTCGAATAAATTTCAACACTTTTGCTTCAAACGGAACAATTGAAGCGTTCTTGTCCTAAAAATTGAAAACTTATAACTTACAAGGATTTACAAGGCATTGGAATGTAACACAAGTGGAAAGAATGGTAAAACCTTTTTTTTAAATATATTAAAATTACTCTCAGCAATTAAACTTGCATAACAGCGACAAAACCGAGCGGTAACTGTAAGAAATTGGTTGCTTCACACGTTCCAACCAGAATGAGTTTCGCTTAAGTGTCAGAGCGCTCATTTACTAGATTTTGTACTTGTATATTAGCTGTTTGATTGGATATACCAGACGTATTTGTTGCTCGTGTTCACTGCAGCTGTTACAGAGCTGAACTACAAACAAACACAGTTCTTGTTGCCTCAACGGAGGCATAATTTGGCTTAACATAATTTTGCTGATGAATCCTATTTTTTATGTTAAAATGATTACTATAATATAGATATATATTGTATTAATTTTGTTGTTTTTGTTAAATCCAACATTCCCTTGCTTTGAAACGCAAATTTTGACGAAAAGTTTTGAGTAAATTCATGTAACAATGAAACTATACATCCGGTTAGCACATTTGTTTGCTGAACTCAAGCCCACTAGTATTCATTACAGTCTTATCATTTGTTAAAGCACGACGAAATGTTTTTTGTTTTTTTGTTCAATTTTTCCGTTTCTCATTTTTCCGGAAAAAATCGTCTTTCCCGTATTTTTCCGGGAAATCCATTTTCCCGGTCTTTTTTTTCACAAAAATCGAACCGCGATATAACATTTAACATGCTTTATTTGGCTTTAAACATATAGTTTTTTATTGCTTGCTGTAAGATCCCGAGTAAGTTGCGCGACTAATATTTATTTCTACTCTACAGAGGGTATCCCATTTTGCTATTTAGTAACGGACTGTTTGTGATTTTTAGCCCACCCACTTTCCTGTTATTTGAACGGCACGCCTTTCATCAATCAAATTCATACTGAATTTCGGTCCAGGACGCATAAGCGTAATCAAATTTGTGTAATAAAAACATTTATAGACTCGAATTAAAGATTTCAAATTCTGCCCAAATAAGGACTCTAAGTAGAGAAACAGACTTGTGTTGATTCAGGCTGGAAATAGGCACCCAGGGCTCTCCTCTTATTACCTCCTGCCCCAGTTATTCGGGTCACTACTGTATAATGTATTAATAACATTGCATGACATTTGAATTAACCTGTGTGCATGCAATCTAATTTATTTCGTCATAGTTTATTAATTAAGTACCGGAAACGACCGGATATCAACGAGCTTGAAGTTTCAGGTCATATGGAAAGTGGAACAAATTGTTAATTTAGCAAAAATATTATTCTTTTACTACTCAATATTTTTTGATGTTTGCAGTACATTTTAGACTGAGTTTAAGTTTAACTTGAAAACAAATAATTTTTCTCAATTGTCCCGTGTGCGCTTCGTTCAATACGCTAATTGTAAATGCTTTGAACTAAGGTTGTACATTAGCTTTGCACGTTTTAGCAGCATACGCTTGTTGCTGACGTAACTAATACTAATTATAAATACACTTAATAGGTTCGCTATCCGTTTCAGCTGGGCCCACTGGGGACCATGGTCAGAGTGTTCAGTTACGTGTGTGCCTAGGAAATCTCAAACTCGCGACAAATATACAAAAAATCAATATGACACCGCGTTTAACCACCATCAACCCTCAATCCGTACACGCACACGGCAATGCTTGGTGCCATTTCACAATAGCGGCAGGTATGCTCGTATGTCATCGATTTCAACCCAAGCGCATCCGCCGTCTTCACAGCCAAAATACCACGGCGGTGACAGCCCCTCGGTCAATCCATGCTCTGGTTTAAGTACCCAAACAACGAAGTGTCCCATACACTTACCAAAATGTCCATACTGGTCTCAGTGGGGTCCCTGGTCTCCGTGTCACTCGGCCATTTATTGCAGTCGAAATGCAATCCGAAAACGGCATCGTGTTTGTATCGGGATCGGATGTGGGGGCCCAGCGCTATCTGAAATGCGTTGCCAACCTCGAAATCTGTGCCATCCTCAATGGAGCAACTGGAGTCATTGGTCAAGTTGCAGCACTGACGCTAGTTGTACCTCAAGCGGAAAAATGACACGGAGTCGAAGCTGCCAATACGCCGCTCATGGCCACTATGGCGGCGCTGGCGCTTGTTATGGCGCGCAGAGACAAACGAAAACTTGCCCTGCCGCAAGCGGAGCTGGCAGTACTAACTATCGGTCGTACAAAGCTGTTCGGAAGAAATCGATCCATCGAAGCGATGTTGGGTAGTCCTAATCCTGGTTCTGGTGGGAGTCACACTATAGTGCGCAACAAAGCACAATAGGTGTGGGTTTGATTTAATATGTCAGAGAATTGGACGGGGTATACTAGCAATGACAAACCAACCTACGACTCGAGCACTCATCTCCTATAACTGAGTGGTGATTGCCAACGCCTGCCGCCTGAGAGTCCCGCTGGAAATTAGTCTGAGGTGAACTGGAAAATATTTGTCTGAGAAACGGTTAACATAATACAAACTACTGTGTAAAAACTTAAACTAACTCGATTTAAGCTCAAGTTATTCTAGCAGTAAGTAAACTAAACTAATTTGTCAGTTCAGAGCCTATATCAAATGATACACAGCAACATTTATGCAGATATATAATATTCTTAAATTTCAACAAATATCGCATGATATTTTGCAAGACAGTGCAATTTGCAGAAACTAATAAAAACGAAAACGAAGTAGCAAATATATCGAAAGCTGAATTTTTGCAGTTTCTGTAGTTACCTGAATACGAGGAAGGTAATGATAGGAGGTCCCCATTTTAGATCCCAATCAATAGGAGTCCACGTCCCTAACAAGAGTACGTAAGCATATGGAGTCCCTGAACCCTATTTAGTGTCCATAAATGTCAATTATCCCTAACTGTTGCGTATAACTACTGACTCCAGGACCAAATAATTTGAGTTCGAAACTTTAAAGCGTATATACTTAAGTTTTGAAAGTACATCCTTAGTATATACCTTGCACTATCGCTCAAGCTATTGACACAAGACAAATAAAAGTTTAATTCAACGGATAGTTGCAGAACCGGATATATATCAGCAACGAAGGGTGGCGGAGCGTGGGCTAAAAATAAACAAAAGTCCGTAACCGAATAAAAGGGGGTGCCCTCTGGGGAGGCCAAAGAAATATCAGTCCCCCCTATTCGGGTCACTACAGTACGTTTTCATTTCGGACGGAAATTTTCCGTAATATATTTTTGAATACAATAAATTCGAATTTCAAATTCTAGCATGTGATGCTCAACAGAACAATTTGGTTGTTTTACTTCAGGTATGCAAACACTTGAAAACATGTAAAATGATGTTCGCAGACAACATGTAGAATGTCACATTGTCTTTCGCAATTGCACAAGTCTAACTGCACTTGCACTCTTTGTTTGAACCATTTTTCTTTTCAAACAATTTAATACACGCAACCTTTGTATTTTTAATTCACATCAAATTATACCATAAGTCGTAGACTTTAATTTTTATAAAGAACTGAATGTAGTATTTGGCAGCATGGACGCCAGTAGGTATTAATTAGGTTCAAGAGTTGAAAATTTTTCAGCTGCAGCATCCTTTATTAGTAGACCTTCTCGCTCAGCCAAACATCTAGCGACGCCAATATTTTGGAATCGTCATAGCGTTTAATCAACATAGTAAATCGCTGTCATATGTGTTCAGTTACCAGCGAAATATGAATTATAGAAGTAATAGGCAGGTCGCACTGATCGTCAGCCAAAATACGTTGCTGATCCATGCTACATTTTTAGCTTTTCTTAAAACGTCTTCATGATTACTTTTCCGTAAAACCCTCTTTTAATGCTGATATACGATAATATATTTCAGATGGAACCCATGGAGCAGATGGTCAGATTGCAGCGTAACGTGTGGCACTGGATATCGCACAAGAAGTCGAACTTGCAAAGATTCTGGAGGCAGTTCAAGCAACGGAAATTACAACACCGGAAACACCGAGTATACTTCTGGAAGCTCAGGTAACAACTACGGCCTAAACAATCAGTATCAACAGCGTGACGCGTACAGCAACCGCGGCAGCAACACATACTCAACCGGAAATTCCGGCTATTCTTCCGGTTCTGGTTCCGGCGGATACACTTCATCAGGTACGTGTTCCGGTGAAACACAACAAACCAAAAATTGTGACAAAGGTCGATGTGGACGATGGAGTGACTGGGGCGAATGGGGGACATGCTCGAAACCTTGTGGCCGAGGAGTTGAATCACGAACCCGGACATGCTCAGTCTACGATGATTGCAAAGGTGTCAATCGTCAAGATCGTAGGTGCAATTTAGGCGATTGTTCCAAGTGGTCAGACTGGACGTCGTGGAGCGCGTGTTCCGCTAAATGTGGCGCGACCGGAACTCAAACAAGACGGCGGACATGCTCGACCGGATATCAAAGCGATTGCTACGGGCCTGGGACGCAAAGCCAAACGTGTGGAAGCGGATATGCATGCGCGACATGGGGCCCATGGGGCGCATGGTCTGGATGCAGTGTGACTTGCGGTGGAAATGGCGTTAACACTCGTAACAGGGTTTGTGGTGGATCAGGGTCAGGATGTGACGGGCCGTCGACAGAAACACAAAATTGTGGCTATGGAAAATGTCCAACTACCGGTGGGTATTATAGACCTGAGTACCAGGCGTTCTATGCACATCGTAAAGCGAAGAGATTATGAACGTTGACATTAGACAAATGGGCACTTTTTCGTTTTGCCATACAAAGGAAGACTTTCCCACTAGTGTGCAACCGGAATTGCTGGAACCGGACAACAAAAAATACTTGTTGCAGAAAAATTCATATTAAAAACTATTTTGTCGCTTTTAATGGAAAAATAAATTGATTATAAGCTGTATGAAGGAAACTTTACCCTAATATTTGCGGTGTGTAGTCCTCACTTTCAACAGAAGATAAATTCGCCTTCAATGTATTTTCGTGACTTTGGAAGCATCATATATACTTAAATGGCGACGAGCATTCTAGTTTTATTCAGAACAGTCCAAAAATTCGAGTAGAACCTCAAAAAATTAATTCAACCTAATCAAGTGTACACTTGCGCTCTCTAAACAACATAGAAGTTAACTGCACGGCTGCGCAGGAATGACTGAGTGGTATTATTTTGAGACACATTATCGTTTTCTGTTTGAATTAAATCATGAAGGCACAGTTTAAGCATTTGTCTTAATCGGTGCGTTATATACTTAGGAGAAATTTGGTTTCAGCCTCTGTGCACTCGAACAGAACTAAAGATTGAAATCTTTTATGTAAACAAATATACCCTTTTGGATGTCAAGATCCTGGAACAAATGCGGTACCTGGGAAACATGAAAAATTACGGAGTATGCCACAAATTGAAAATTTTGGCAATACACGCTCAGACAACTTTAGAAAAAGTTTTCGAATGAGAAAAATTTTCAATACCGAAAATGCCCGAAAGTTCCGGTGTACCGAAACCGCATAGTGTAAAACTACATTTCCCAAACCCGAACGGGATTCCGGTTGCACACTGCCCCACATAGAAAAATTTTGTTTCCATTACTTTTTCGGTATGGTTGCCGCCCGGTGAACTCATTGCAAGTTGAAGGGACGATAAAAATGAAGGGCTGTCGCACCACAGACACCAACATTGAACATCTTCTTATCGACAAATAAAATAACTTTGACAGCGTAGTCTAGTTTAGTGCGGAGGCTTGGAGAGTGGCAGATCCCCATCCTGCCTAATGTTCCTTGAACCTGCGGGGATTCAAGGGAGCAGCAGCCCCTCTGAATAAGAAAGGAAAAGTGACTTACCACACTAAACTTTACTGAGACGATCTATTATAGAACATTTTCAAAGTTCCACAAACCTCAGTCTTAGAGTTCAGTCATTGGCCTGAAACTTCGGTCCATGTTACTGTTAGGACCGGCGCATTTTTTGGTGCGACTGTGAAAAGTATGCTTAGATTTTAGACTATATTTTTGCTTTAATATTTCTGGGTCATTGCCAAGTGTCACATTCAAAGCATATATTTCAACGTCAGAATGTGACACCAGATGTAAATTATAAATTATACGAATTTTTCAAATGTGCGAGATAGTATTTATTTAACCTAAACGACCGTGTCGTAAAACAGAAATGAAATATTCGGCACATCAGTATTCAATACAAGCGAAGTAACTTGAATATCACAGACAAAAATTACTAACTCAATGAACAAAGCAGAAATGATACTAAATAATTGTTAATGTACCTGGCCCATGTAAAGATCAGGGGCGGAACGTTTTTCTGCGGGACTAGTATAGAGTATGCTTAAGCTTTAGACGAATTTTTTTGCTTGACTTAGGCTTAGGCTTATGCGTGGTCCACGTTATAACCGGGGCAGCTTGGGACACGTTTTGTCTCTATTTCTCTATTGGGTAACATTTTGTCTGCTAATAGACTCTATATCATTCAAAAATTCGTATTTGTCTGCTATCATCATTTGTAAGTCATCTTTTGTAATTCAATATCATATGATATTCTACGTATTGTCAGCGAATATCATATCATATGATATTCCAAAATTAGAGCGGATATCATATAATATTCAGCGGGGCAGTGTAGTGTTCGGGTGCTAATAAATTAGCGGAAAGTCGGACGGCAGAGGCAAGCTGTGCTTAAAATACCAAATACACGTCTGCAAATTCATTTTCGACATAAAACCGCTTGGAAAAACAGTGTCATAATTCAAAAATTTAAATTTCAAACTCTAGTATATGATATTCAACAGGACAATTTGGGTATGTTACTCAAGCATGCAGACTGTTCCGCCCCTGATGCCATCAGTAATAATACATAAAAACCCCTAATCTGATAAACCTGTAGACACAGTAACTTTTATTACACTTGGAACTTGAACGACTTTTGACCTTAATAAATAAAGCTTTGTGAAATTCAGTATTGTTTAATGCCTCAGATGTTTTATGTAACTGCGACAAATTTCATTATATTAGAAGTAGTAGTTCGGTTGTTTAAAAACCTATCGCCAACTGGTGATACGTGCTATAGCCATTTGAGAATATCAGCACGGAAGTACGCCACCGCAACGTGCCCCCAAATTTTAAACTTCGGTGATCAAATACTTACGCTTAAGATAGACTAAAATAATATTTTCCAAATAGTGTCTCTAAAAACTTTGCTATATTTCTGAAAGCTCACTATTCACTTATCCGACACATGCGAGACCTACAATCAAATTGAAATGGTAGTAGGCGCAAAAATTATAGCCACGCGCTATCAACAGAAAAACCACATATAATTCACCATTGCCCTTGTCTCCATAATCAGTGTCCATAATGAACTGGTGGCATAGAACTGTCCTCCTCCTCCTCCTCCTCGTCATCGCCATTCTCATTATTATTAATATTATTATCATTATTCATAAAGTTATTGTTATTACTATTATAATAATTTTTACTACTGTTATCTTTATTAGTATTATTTTGACAAGTGGTCTGCACATTGCTAGGCATATCCGATTTATATTGTCCTTCAATCAAGAGTTTCGTCTTCGAACTATCTTGCATAGACTCTGTCTGGCGTTCACATTCACTGACAGTTTCCAAACAGCGCTCCTCATTTTCTTTTGCATGAATTGACTGCGTTGTATCGGTGGTGTTAGTCGCTGCCTCGACGCTAATTGCATCGCGCAACTCGACGTCGGGTACCAAACCGGCTTGAACAGAAACCGCCGTTTGATCATTGGCCTCGTTGCTATCGGTCGCCGTCTCGGTCAAACCAGAGCCACTATCCGTATTTGTTTGATTTATCGCCGACAACAGCAAAACACTAATTTGTTCCGCTGTCGGCGGCGCAATCACAAGCGTTTGTTCTGCTGTATAGTGATCAGCGACTAATGTTCGTAGTCGCGCAAAATCGCCAACCACTACACGTCGAACATGCGCAGCGAAAACCGCTTCAGTGTCTCGATTTGCGATATACAACGCGAGTACTTTCGCAAATCGAGGCCATGCTGCTTTCAGATTCCGGTAAGCCGCTGCTGCAGCCGTTTTGACGACAGGAACGGCGCCGAATGATGTTGACGGTAAAGGCGGTTGGGAAGTTGTTGCCGAGGATGAATTCAAATGATCTGTTGCTGCAGCCAGAAATGATCTCAGCTCATCAGCAACCAAAGTTCTAACCGCAGTCGATGAAATAAATTCGTGGCAAACGCGACGAAGTTCAAGATCTAAAGCTCGTCCGGTGCCTTCGACAACAATTTCATTGACAGTTTGTTTAGGAGCCTGAAATCATGTCAATAAAAGTAAGCGTATATAACAATTAACGACCGTCTAAGGATTAGTGTTGCTGCTCAACTACAGAAAGAACGAAAAATTCTGCGTAAAATTATTCTTTGAGTAACCGTCATATTATGTTTAAAAAGCTAAGACTGCAATAACTTTTAAACAAATTGGCTTACATACACGCACATATATAATTATTACCACATTTAAAAATCGGATTCAATCAAAATATTGAAACAAAATAAACTATACAAATAGAGTACACAAATGCGGTGATAAAAATGATTTATGTCAACAGTAACTTTATTCGCGGTTTCCTTCAAAAATACCAATTCAAATATTGAACAACGCTAATATCAAGCCAGCTTAAAACATGGACGAGCTCCAAAACTCACATTGAGAAAGAATTCAACAACCGCATTGTTGCTTATCGAAAACAGCCGCGAGCGTTGTGTTGTCAACAAATTGGTCGCTTGCGCTCGTAGTTTCCCAAAATCCATGCTTGTATCGACAATTGACGACGCTGCATGGGGTGGTATCATAGACGACGCAAAACTGTGCGACGTGGAACGAAACTGCGAGGGCGTTGTTGCACCACCAGTAGCGATTGCGGCTAATGGTTGTGGATGCCTGAAAGGTGCCGTTTGTTCGCGTAAAATTAACAGATGCTTCAACAGAAATAGTCGTGCGTCAAGAACGCTTGAATCTGACTTTGATTCAAGTTCTAGAATGAAATAATCGCGAACGAGAATTAATTCTCAATACATCTAATACATTGCACATACTATGATATCAATTTCTTTAACAGAACAAAAAGTATCGCAGCAGACTAATCTCCCGTTTACGAAGGTTTCATTAGGTAACCCGAAATAGCTGTTTCCGTGTAATTTTACGCCAGTCGTAGTGGAACTACATGGATTGAGCAAAGCTCGAACATACTTAAGCAATTAACCTAACATGCAAATTAGTTATTAACCAAATATTCATTTATCGGTTTTCGAGGTATGTAAACAATTTATTCTGTATACTTGCACCCACTCGCACCCAAAAACCCATTACTGCCGAAATTAGATTGCTTGTAACCCTAATAATTAGTGAAATATTGCAAAAAGTCCTAATTTCGGCTTATCAATTATGCTAATATGTAAATTAGCTAATAGCTAACTGTTCAATTATCGGTTTTGAAGGTTTGTAGACAATTTATTCAGATATCCGAAATTGTTTACTGCTGAAATTAGATTGCTTGTACATAAATATCTATTTTCTAGTGTTTTATTGAAAAATTGACAAATATTGCGGTTCAATACGTACCAATTGATAGTAGTTAACCTCTTGTTCAACAAAGCATAATTATACAAAGGAATAATACGATACTCTTGTGAACATGTAGCTACGTGGACGGATATCAAGTGCAAAATATAATCATTTTAATCATTTATTTTTCCAATTCACGAACCGTCAATTAATACATGTTTCCCGTTTTAAATATTCCTAACCGGCATTAAGCTATTGAGGTGTCGATGCACCAGCACAGATTTGGCAAAGCCATAATAGCTAAAACATGCTCACTTAATGCTGCTTGATTGAGCGCTTGAATACACAATATCATTATATCTTGTGACAATCCTTGGAATACAACCGGATCAAGACTACGGTACAGTTTCGCAAGGCATAGTATTGTTCTCCGAACCGGTGGATACCACAAACCATGCATATCTAAACCACAAATCACAACATATTAATATTGTTTGGGTTTATTTGAACAAAAAAACTTGCATTTTGATCCTGGAACCTAATTCCGTTTAAGAACAAGGTTGTCATTTCGTTTATAATAATGCACATATTCAGACCTATACATAAATTCGACAGTTGAAAATAGAACATTCGAGACACAGAACAGAAACAAATTCAGATTTTCAAAATAAAAATATTTCCGAACATTAATCAATCTCTTACAAGCCAAAATTTTTTACACAACAATAATAGCAACTAAACGTACCCGCCGGCAATATGTGTCCTTGGTTGGGTGCACTGCCAGCCATGCCTCGACGTCCAACCAGTGTGGAGAAATCCAAGCTTACAATGCTTGCTGTCCCACTAACTGAGGTTCCTCGAACGCGTTCGCCAACAGTCTTCGATGGAATTTCGCCGCTGCCTTGTCCTTGACTGCTATTTATCTTAAATGCACTTTCCAAGAAGTGTAATATAAATATTCTAATCCATTCGAATTTTTATTGAAAAATTAATTAACTTTCTGTTGCGGTTTTTAGGTTAATCATGAAAAGAAACTCTTTGCAAGAGACTTAACGCGTTGTTTCATATTTACATATTCGCAGCCCTTAACCTTGCTACCTCATCGTCCGTCTCCTTGTTGATGTCTTCGCGAACGTCTTGTTGCGATTGCTGTTGTTTTTGTTGCATCTGTTGCTGAGCAACTGCAATTTGTTGCATCATTTGCAACTTTTCCGGATAAGCTAAATCACCGGGTGCAGGCGTGTAACCGGCAATATCACTTCTTGCGTACTGTTGAGCACGATACACCAAACGCTCACGAACATCTCCTGAAACAGTGAATTGACGCAGGTTGTCTATACTTGTTCTGACGTATACATTAAAGACATGTGAAGATTGTGACTAATGTATATGTTATTATGGACGGTGCATTAATACGTATATGAAATTTTAAGAAGTGCAGAATTTCTAATAAATTAAAATTTTAAATAATTTAACCGTAAAACTGACTGCGTTAACTTGTTTCTGTATATGCGTACTGCAAGTGGTACAATGCATTTTGAAACATTCATTGTAAATTTTTGAGCCAAGAAATTCTGAAACACTCAGGTTCAATAATGTTTTTCTACCGCGATGCCCTACAAGGCACACTTGAATCGTTACGTAAAACCGTAACCAACCCACACATTTATATACTGTTCGCAATTAACACTGTCTGCGTACTAATATTAATCACTTAAAATACCCAAGAGCTGATCAGCAACACGAACAAACCCAAGCGTAGCCTCCTCTTCATCACCACAACGTTCTTCAATCATTTCATGCTATAAAGACAAAAAAACCAAACGTTAGTCTCATTTGAGATACACCTGTATTGAAAATTCACCAAATTTAATTTGTCAAATCAAATTGTGAACATCCTTAATATACGAAACGTGACACAAACAAAACCAAATATATTTCGAACACTAGAACGTCTTTACTTTCCCGAACAAAAACTCCGGTCCCACATAATAAATAGAAAAATAAAGTAGGCTTAAACTAAGCCTTCTGGTTCCGGCTTGCGGTAACGAATAAAATAACGCCAAGACGGGAAACTTTTGCCCTCTATACAATTTTTATTACCAATAGAGTCAGGCACACTAAACAGATTCCCAGCACTTTATAATTGAATTTTTAATTTTAACACTATCGCAAAACTGTGTTTACGTTTTTAAAACTAAAGCGCAACTTCGTTGGCGAGTCTCGGCGGAAATAAGCTAGCTAAATAAATATCTTAGTTGATAGATACAAGCTTAAATACCTTTAGTATCAAACACAACTCAGCGAGCGCTTCCAAATGTGCGGCTTGTATTACTATCGGCCGTGCGACATCGTACAGCGGTGTACATAAAGTTTCCAAAAAATCACCCAACGGAGGTGGCGTCTCTGTTTCTGACGTCTCTGCTGGATCAAAATTCGCTGCTGACAATAACTGTTGATGACTGTAACCAGAATGACCGAAAAACCGATAAAATAATGTTGTTTCGTCTTCGGAGACACGAAGCAAAAACGTGCACGCACTGCGCAATAATGTACACGGATTCTTGGCGTATTTAATACCTAAAACAAAGCATATAAGCAACCTTTATAGTTATAAAGACATATCCTACGTTAATTATAGTGGTATGCTCACAGGGAAACAGAGAGACTTGTGGACTTGGACATGGACATTGAAACGCTTAGGCGTAAGTCTGTGTTTAGGCTTAGTCATAGGTTTGGGATACTTAGTTCAGTTTGAGACTATAGCAACATTTAATGACACGCATAGAAATACACCTACTGTACCGCCAAACTAAAACTTCTCCACCACTTCACCATTCTGCATAACGAATTATTATACGGCAATGAAGTATGCGACGCGACCACCAACAGCAAAACATTACTCGGAAATTGTTGTCACAGTGCGCAAGCCATCACATAGTTTCATGCTAGAGTCCAAAAATCAACTGACATTTTCACTAAACCCCCGCAAAACTGGTGTTTGGGATTTTATTACGGAGACAACAAACATATTTTGGGTTGTGTACAGAAAAATAGATTACGTAAAATTAAACACGTTACATACATAGTGACTACAATTTGCATAGAAAACTGCTTTCACAAATTCAATTTTATTCAATATGATCACAGTCGATAAACTTGGGTTCACTTATCCAATTATTCAATTGAATTACCTAATCCTTGAACGGTAACGCGTATCGATGGCAGCATTAGTGTGCTACGAACGTCAAAATACATGCGCTGACAGTCTACTAACACAGCGATGTACTCCGATACTGGCATTGTTGTTATTCCAGAAGATATTCCGCCCCCAATGCCACTCGTCATCCCTCCGTTCGATATGCGCGACTCAATATTATCCATCAGTGTTTTGATTGAAGATGCGCTTGCACCAAATACACCATAATACAGCGTAAACAAATCTTCATCGTGAGGGTGTTCGGCGCGATTATCTGTTGGTGGCTGCTGTAGATGGTAGACACTACGTTTTTCTAAAAGTTTTAATTATATATCTAATTATTGAATTTCTTTCGGACAGTACTGGGTCCAGAAATCATTAATGGTGAGGAAGCGTAATAAAATAATAGTGGCATAAAGTAACAATTAGTAAGCTAATCAAGGTGCAATTTTAAAAACTCACTGAGACGGCAAAAGACGCGCTACTACCCAATGAAGTAAGCATAAACCGAAGGATGACAGCCATGACAAATATAGCGTCGTATACCGTGTCAAACCGCTTTGTAGAAACCTTCAAATCATATCATGCTACATGTTTTGTTTCTGCATGGCTGAAACACCCGATTCTTATTCAGCGCTTCAAGATGCATCGAGTCAAAGTCAAACGAAGGTTGCATCTAAAGTTTGGCCCAAGGCCACGGCAAATTAATGGTTTGCCCTGTTCCGGTGCAGGCGGACGGGTGTTAATTAGGCCCCTGGTACCGTGCCCGTCCCAGCCCCACAGGAATGTTTGCTCCATACCTGCAACTGCATCTTGAGATTTTTTGAGGACTTGTCGGACGTGCGAGCGAACAAGAGTCAGTGCTCTAGACAAGCATTGTGCGTACTTTGCTCGATACAAATCGGTTTCTTTGTAGTCCGGGTGAGTAGATAAAAATGCCAGTGACGAGTCAATACTGTTAAGAAGTTGCGTAAATGCCTAAAGCAAACTCGCAAAGTTAATACAAATACAAAAAACGTAAAACAGCATGACACGCCCCAGAACTGTAAATATCGCACGTGTTTGGTTTCACAAGTATCTTCTCTCCTCACCTCACTAGTCACATTGAGCAACGGTGACCCGAGTTTATTCATCAATGTATCCACACCAGAAAAGTACGCCAACCGATTACGTATATCTTCAGCGGACGCAGCCAGTTGTGTTTGATCTGACATCAACTGCTCGCAAGCTTCATGAAGAGAACTCGTCCTTGTTGATACCTACAAATCAAAAACCAATTTTACCGCAATTTATTCATACGTCACAAAACATTTCACCAACCGAAATAACCTTTAGCAAAAGTAAATAATAATATGGCACCGCATGAATCCATGTTGTGCTTGATTACTCGTAACGTTGTTTGCTGCGTAAACCTTAAACCACATTGAAAATCTTCAGACACATTCTAACGACCTACTGACATTAAGTTTGTCTAATTTTTCAACTCACTTCATTATACGTTTCCAGTAACGCATTTACAGCGGTGAGAGATGTGTTAACTTGTTCAACAACCGAACTATAATTGTTCTGATAAGATCGAAACTTTCCCAGCGCTTCTCTAAAAAATCGTATATACGCACTGCACAAGACCAAAACCATGATCGTTCATACGGATATTGAGCAAAGCGGAACTCCCAGCTAAGCTCAGAGTTTCGTGAAGCGTTTTATGTTTTGTACCCTGGGGTCGAAAGGTTGATGTCCGTCTGTCCGTCTGTCTGTCTGTCTGTCCGTCCGAAAAGAATCTCAGGAACGGCTGAACCGATTGATTTTTTGTTTGAAAGCCAATAATCCTGCGGTGTTAACCTCCCATTGGGGTTTTAAAATCTAAAGAAGTTTATTAGCTACAGGCTAATTTGCATATATAATTAATTAAGCCTAAATTAGGACTTTCTACATTATTTCGCTAATTATTATAGTTAGAAGCAATCTAATTTCAGAATTAAAGAGCTTTTGGGTTCGAGGAATCTGCATAGACGTTTACAAACCTCCAAAACAGATAACTGAGTAGTTAGCTAATAGATAATTTGCATATTAGCATAGTTTATTAGCTTAAATTAGGACTTTTTACAATAGTTCACTAATTATTAAGGTTAAAAGCAGTATAATTTCAACACTAAAGGGTTTTTAGGTACGAGCAATTTGAACAAACTGTTTACAAACCTCCAAAACCGATAACTGAATAGTTAGCTAATAGCTAATTTGCATATTAGTTTAATTGACAAGACAAAACCAGGACTTTTTAAATTATTTCAATAATCATTAGGGTTTACTGAAGGTTTTTGGATGCGAGGAATCTGAATAAATTGTTTACAAACCTCTAAAACCGATAATTGAGCAGTTAGCTAATAGATAATTTGCATATAAGCAGAACTGCTATGCCTAAATTAGGCGTTTTTGCAATCTTTCCCTAATTATTACGGTTACAAGCGATCTAATTTCAGCAATAATGGGTTTTCGGGTTGCGGGGAATCTAAATAAATTGTCTAAAAACCTTCAAAACCGATTATCGAATAGTTAGCTAATAGCTAATTTGCATATTTGCTTAATTGATAAGCCTAAATAGTGGCTTTTTAAATTATTTCTCAAATTATTACGGTTACTTTAGGGTTTTAGAGTGCGAGGAATCTGAATAAATTGTTTACAAACGTCCAAAACCAATAAATGAATAGTTCGCTAATAACTAATTTGCATATTAGCTTAACTGCTTACGTGTGTTCGTGCTGCTTCGCTCAATACATGTAGTCCCACTACGACTGGTATAGCGAAAATAGCTTAGTGATTTAGCATCTGGCGCCAAATTCTGAACAGTAACTACACCATGCCAAACTTAAATAGGCTAATTAATTTATCAAATGGTTGTACACAGCTAATGTGTGAAATACATTTAAGACAAATCATTCCCAAAACGTCTCTTAAGGCAACTATACTGAAGTATAAAATAACGTACTGAATATGCTTGGGTTAGGATTACGAACCCTTAAGCTTAATTGAGAAATGGTTGGAATGCAGAGATATGATATTATGTCTTTGTTTGTTATCAATTCGACACTTTACTAAGTTTAGTATCTGTTTAAGTCAAAGATTGCTTAGTCAATAATGCTATCAATTTTACTGTTGGGGTATATCGGTGCGTCTGATCAGGAAAACTGTTTATCTCTCTTGCATTTGTTTGAACAAATTAATTGAAATGCACCGTTCTCACAAATTACAACCTTTTCCGGTTGTTAGAGTAAGTCTTGGCAGTTATTATGATATAATGTGATTCTATCTGTTCTTTAAAACTTCTGTATTAAAATTGGAAACCGCTTCGGCATCGGTATATTTTCGAAATAAAAATCGGTATCGGCAGTCTGGGTCTGGGTTAGCCCCGAATAGAAGTCAAAGTCAGGGTCCGTGTTGGCATTCTCTACCATTCCGGGTGCGGGTTTTGCATTAAATTGGTTATTAACTAACCACCCATTGAACGCTGTTGGAATTTTATAAACCATTTATTCAGATTCATGGCGCATAAAAATCCTTTTGTATTAGTGAAGGCTTAACCAAATAAGCTTGAAAATTTTAAACCCCAATGCGAGGTTAATTAATACCCCAGAAAAATATGCTTTCAAACAAAAAAGTTTGATTAAAACCGTTTAGCGGCTCCTGAGAATCTCGTTATAATATTATATACGACAATAATAAAATTTCACGTATCTGTCACAACTTGTAATCGTCTACCCATAACTCATAAGCGGGATAAGCCAGTTTATGATCGTAATACGGTACAGTTTATTGTCGCTCTTTCTGCTAGAATTTTGGTGTTTTGACACAAAAAGAGTCTACCAAAACTCACTGATACGTCTCCTGTATGGGATCTTCGTGTTCGTCACCTGCTCTGGTGGTTCTATCACAATCATATTCGCTTGTACTTCTCACTCTCGACAACAATCGACCACTAACGGTGTCGTCATTAGAAGACATCTCCAACCCGGCATTGGATGTAGCAAAAACCCAGGCATCATCGCTTTGATCAATTGCATCACGAATTGCTTCAGATGCTTTGCGTTGAGTGTCAGTTAAAGTAGCCCAGTCCGATTCCGGGTTACCAGCAGCAAGTGCTTCCAGTACAGGATGATCCCATTTAATTATCGACAATGCAGTAGTATCTTTGGTAAGCATTAAGTTAAGAGATTCAACTTAAATTTATATTAAATATCACACGTCATAGATAATTTATTTTCTACAAGCAGAGCAGTTGCGATATGGTAAAACAACATCTGTCAGAATTATTGCAGTGGAAGCAGTAAAACCACAGGATAAACAAGACTGCCGTCAAAAGGGCTGAAAAACGTGACCAGTTACCAAGGTGCAACCGGAGGTGAAAAATACCGGAGATCACAGAAACTTGCCATAGCCGGGGGTTAAGTGAAATTTGGTAGCAAAATGGTGGTTAATTAGCTAATTTTAGCCAATATCTGATATATGTTGTTGTTTGGTTTCTACGCTAAATTTCGGAAGTTCTTTCCTGAAAAGGTGACAAAAGTAAAACGAAACACGCTAAACATATAAATTTTGCCAAATTATGCAAAATTTTACTACCGAAATTGCCGGAACCCTCTGCAAAAATTCTGTCGGAACCGGAGGCTGATTTTTTGCCGGAGCTGGAGCCGAAGGCAGACCTCCGGTCGTACCCCTCCAGTTACATAGCAGATTTGCTCAATATAGTTCAATTTGTTTTGAAATGAATTTTTGTACTAATAACGACTATCAGGGTGTAATTCGAGGTGAAACCACCTCGGCCGAAGAAAAGCAAGTTTGGCAATAGGTTACAAAAATGATTTTTTAACTTGCTTTCTCGAGGATGCTTGGCAACTAGCTTTCAATATTTCCTTCAAGTACCAAAAAAGCATACTGAAGGAAACACATTGCCGGAACCAGGAAAATACCGCGTAAACCGCTTCGACCCTGGTCTTACGATCTTGCAACACTCCAACTAGAAGTAATACAAAAGCACTAAACTTAATTTTATCTCAAATCAGGTCAACATTTGCTAAATTCAGGGTTAAAATCCGTACATATCAATAATTTTCAATTACAGAGTTTTTGTAATTCGTACAAACCTAAAAGCTCACCAGATATTACAGCTTGCCAGAAACTCTAAACAAAGCATTAACTTTACTCGGACAGCACTTTAAAGCAAATGTCAGCACAAGATAATGGTAGACGTATTTATCCAACCATATACATACATATAGAAGCTAGACTGTTGCGTAATTACCTCCAAAACACTGTTGTTAACATAACTGTACTTGGTTATTTCAACATAGATTTGCAACAAACATAGCCAAGTCCTAAACTGACAGAAGTAAATACAAGAAGCAGCCATATAAACTAGCAGATTTAAGCAGACCTGGTACAACGATTATAATTTTCCGAAGATTCACTATGACATCATATATGCTCACAGTCCATTTTAATATTTTCATCCAACACCGACACGAACAACCTACAACAATATAAGAATTGAGTCAAAAACTGAACCCCAGATAAAACAACGAAAGTAAAATAAAACTCAGCCATCAGGGCTTCTAAAAAATTATTTCAAAATTTTGATCAGCATATGCAACAAGCATATCAATAAAAGGTAACTAAAAGTACAAACACAAGAAGCACACTTTTATACACAGGCTTGGTTAAATTTCGAAAGTGGAACCAAAACGATGTTAATTAAACGCCGCAAAAATTACATGTTACTGAACGCAGAACATAATTTTGCCCATTTGTGTTCAAACAAATATTGCTATTGTGAAAAACAGTAAATTTGCATCATGCAAGGTAAATATCAGAAGTTCCGATGGCACATAAAAATGGATTAGTATTTTTGTAGAAAATAGATATCCAATTGTTGGCTAATGTTACTTTGAATAGC
Organism: Enoplolaimus lenunculus; assembly: GCA_030248215.1. Taxonomy (NCBI): domain Eukaryota; kingdom Metazoa; phylum Nematoda; class Enoplea; order Enoplida; family Thoracostomopsidae; genus Enoplolaimus; species Enoplolaimus lenunculus. The sequence continues at coordinate 65,106 of JASANG010002631.1, forward strand.
GTAACAGTACTCGTATGCCTCAGCGTAAGGATAAGCGTACTATATGTAAGCCTAAGCCTAACAGCTTAAAGCTTTCGCTTACTATATGTAAGCCTAAGCCTAACAGCTTAAAGCTTTAGCTTACTCTATTATAGTGACACAAAAATGCAAAGAAATAAACGGGCAATTGTTACTCCAGGTCATAATATTATGTAAATCTCTTTTCAAAGCAAACATAACCATATATTTGACATTATACTACAATAATATACAAATGTTCGAGAAGTAATCCTGACTAATAAAAAACATGCGACACTTTAAATAAACGTTACGAAATAAATAAGTCAGGAGGCTGATCATCGTCTTCATCGCTGTCATTTTTAGGCGAATCTTCTTGTGGACCTACATCTCTGAATGCAAGCCTGGGACTTTTTGATCCACCAGAAACAGACGAGCCATAGAGGGGTGAAGCTAATCCAGCGGTCGATGATGTTCCAGATCCAACGTTACTTTCGGGAACATCCCAAAGGGCTGCACACGGCTGTTGAGATACACCGCTACTGCCATGGTGCGCAGAAACTGCGGCACCTCCACTTGCTGGAGGCAACGTATGTCGGTTATCGCTTTCAAGTTGCACATAATTTACATCATCCCCATATGGCGTCGGCAAACATTCCCCAATACCTACTGTGGCTCCTATAGAAACACCACTGCTGTTGCGAACGCCTGGTACTACAGGCGGCGTTGAAAAATCTCTTGACCCGTACGAACGTCCCTTAATTTTTCGACGATGCAAATCATGAAGTAACAACACATTTATCGACATTTCTATTGGTGCCTGCCCACCGGTTTCAACTAAAACCGACGAATGAGTCAGAGATGCTGTGCTGCCTGGTTGGTTCAGTGACACAGCAGCGTGACTAGAAGTTGCTGCTAAGCTATCTGCCAAACTTCCACACCCACCGGCAAACATATCCGACCGCTGAAACGAAGATGACCAAAGACCAGCCGCCGAACTCAGCAGTCGCCCGTCACCTGGTTGACCATGATGTCCAGACGACATCAACGGGCCTTCAGCATGCCGTACACCTGCTCCTGCCATGTGAACTGGACTTGCATTATCAGCAACTGTCATTTCGCGTTCTAATATGATATCTTGGCCACTTTCCACTCCCATACATTGACCTTGACCGATAAATCTAGTATCGTTTCCGGTTGTAATTGCTGTCATTGCATCCGACTTATCAGCGATGCCAGCGGCTTTGGGTTCCCGGTGGCCCCCACTAGCAACGTCTGCCTGCGTAAACGGTGACAATCGAGCACCAAAAATCGTCGACGTAAACGACGGCCCGGCAAACGGTGCTACTGGATCGCCGAGCGTATCGCTCAGCGGTCCTATGTACTGATGGCCGTAACCGGGATCAATAGCAGCAGTTGCTCCTGCTCCAACAGCATGAGCATACTGTCGAACGCCATGTTGATTTTTATGTCGCGCAAATTGATTCAAAAATGCAACTGACGCACGATGCGGTGGTTCCCAGCCTGGATTGGTCATTACAAAATGCAATAGTGACAGCTCAGTTTTACCGTTTTCAGCAGGTACCGGAACAATAGGCGATACTTTACGCCCGCTAGCAGGCCAACCTTGTAGAGTATTAGTGGTTGTAGTCTTCGTTGTTGCTGTTGCAGCACCACCAGCTGTGTCATTTCCAAGATCAGGTTGCCATTTCGGTTGACCATGACGACGAATGTCCATTTGTGCGAAGGAACATACATCACCCAGCTCAGGAACTTCCACGGTATAATTATGAAAAAATTCGACAAACTTCGCAGCACGCGGCCGACACCAAAATATCAACACAAAGGGAGTTACAATTGCGCTCGCTAACTCTTCAAGAAGAAACACTACCTGAAAAAATCAATTTTAATACGTAATTGAAAACAAAACGCCGAGTGAAATCTGTATACATCGATACTCAGACTCACCCATTAATGAATATCCTAGTCTCCACTCCACAGATAATTAAGCATACTATAACAGGTGTTTCAGCAAGTCATATTTCGGTGTTAATAAACTCGTTCACCAAAACCTCGACGTACAGTTGAGTACAATTATTGCTAAAATATAATTATTTAACAACATATTGAGCGATAAATTTTTTCCATGGTAGCACTCAAAACAAACGGCATTATACAACACGATCCAACTTACTTTGTATTGAAAAAATGCAGCAAACTCCGAACGCACACGCATTGTGTGAGCCTGATAACGCCACGAATCGGGCATGTAATGCACGTGGGCGAGTACTTGATTAAGTAGATATTCTGGGCAGAACACAACATTTTCATCGGGCAAAAACGCTCTACAGATTGCAACCACCAACCCCATCGCTGTCAAGATTGTGATCACATGTTCGACCTAAAAATATGCACAAATACCATATTGCAACAACAAAAAACGCACGCATATCGAAACTTCAAACAAAGTAAAAATGCATCCGAGCAATATTAAAACAAAAATACTACCTCAGAGATCTTGTGCACTTTCCAAACTTTTAAGGTTAACGTTTAGGCTCAGGCTTAGACAAACGTAAGCCATTTCTGAAGCTAAGCCTAAAGTGTGGAAGTGTACAAGCACTCTAGCTCAGATATCATCAAACAAGTGTTTTTCCAGTCAGGCAAACAACGTTTCAAAACCACAATAACGTATCCTAACTATTCACATTGACAACACTAACCTGCATTACATCTTCATCATACGCCGCAAGCAACACAATGACAGCTAGGATGCCTCCCGCCAAAAACGCCACGTTGCGTGCAATAACAACTGACGCTGGGGTTGTAAACAAATCAAGGTACGCCATCGCGGGTCTGTAAGCACGATTCAAGCGTGCATCAAGCTCATGATCGAGCTCATTCAAATGACGCAAAAACAGCCGTGCGTATCCGGACCAGCGACGCGAACCGAAAAACGCTGGCTCGCGTCGTACGGTATCGGCGTACGAACAGATTGCAGCGCAAAGCTGCCAGCCAAATATCGCCGGCGCAGCGATTAAATTCGCGATGCCAACCCAAAGGAAAATTTTTCCTAAGCGCCTTGACAGGGCCGGCAAATGGTCGCTGCCGTCACCGGCGCGGCCTTGTTTGTATTCCGCGTGTAGATGCCAGTTCGAGCTCCACGGCGCCCATGGTCCCCAAAATAGGATTACTTCGAGATTGAGCTTCAGACCGGTTGTGAAAAATACGGTTTCGCCTAGAACACAAATACTTAAACGTTCAAATAACTTATCCAAACTCATTTTGTAAAAACAGATTACTCTGAAGTTCCATGAGCTGTAGTAATGTTCATTTGATTGCTTAAACGAAAATTCTGCTGTCTAAATAGTGAATTTATCACCCATGCAGTGTACTATACGGCAAATCAGACCGCATTCATTAAGCTCAATGAGTTCATTTTACTTGTGACTGTAACATAAAACTTTGTCGGAACTTACTGCATGACCATCTTTTAATAAGTCCCTGCAAAATATTTGTAATAAAGTATAAGCTCAATTTTAGTAAAATTACAAAACCGACTCGCCGGCAAAAGGTGCAAGAATTCGAGGCGGCAACACATCTTTATTCACCATTGCGACTAGATAATTTTTCCAACGTAAAATTCGCTGATAAATGTCTAATTCGGTTAGCTCGCGTTTGTGTATACACAACTGTTGTTCGCTTTGAACGGCACACAATTTCTGAAACCAGCATTACAATTTTGAATAAAAGAACAGCATTGCACAACTTAAAATACAAAGGGCCACAGCTACTACAACCGACTGTCTGAACTAGTCCGAGTGACCATGTAAAGCATATGTAACGTATAAAATGAGCGTTAAAAGAGGTCAACACACATACAAACTTGGAAGAATACCTCCGCAGAAATACGTATGTAGCCATTTAAGATTACCGATTTCAATAACTTTATAAAACACTAAAACCAAAACGTCATTGAATTATTTACAAGATATTATATTTATGTATGTTTAAACTAAAAAACCAATCAGTCGCAAGCTATGATTTACATTTTTCGTGAAAATTACTCACTTGCTGAACCTGATGCCACGTTAAATTGACAATTTCACTATTTTTAATCCCAAGCGCTGAAGTATAAAAATTGGACATGTTCCAGTTTTGAACGGCCAAAAAGAACACTCGTATCGCACGAAGTCCCAGGAAGATTATCGCAAGAAATAGACAAATAACAGTAATAGAAGACAAATGAGCTGAGCACGACGGTACGAATACTTCCGACAGCGTAACCTAAAACAACAAATAAATCACTTTAATCACAAATTAGTTTTCAAAACAACGTCCTACTGCACATCCACCGCAGAGAACAGCCGTATGCACTAAGGTTGACCGGGGCCAGATTTTTACTGAGGACGGGGTAGATATCTTGGCCCCTACACCGTGGTCGTCATTGGTACTAACTGGGGCCAATAATTATTCTGTTAGAATGTACATTGTTTTGTAAAAAAAGTTCAGATTTGATGTCAATTTATGCAAAAGTTGAAGAAATCAGTTTTTGAATCACAGAACCAACAAAATTTCGGCAATGCTTGTTTGTTTTTAAAGTTGGGTTGAAAAGACAATAAGTAGCATTTTGGGAAACGATTTAGCACATACGGTTCGGAAACCGAGCCCGGATTACAATTAATTCGGACTTCAATATTTTAGAATGCATACAAGTTACTGTTGCGACAAGAATACCGGATTGCAAACAGCAGGATGCCATCGGACTATCGTAGGTAGATCTCCGGACGCGGAGGCCAAGAAATTTTGCTGGAGCCGGAGATGACATAAGACTACGCTATAACACAATGTTAAATTTGCTAATTTTGACAACCAGTCGTACTAGAACTACATGTATTGAGCGAAGCTCGGCCATACTTACTTTTTAATCAGTCTAGTTAAGCATTTCAAACTTATAAAGCACGAAAGGATAGTTAGACCAACTTGCTTTGGATTTAATCTAATAAGCATCTTAGTTATTAGCTAACTATTTATTGATTGCTGTTGGAGGTTTATGAACAATTTATTTAGATGTCTCGCACCCAAAAACCCTTTAGTATTGAATTAGATTGCTTGTAACACTAATAATCAGCGAAATAATTTAAAAAGTCCTAATTTAGGCTTAGCTAATTAAGCTAATATGCAAATTCAATTCTCAGTTTAAGAGGTTTATAAACAACAGATTTCTGGTACCCAAAAACTCTAGATTGCTTGTAACCGTAATAATTAGCGAAACACTGTAAAAAGACCTAATATTTAGATTTAATAAATTATGCAAATTAGCCTGTTAAAATTTTAAAACTTCAATACGAGGTTAACACACCAGGATAATAGGCTTTCAAACAAAAAAGTTTATCAAAATCGGTTAGCAATTCCTGAGATTCTTTTCAGACATACAGACGGGCATCCACTTTCGACCCCCGAGTACAAGACAAAAACGCTTCGCGAAAGTGCGAGTTTGGCTCGAAGGGCTCGAAGTTTCGCTTCGCTCAATAATTCATAGGTATTATCAAAAATTTATCTTAAGCTTCCTTCTTGATAAATCTCAGCATCAAAACCTTTCAAAATGACTTTATAGGTACAAACACACGTACAGAACTGAAGACAACAACTTATACAAAATGCGAAAAATTGAACTACCGAAATTGCCGGAATCTCCGACAAAAATTCCAACCGTATTCCAATTTTCAACCGGAGCCGAACGCAGACCTCCAGTTTGTACCCTAGGTAACATGGACTGTCTAGAGTTTGCAGCTTTAAGTCTTTGTACAATACTTTAATTCTTAGCACATTGGACACGTTCAGTCAGGCTCATAGTATTCACCATGCTAGTGTGCCCAGTTGCATACTCTCCTATAACGTGGACATCACTCACTCCTGGTACAACCTACTATCCTTGAGATGAAAGGTAACGTTTTGGAAACATATTACTAAATGTATTCAGGTTTATCAAATAAGGTTTTTCCCTTATAGTATCAAAAACACAGTCCACCGTTTTACTTGAAGCGAAAAACTTGAATTGATTCAATTTTACAGTATAAAATTTCAGAGACAACTTAAAAATCAGATGTCGCACGAACCGAAACTGGTGCATAAATAACCGCCGAGTGTTCAAATTTGAAATTTGAAACGTTTAGCAACCAAAAGACAACTAGTGATAAACGGCAAACGGACTGGGATTCTAACCGGAATCGTAAATGAGGTAAGTACATCAGCTTCGATTAATCAAAATTTGAAAGACTAGAGCTGAAATGTGAGACAATCATATTATTATTGGCGATAAATTAAACAATACAAACCGTCTCGAAATTTGGGAACCTGAAAAGACTAATTTGCGAATTGCACGGTTCAATCACCGAAGAACACTCGCTGACGGAAATCATTGCTAAAAAGCTACGAACCAAGTATGTGGCGTTCACAAAACATTCTACCACCCGGTCGCCCAAAAATGAAAAAGATATGATTAACACTACTTTACTTCATATAGCTGCTAAAATCTGCAAGAACCCTTGGCTTAATTAGTTGGACCAGGGCGTTTCTTCATTTATTGTGAACGCCACAGTTGTTCATATAGCTACTAAAATCTGCAACAGCTCTTACCTTGATTATACGTTTGCTACATTAAACCAAAATCCAGAACCAGTACAAAACACATTCGCCTCACCTTCTGATACGGATTAGCAGTATCGTTCAGCCGATGTCCACGTGCAAGGCGGCGATGAAACAGTACTGGATAATCGATACATTCAGCCAGAACGGTTACCGTGATTACAACGAACGCAAACTGAACGAGCTCAAACGCATCAGATAGTGTCATTGGCCAAAATCCACCGCGTTGATGATAGTCGTAGATACGACGAAAAAAGTCGTCTAAATTGTCGACGTGAGACCAACGTGGCCCACGTTCCGGAATATGGACTAAAAATTAAAAATACATGCTCGAAGCCAACCCACGATGTCAGAATGCTAGAAAATTTAAGAACGGCCTACAAGGATTTCAGACGACTTTTACAAGCGTGTTGAAAACTTTCAGGGGAGCCCAAATTGTTTCGAACACTCTCCAACCAGTCCAACCTGCAAAACTAGCGTACACGACAAAAAGATATATTTCAAACCCTTAATTCCTTAGCCGTCCGGCACCAATTCATTTTCAAATTCGGACTACACTAGAACACAAAAATTACGCTTACATATTGTCTTCAAACTGAAAAACAAAGCTCTTACGACATCTTTGGTTACCTCCTTATAATCCCAATCACATATATAGCTACAAAATTTACCCAACACTTGATGGGGAGGCAGATCAGAGCCAGGAGGTCCACCTCCCGCTATACCAGAAGGAGTTGCTGCAGCGGATTCATCCGAAATCAATTCTTGATAATTATTCTTTGACGAACGTTGCAAACGAGCCATTTTCTCATTATATTGCAAGAATCAATAAAATTTAATTTTTTCACATACAAACCAATTATCACCGGTATCACAACAAGACCAGTCTAGCATTTGAGCAACTCAGATAAAAATTTAATTTGTTGAGAAATTATCACTATTTATAATGTGCACTAATTATCTTATTGAACAGCTGCAAAAACAAAAGTTTAAAGTGGTAAGCAAACGCAGAGTACACCGCTAAAGCTTATCGTGTTCAACACAAAAATGCAAAATGCAAATTCCGAAAAAAGCAGTATTTCTGGCGAGCAAAACCGTAGTAGCATTTCGAGATCACTCACAGAACAGTTTGAGTTTTTTGTAAATGACAAGCCAACGAAAAACGGCATAGACAAATCAACATACGAAAGTTTTCATGAATTTCGGATTACAGACACAGACTTAATAGACAAAATTTTCAGAAATTCAGTTAATAAAATATACTACTGCATAGAAATTCAGTTAATAAAACATACCACTGCTGCATGACTGGGTGTAGAATTTACCAGCAGATGCAAGTGTGTAAGAAATTTGGGGCAATGTAAAGAACAGGGACGGAACAGTATTATAAGCATATTCCTAAGTCTAAGCCTAGCAAAACATTAGTCTATAGCTTAAGCTTAATTACAAAATTTCTCGCTCGACCCGTGTTTATCCGCGGGCCACCGGCAACTCTGAGTACCTGGGCACGATCAGATTTTAGTTACTGTATAAATACTTAAGACTTTGTGTGTAAGGAACGCTGGGTAGTCGAGTAGCTCATAAATTTCGAATACAATATTACACAAGCGGAATAGTCAAATTTACTGTGAAAAGAACAAAATTTAAATAAATATTACTCTTGTTTTAATCGATACACCTGCAGTTCAAAAAATGTTGCTACACACATAAACCGTACAACATTTTGAAATAGTGTAAACTTGAGGTTTTGTCATGGTGCTAAAAACGAAACTTTGATTTAGTCACGTTACTTCGAAGACTAAAGTTATGTTTCGACCAAGGAAGCTAAACTGTCTAACAACTAGTGTTGCCAATGAGAATATTGTAGCTTCAAAATGCTAAATAATGCGCGATCAACCTCATCGCTTCTAACTATCTGATTGTTAAACAAGTTACTTGGTACTGCTAGTCGACACAGTTCACTTTTGATTCCATTAATTTGTTAAAACTGTATGTAAGTCTCAGCAATAATCAACAATTTTAACATTACATACAATCGATGCAGTGATAAATTTAGAAACACAAAGATGTCCATGTCAAAACAAGTCCTATTGATAAGCACAAATTTACGTAAATGTCAACTCAAATCAAAGCAATATCCACCGATTCACAATATTAATTGGTACAAACTTTTGTATAGGAAGCGACTAATGCTTTCACAAAATAATGTGAGGCAAAACAATACCTAAATTAATATAAACGAGAACAGTAACAGCATTGAACTTTAACAAGCCAATATTTTATAACGCAAACGAACCCAACAAACAACCATTACATATCGAATAAATATTGCAATATTGCAACATGTAGACTGATTGATAGAAATTATATACCAATTTGATAATATATCATTATGAAGCATGATTTTGTCAAAACCTCACACCATCTGCTTCAAGCATATCCGCCGGAATTTCAAAACTGCGTTTTGACGATGCCAATTTTGTTACGGACGATGTGAGCCAATAAATAATGAACGGTTGTGTTAGCGATATGAACAGCAATAGATAGAGCTTACGTTTTCGGCCAGCACCGGATGCCATACCTGCATGTGAATCCACTGGTCCGAGTACTTCCGTCTTTACTGAGCGTATCTGTTAAAAAACTTTACGGTACACAAAATACAACTTCCTAAAACACTATTTCGTCTGCGATAACAGTCCACATCACGTGAATGGGACCCAATTAAATGTAACATGAGCGAAACAAATAATGCAACTGAATACAATGCAACAAAAACATAAAATAGTGGAACTTAGTCGCTGTTAAAGTGTTAAAAATTGCATCCGCGTAAAAAGTTAAGTTTGACACAAAAAATAAAAGCTAATAATTCCGGCTCCGGTCCGACATTAAATTATCCGGCTTCGTTATTTTTTGGTATCCGATCATACCCTGGTTAATATACACTAAATAACACAGCTAGAATAAAATGTTTCATTTACCAGAAAGAACGTAATAGCAATTGATAAATAAACCAAAGCAATGTGAAACGCAGTATGGCCACCAAACAAGAAAGCACACAGGCTAAGAATCATGCTGAAATATTTCGTGGAAGAAAGCACATTAAAGAAGTACATTAGACATGCTATCTAATATGACGAAATTTCTAGCCCTACGAGAAATCTCTCCGAAGATGTCGTGTTGAATCTAAAAACAGCAACCTTTTTCAACCGACCGAGCGTATCTAATAAGCATACAAAACTTCTACGGATTTTGCACAAATGCATGTTAACACACAGTAAACATTTGTAAAGATCCGCCCTGCGGTTTTCAATCTGATTAAACAAAGCATTAAAGTTTCAACTACGGTACTTATTTTGCACATGTGAAATACATATTATGCAGAACATATTTAAAAAATAAAGTTAAAAAAACATACCTGACAAACTTGTATCCAGAAAAAGCTAAAGTATCATAGAACCGTAAGGCATGCGAGATTCCCATCACATATTTGGTAACAATAATAATGACGTTTTCAACAATCAACCAAGATAGGGCTGAACTTGCAAATATTCCAAGCGCCTCGGGTGTGAACCTAGAACACAGTATTATACAGTTTAAGTACATGTATCTATTCATTCAATCAAAATCTTGACTTGACAGTGATTAGGTATAAGAAATTATAACGCGTACTTGCAAATACCTACTGAACTACGTAGAACCACGTATAAATACTAATAAATTAAACATCAAGCGTAACGAAACAAACGGAATCGGAACTTTAACCAAGATCAAAATTTCATTTGCACCCTGCACTTAACGTAATAATGAATTAATACAATATTACCTGTTGTAGACACCCAATACCACGCCAGCTAGCAGCACGTAAGTAACAAATCCCATCACTAAAATTCAAACGAGGAAGCACAAACTTAACATAGCGCACATTGCCCATCTAATAACTTTAAAGACCGCAATGAGTTAATAAAATTACCAACAAATCTACTTTCGGGAGTTCAGACATGACATAAACATGATTTTTAATATCTACAAACATTAAGTTCTAGCAAAACATTACTTGAGATCAAACCCAAATCATAAAGTAACACAGGTCAATTTACTACCGCACCGTTCAAAAACAAAATGATTTTAAACACTGATTAGCAAAACTACCGTGACTTTTTTACAGAAATGTATAATCTGGAAGGGAAACAATATAAAAAACTTCTTACGTGGAATATATAAATCTTGCGCGTTAATATCATACCGAGGTGGGACTGGCTCGTCATCACTTTGGCTATATTTAACCGACCAGTCCTAAAATGTACCACATAAACAAAGTTCCAGACTGCGAGATTCAAACCATTCCCGACAATGTGAGACATAGTAGTATATATAAACAAAACGTATGCACTCGAAATAATAGGTAACGAACTGTAGTGCTTTCACTTAACAGTTACGTACATACCATAATAAATAAAATATTAATTGTATTCAGAAACCGAGCACCGCTAGGGTAGCGTTGATGGTGTCTCCAACTTAACCTTTCAGACAGTTTATTTTATTTTATTCAACAAATAACAACCCAATATTTGCCCGTTCGGCGACGATTTGAAGGGTACAATTTCTTACAAACAGCCGTTTCACTTACGGTATGTGCAAATGGAAATATTAGCAATGCAAGCTTTTTGGCAATGTACGCGTTATCAACAGCGAAATAATATTTCAAAGTGGAGATCGAAACTATTTTTTCAATCTAAAATATATTAATGTAACCAGGGTGCAACCGGAATTACAATTTACCGGAACCGGAACCGGAATTTGAAAATTTTACCGGAACCGGAACCGGAAAGTGAAAAATGCATTTCACCAAAAATTTCATTTTAATCGTATTTTTTGCTCTATTATTTGTGAAACAACCTTAGTCGAACATAGGTATTTATTTTATCTGTTATATTTTAGATTTTCATCATCGACTGAAGTGAAATCCACCATCAATGGCTTATATTCGGAGTACAAGTGGCTTTCAAAAGAGATTCTTAAAAATTAGCAAAGTTAAGAAAACGGCCAAATTATAACACCGGAATTTTTAAATCCGGTAAAAATTTACCGGAACCGGAACCGGTAGGTGAAAAAATGCCGGAACCGGAACCGGAATTCCGGTTGCACCCTGAATGTAACAACTATAGACAGTAGCATTGAAACCATACAAAGGCCGCGATTTGAGATGAAAAGAAAAAGTTTTCTTTCATCCACAGATTGGACACGTACCAGCGTTCGACCGGATACCAAAGAACTACATAGCCAGATACTAGATACTACAAAATTCGGACATGGAATCCATGAGAAGATGCCGGAGCACTATATTATTAGCACACTTCCATAAAAGTACAAAATTTAATCACCATAATTATAACACTAAGCTCCAGTTTTGCTTTAGTTTTGCTCCAAAAATGGTATACGTTCGCATGTCTTCTCGGACAAAATTTTTGAGCGTCCAGTTTCCAATGCAAAAACTGAAATGAAAAAGAAACTAAATCAGCGACTAAAATAAAACTATATCTCTAACCTTTTGCTTGCCAGTTTGTGCCACTTGTTCTCCATATTTAGTAGCAAAATCCATCATAGCCTGAAAAATGACAGTTTAAGATTAACTAGCACCTAACGAGGGATCGTTCAGCATCCAGTTAAAACCGAATTATTGACATGTCTGGTAAGCGTAAAAGTGACAATAATGAAACAGAAAAAACAAAACGCAAACGTACTGATGCCATTACCACTCAAAATGCGCTCAAAAATAAACCCACCTGTTGCCCCATGGCGCCACCTGGAATAAACTGTTCGTACGGGTTATATTCCATTCCAGGACTAGCACCATATCCGAACTGCTGCTGTTGCTGCTGGTAAGGATGCTGTTGCTGCTGCGTTGGCGGCATGAAGGAAGACGAATACTGGGTTTGGTCAAAATAAGGACTACTTCCATTTGATGGCGATTGTGCTGGAAAAGACGTCGGAGGAAGATTGTAATAATTTTCCCTCTCTCCGTAATGGCTGTTATTCTGTTGTCGTGTATTACGATACATATTAACGATTTCTCAATTTAAATGAAGCAAGTACAGAGGCGGTCAAATGTTAGTTTCCGAAGATTATACCGCGATACCATAATCGCAAAAGAAATAATAGCAAACAAGGCAAGAATTTAATTATAGTGCACTGCACGGACCAACAAGACCAGTGATCTAGTTTCAACCATATACATTATATCTAACGTCATTCAAAAAGGTGCGTGCCTCTACTTCTCTGAACAATCTACATCCTGATCATAAAACGACTTTTACCCCTAAAGTTCAAACAAACGCCAAGGTTTCAGCTTCAGTTAAGCAGCAAGCAAGTTTAAAACAGAGTACCAAATAGCAGATTACGAGCATTATCATTGGATATAAGCGCACACTTCAAAAAATATAAGCGCACACTTCAAAAAAGCATAGTCGCACCAGTTTGTAGGGTGAGGGCCCCAGTGTGCACCCTGAGTCACATTGGTGCCCACATTCGACATTCCTTGACCGCCTTGCATGTCGTTTCCATGGCGTGCAATTTATCCCGTCTCGTCTACGTCCTAGTATCGTGATTTGTAAATAACCGGTGTCACTTTGGCTTGCCATATATATTACTTGCTCATCTGTCAAATAGTTGTGCTTTATCATTTCCTGCCAAATTCTTAAAAAGTTATTTCATTTTCGGCCAAATTTAACATGTCATTTGTGTTCATTCATACGTATATCTTATACAGTGTTTTCAGCATTTCAAACCCCGTCTTCCTACTAAATTCCATGTGCTCAGTTCAAGTTTACTTCCCTTTGACCCGTTTGTGCCAATTCCTACATGTCATATTTTCTGTGATCTCGTGTGTAACTATTTCGGTGTTTTCAGGTTCCCCATTCCCATTTCCTACCAAATTCCAGGTGCTTATTTCATTTCGGCATTTCGCACCTTAATTTCTGCCGATTCTGCCCCCATAAGTGTCCATTTGCCGTATTTCTGTTTTGTCATTATTATGATTATTATAGAAGTTTTGGTATTGTCCTACAGTAGCTTGCCTAGTAAATGGTGCGCATCTGACTGGAAGTTACACTTATATATAGTATAAGATAGCATTATTTTCGGACAGCTCAGCATCATATATTTCTGCCCTGACGGAATAATTACTAGTAGCAATTCGGAATCAGCGTAATTGGTTTAATCGAAATAGTAATTTTTAGGCCTGGGAAACATTTGGCGTGTCATTTTTGCATTGTTTGCGTTATTTTAATAATTACATAGTGCCCGGACGTACTTTGATTAGCCGTCCCGTAGGCTGTGTCTGACAGGTTTTGGCCTTATCTCGCTTAACTTTTACAATTCCTCGGGACTCTTCGCATACGTATTGCTTTTCAGCCGTATGGCCCTCGTACAAACGTTATTAGCGTCGAAAATCGGGGAAAACTATAGCTGACATAAACGGGACTAACGGGCTTGTATTTAATTATTTTGCATTGTACAGTTGCTACTCGTCAGTTCCAGCGGCTGAGAACTCAGAACTAAAAACTGTCGTATCCTAGCCTACCCAACTTATCACATGGTGACAACGACTGGACCGCCATGGCAAACTGCAGCGGTAGAACCAAAGATACATAAGTTGGCGTTCAAGGGACGACCTTGTAGAAAAACCGTGGGATGTGCCATGCGGATACATTGAGGTAAAATGAAACCTCATGCTAATGCTGCGCATCGGTAAAACGTTGACGCATATGTAGTGTCTTTACATGCAAAAGCGGTAAAATCATGGAAGAACCAAGATACATGTGTACAATGTTGAGGCTTTAATAAGGCATAAAAACACAAACAACCGAGTTCGAAAGCTCCTGAGAACGTCCCTCATTTTCAGCTGCTGAGAACTCAGAACTAAAAACTGTCGTACCCTAGCCAACCCAACTTTATCAATCAGTAAAACGAGATGAACGGTGTCTTGTAATAACGTACAAGCCGAGCGACGGTATAGAACCACATTATAACTGTTCCAGGGTCGACCGGAAACTAGACCACACCCGCCTTCGGACCGGTCGAAATCCGAAATAATCGTTTTTGACCAGTCCTGACCTTATAATTTGTTACAATTATGTGCTTACAAAGGTTACGAATAAGTCTGCAATACAACTTTTGATGAAGAGACAACACAGTCCTGCTTTGTAGTCCTACCAACTCGATAACGCGAGGCAACAAATGTACTTATTGCAAATTTACTAGCGCAACAGCTTCATAAGTCTTCACGTGAACCACTAGCTAAGTATCTTTCCTTTTACAGTCCAAGCACCGGAATCACTAACGTTTCTGCTTCATGCTGTAAATAACTCATTAAAAGTTAAAACACGGTGTCACCCAGATCGTTCCCAAGTTAACAACTATGTAGGTACGCGCTATACAAGGGGTGTAACCGTGCTTTACTAGTTAATTCTTTCTTTATATATCATTATTTTGAATTCATCTGAGATGTTATTTCAATTTAATGTTCAATTTCCATCACCAGTGCAAAGGTTGTCTCTCGAATGCAATTGTGTTTATTAAATACGCTGAGGAGACTTTAAACTTAAGTATATGTTTTGGTTGTTACATTGCTAACAGTATTGGTCCAAATCTCCAAGACCGGTGCACACAAAAAAATTGTCTTTATTTTGAATAAATATTGTCTGAGATTTATAACAATTTTGTCTTGAAGCGGACTCCAGATATATATGTCTCAAATTCCAGACATTTAATTCTTACATTTTGCCTAAATATGTGTCTGAAATTTTTCAAACTTTTAGAAGCATGAAATTTAATGCTGTTTCATGAATCATTAAGACAAATTTTTGAAACATAAGACAAATCTGTCTGAAATACTACCCAACTAGTTTCAAAGGGACCTACTCCAAAATTGGGGGCTAAAAGCTCAACTACATATCCTACTTTTACTACCTAAGATACGTCTTTAGACGTATACTTTTGTTGGGGAAAGAATAAAGCTCTACCCGAAATATCCTTGAAATTTGATTATTTATAAGCACTCCTGAGACTGTAAACGGAGAAAGTTTTTACATACACAAAAATCAGAAATTTTGTCTGGAATTAGACAACTATTTCTTGAAGGGAAGAAATATAGATGTCATAACTTGGCAAAATTTGTCACTTGTTGATTCGACATCAAGATAAAATGATATGATCTGAATCGCGGATATAACGACAAAATGTGAATGCCATATGTCACTGGCTTACAAATCACTAATTTTAAGTGATCACTGCATCTCATACAAATAGCCACATGTGACATAAATATCTCTGGACATTTATGCGAGTATATTCCAAATTTCTATCAAATATCACATGATATTATGTAGTAGGACAATATATTTGTGAACACTAGTAAAATAGAAAACAGTAGATAATATTCCTAACAAACAATTCAAATTGCAAACTTTAGTATCTTATGACATTCTACACGACATTCATGCTGTTTGCCATAACCCTGCAGATATTTCGAAACAAATCAAATGATATTGACAAACAATGATTCGAATATCGCATGATATTGCACGCAATGTACATCAGGATAGTAGACAATTCAAATTTTGTGACACAGCCAGAAGGACGTTTCTATAAAAAAGTTATTGTTGGGAAATGTTTTATAATGCTTTTTCCTTAAATATTTTCTGTTGTAGCCAATTTTTTCATTTTTGGCTTAGCAATATTAAATGAAAATTTGTGACAGAATTTGTATGAAAAACTGGGAGTTGAACATCAGTTTCAAAAAAGATGCGCCCAATTTTTAATAGTCCCGTTATTCAGCGAAAAACCGTATTCCTATTTTTGACCTCGGTGTTAAAAGAGAAGGTCAAAGTTTGCATATTTACGCGAACTTCGACAATTGCCCGAATTCCTTATAAAATAAGCCTGAAACCAAGATTTTTCGCTACACTTGACAGATCTTTGCTTAAGCTATAAAATTATAGGCATTATTTTATCTGCATGCACACCCAATAAACGTTTAATTTAACGTATAGTTGCAACACCGGAATTCTGTCGGTAAAAGCGTAGGGCGGCGGAGCGTGGATTAAAAATAAATGGGTGCACCCTGATTTGCAGAATAAAAACCTTTTACGAGTACATAAAACGATTGTTGTACAACTTGTTTAGCGCATTTCGGTTTACTTTTGTCACAATTTTCATAAAAGAATTGCCGATATTTGGCAGAACAACTTAACAACATTTTGCAGATATTGGTTCTCCAGCTCCGCTCCGTCAAGTTTGGTTGACCTCCGGCTCCGGCTCCTGTATTTTTCACCTCCGGTTGCACCCTGATTTACAGCATAAAAACTTTTTACGAGTACAAAACAATTGTTGTACTCTTGTATATCCATCCTATGCAAGACACCTACCTGAAACCTTCGAGCTCAAAATTACTCATATAAAAGAGATCTACCTTAAACTTAAACAGCGAGGTTACACCGAGCGTGTGTTATGGGTAATCCACGTTAAAATGCACGCACATTTCTAAAAAAATGTCCCTTCCTTTTATTCGCCCGCGTTGTCCCTACCCACACTATACACTGTTTGACATGTCAATATGTCATTGTCTGAACCTTTAGACAATGAATATGCTCTAGACATAAATATATGCTTGTCCTGACATCATTATCGGGAACTGTGTCCATAGTCCCTCGGAAGGCACTCAATTTTTTGCGTTGAATGATGCGTGTGAATATGTGTGCACAGCGTGTGTTTTTAAGTGTATGCATGTGCACTAACGTAATGTCTTGACATCCTACAGACAACAAGTATTTATCCAGTGTCCCTTCCGACAGAGTCTAACAATTAACACTATATAGGTACAGCTATGAAACTGTACCTTGCCTCCAGCTAGTATGTGTATTTTGATGCTGTTTCTAATGGAGTGGGTGGAACATTTATTACATCGGCGCTTGCATTTTACCGTGGATGACCCACCTTTTGAAGTCACCGGATGTTTCAGATTTGAGGTCACCGGATAAGGAAATTCAAATTAGTTTGTTAAATTTTTTATTTCAATTTTCCTATAGTATCGTTTACTTATAACTGTTCCGGTTTCAGTTCGATTTTACAAAATTCAATTCACCAATGCTATCACAAATTGAAATTCAATTTACTGTTCATACTGAAGTTTAAAATTAACTAAGTGGAAATTCAATATGGACCTTTTAAATTTTAAGTTCAATTTCCAGAACAGTTTGAATTTTTCAATTTCAATTAACGTATACTTAAAATTGTACAAATCAATTTTATTTTAGCATTTGTTAAAGAAAAGTGTTCGGGAAATTGAAATATTTTGTGTCCACAGCGTGTGCACACAATATTGTGAACGATACATAACAGTCCGTAACTGAATAACGCTGGGTACCATCTGGAGACGCCAAATAAATAACAGTCCCTCTTCTTATTTGGGCCACTAACCATTGCAAGTCGTAGCAACGGGAAAATACACTTGCAGGTCGTAGCATATAGAATTTTTAAAAATACAAATTAGAGGCGCCACATTATTTGTTTATTAAAAGACAAGAGTTTTAAGTTAAACAGAGCATAATAATACATTTTCAGAGCATTTTCAGTTCAGCATTATTGAGGTTTTTTTACGAAAATACATTTTATCAATGAAGATTCCATGTCGGTAAAAAACTGCAACTTTATGTAAAGCAAAGGTGTTTCGTATATCCGACGAATATACGTATATAAGGCTATATTTCTTTTCGGATACATATCTGGATATTTGTCATATCCGGATATCAGATGCCCATGCATTCTGATTGTAACTGGAGATGCAAAATCCCCGTACTGGTTGTCAACAAATTGCTGGAACCAGAGGTGAAGTGAAATTAGGTAGCTAAAATAACGGTTAAATTGTTAGCAAATTGATAAATTGCCCAAATTTTTGTTTTGGGCTTTTTTAAAATACCGCCAGTTACCTTCTCAAAATTGTATTGTACCAAAAGTTAAAGTCAAACGTGCCGAACTATCGAAGGCTGAACCGAAGGTCGATTTTCTGCCAGACGCACACCTGTAGTTGTATTTTGTATTCATTGTATGGCGGGGCGGCTTCTTTGCGTTACAGCAATGAAAAATTTTTCAGACCTGTTGGATAATTAGTATTTGGACGATTGAAATGAAATTGTTACCGAAGCTTGCAGCTGTACATATGCCATTATATGTTGCCACTCTATAGAAGTTTATCGGTAACTCACGGCCTAAACTCTCGAAAAACAAACAACGCAAATACGAATGCTGGCGGTATTCTCCGCTAAAGTACACCGTTTTGTTCCGGAAGACTTTATTTCAACCAGTGCTGCAACAACCGCCCCCTACGCGCCTGAGGGGTCCCGTTAGTTTCGTTCAAGAAGTTTCTTTAACTATTAAATATCGCGCTCCTGCGTATGTGACCTTTCGTTCAAGGATCAGTTTCATCATCCCTGTATGAAACTTTACAAGAGCCCTATCTTGCAGGTTTAGGAGAGGAATCCGGATATCCTGGCTGTTGCAGTGATTTTTGCCGTGGATTGACATAGAGTGAAAGTTTCACCTGATATATACTTAGTCAGTTCACAGCTCGCGTGCTCGCAGTAGAACCAATATTCTAAAGCTGGAATGTACAGTAAAATTTAAAAATCGTAAATCTCTCACAAAGTTACATTTCACTTGTTTGGTTTAAAATCAACATTTCAACACACTAGTGGAAAAAAATTGCGTTTGCAAAATGTGTTGAAAACGTTGCATCCGTAAGTTTGTGGAATGCTACGGCGTAAAAGCAAAGCTCAAGTTACTATTGCACCAGGTGAAATAACCGCTGTGGAACCAAAACCATCTGCTGAAAGCACCACCGATAAGATTCGGCGAGATTCGAAACAAGACGGCCTTAAACGTGCAAGCTCGCGTACAAGTGTCGACAAAACGCTCACCGAAGAAAAAGTACGCCATCTAAAGCTGAAATGTACAAATAAATGTTACCAGTTTAATTCCCATTTGGAAAATGTGGAAACGTTGAATGAACTACAGACTTTCGAAGTTAATGCTCTTAGTCACTTAATAGCGTCAGCATGCAAATTTTAATTGATCAACTTTACCGTCCGTGATAGCAACACATGATATAGTCTTTGAATTTAAATATACCAAATCTTCTGATCTCTTTTGGCCGGAAGAAATAAGGAAAAACAATTTTCGCGCCAATTTTGGCATATTCGCAATCAGCTGAACCTGGTATCTCAAAAATATATATGAGTATAAAGCGGAGAAAAAATATTTTTCAAGTTTTTACCGAGGGCTTCCATTACCAAAATCACTAAAATAACATTAAGTATTTTGAATATATTCAAAATAAACATATTTTTTATTTCTCGGTTCGACGTAAGCACGAATAGACTAAGAGTTTTGCAAAAACTCATTTGACTTAATTCCACTGCCGAAGAAATGCCAAGTTCTCTGTGCTTTACTGTATCAACAAGTTGCCGTTGATTTTTAGGCAAAGAAGAAACAGAAAGAATCGGTGAGCTATACCTCGTCGAAAAGTGTCTATTTCTTTAATCCTATAAACGGCCAAAAAATTTACATGAAATTTAGAATATTACTTGATTGCTTCTTCTGATGGCAAAAGTGAACATTAGGGCAATGTTACTTTCAGGGATGTGTATAAACAAGAGTGCATGATACTCTTAACAAGAGTATGCAACTGGGCACATTCTGTGTAGAAAAGAATACACTCGGCACGCGTTGCGTTTTTGCCCTACCTACTTTAATTAGAGGGGGATACAACCGGTGCAAAACATGGTACTTTATGTATGCGGCGTCAAACGTGCTCCCCTTATTGTTTAATTTAGAGGTATTCATATGATACCGACACCCCCCTTTAAACAAGGGTGGTCAGCCAATCACGCAACGCCCAGTGGTGCATTTTGTGCCACGCGGGACCCCAAGATTTGCACACTCTTGTCATTATCCGTTCTTGGTATATTAACCAGACTGCTTCATCCTAAAGTTTTGTGCTACATTCATTAAAATCAAAAGAACAATGAAAATAAATATTGCACAAAACTTTATAAGACTTTTTGAGCCGCTGCTGAAGTTCAATGCGCTTCCCAAATGCAGAAAGTTTTTCGAAGTACCTAGAAGTATGTAAATTAATTTGAGTAGCTTAAACACTTATAGCTTGTTCAACGCATCAAACGGCGATTTTCACGTTCGGGATCCGCTGCACCTTTGGTTGGATCGGATGGAGCGCCACTTGAGCTAATTGAAACTCAACAGGTTGACGCAATTGATACGTTTACGTTATTGATTGCATCATGTTTTTGCAAAGGAACTTAGCGACCCTTCAGATTGGTAGTCTGTCCAAGGTTCTAGACATTTTTTGATGAGAACGATCGGATGGCGTAATGCACAATTCTACTGCGCAGCGGCGTGCTTATGGTGTGAATCAGTCAAAATTAGCGTTAGGGTCCCCACAGTTAATCCAATGGAGCACCAAAATCAATGTGATGAGCACCCAAAGTCAAGAACCTATCGCCTGCTAAGTTCAAAGTTTTTGCAAATGTCTGTACAATTTATTAAACGATGCAAAAGTAACTTATTTTCCGTACAGAATAAGTTTAGTGACGGATCTAAAATTGTTCCGCGTAGGAGAATCCTTTGGCCATATTTTTTGTTTGCCGAACTTTCACAGCGTTACGCGTAGTGTGTTTTTGACAACGTTTTGCAATTTTAACAATTATAAAAAGAAAAATTTTGAATTCGAGATGTAACATCGGCATATTTTTCATCTAATTAATAAAGACTACAACACGGGAGAATGCACGGCGCTGACACAACATTTTGATTTTGTTTCCTGTTGATGGTGTAAAGCATAAAAACGTGAAGGCTGTATTCAAGAACAGGCTTTTCGTTCAAAGATATTGCGTTGCAGATTGTTGAGCTTAAAATTCACAATGTCTTTCTGGTCGAATAGCCGAAAAATACTGCGCCAATAAGCAACAATAAGGTATAAAAATTTAGCGGCTTTGGTGAAATTTGAAATGATTAAGTATACTGTAGTGCCCAAGAGGTTTACAATAAATAATGAAAGTCGGGAATCGCTATTTCTTTTTATGTATCACTAGAAGCCTGTTCTAATTAGAGTCAGTAATTGGGCAGAGTCCACAATTCCTAAGTAGATTCACTGCAAATTTCAGTGAGTTGATTTTAACTCAGAATGAGTTGAATCACTCAGTCTGAGTTAGGACTATCAGAACTCAGAATTTTGAGTTGATTCAATTCATTCTGAGTTAATTAACCAACCCGCCCAGAGTCATTTCAACTCAGCTTGAGAATAAATCAACTCAGAGTCAGTTTATGTTTACTGATATTAATTCAGAAATAACCAACTCGCTAGCTGAATTGATTAATGAACTCATTTGAATTTAGTGTTGGTAACCGTCTGGTACTCTAACTAGGTTACGTAAATGCTTCCTGGCAGTACAGAATATAATCGATCACTGCAAGCATAGGTTGCCTATAATCGTAGCAGCATAAGAATTAATGCCTTATGGTATATTCCAAACGTAGCCCACCTTAATTATTGAAAATAGCTGGCATAAGTGTAAGGGATGTCGTCCAAATAACAGGAGGGCTCAAAATAAATAACAGACCGTAACTGAATGTAAAGGAAGCTACGTTTTCAAACGACCATATTATAGATAGTAAACTGAAAATTTTTCGCTTAACCCTTTCTCACATGAATATTTTCTATTTCCCCTGAAACCTACTTTTATGCTAGGATTCGAACTCAGGTGACTGGAGTGGGAGGCGTATACCATCACCGCTCAGCTATAGGAGCTTGACGCTCGAGCTCGAGGGGAATCTCACGTCTTGTGGTGATTTAGTACTATGTATACGTGTTGCAATTGTTAAACACGGTGCGATATATATTATTTAACGTATATACACTGCGCTAAGTTGCCTATAGGCAACTCAATGTGAGAACGGATTAATAGCAATCACTCCTCCTGTTATTCCGGTCATTATTAACGTGTTTTAGGCTTATTTAAGCTATTTTAATATAACACTAAACAAAAGTATGATAATACCTTGAAATCAAACACAATTCTTGCAATTGTCTTTTATTTTTTACACTGCACAGTGCTAAAGACACATGAATTTAAAGAAAGTCTATAACCAGCCGAAACAATCTCAATTAAGCTATTCCGCTTCTTCTTGTTTTAGATACAGTTTTTTGTATATTTTTGCCTTTTACTCGCCAAATTTTTCCAATACAAGTATACATTAAGGCAAATCGTAGAAAAAGTATAGTATATATTGCAGATAAAATTTAAAAAATATATATACTGGAATTGTTAACAGCTAACAAGAGGTGCATTGCGGACACAATCCGATACCAGTGGCAACGGGGCAAGAATTGTTCTCGACGACAAAGAGCTAGGCAATTATCTAGTAAGCTTTGAATAACGCGAAAAGTTAGTATATAATTTTCATATGGTTGAATTAAAGCTATGACAACCTTTTATCGCATGATCAAAGGTAATTTCCTTTCTTTGCACAAAACGGTCCGCCCCGCACATAACAATTAAACTGATAAGATAGGCTAAAGTTTAAGCTTAAGTTGAAGGTAAAAGTTTCCAAAAAACAGCCAATTAAATTCTGAGCAAAGCGTGAAACGAGTGAAGTACGCATTAATTAAGGTTTCCCATTTGGTATCAATTAGAATCTTGCTTTGTTTTTGGTTATAGTTTAATTGATCTAAAACTTAAAACAGATTAACTAATTTTCACATTTCTTTCGGAATTAATAACCTTTTCAGTTTAATAATCAATATAGCCAGTGTTAGTTTAGCATGAAACCTTTCAGGAAAATCTTGAAAAACAAGAATACTTTCACGGTGTGCTTCCCAGAGATGAAATTGACCATTTGTTACGTGAGAATGGAGATTTCATCGTTCGCGAATCGCATAAAGGCGACGATATCCAAATTGTTTTGTCAGTATATTGGGATGTCCCTCGACATTTTATTGTTCGCATGAATTTCGATGTAAGTATCACCATCGCGGCGTAGCCAGAAAGGGCGAAGGGGTGACGCCTTTCTACTGAGACCACGGTCGCTACCACTGCGCAGCTAAGTGAGCACGTTAAAAAACTCGGAAACAATAATTTCACGTAGCATTGAATCGAATAAGAGGGGGACTGATATTTATTTGGCCTCTCCAGAGGGCTCCCCCCTTGTTATTCGGTTACTGACTGTTATTTATTTTTAACTACGCTCAGCCGCCCTTCGTTACTGATATATATTCGGTACTGCAATTATCCGTTGAATTAAACGTTTATTTGGTTTGTGTCAATATCTTGAGAGATAATACAAGGTTATACTTAGGAATGTACTTTCAAAACTTAAATACGTTTTAAAGTTTCGAACTCAGGTTATTTGGTCCTGGAGTCACTTATGCGCTACAGTTAAGGTTATTTGAGATTTATGGACTCTAATTAGGATTTAAGGACTCTATCCGCTTACGGACTCTTGTCAGGGACACGGACTCCTATTGATTCGGACCCAAAATGGGGACCCCACCTCTTATTATTCCCTTTTATTCGAGTCAATACAGTATATATATTTACATATACTAGTTTCAACGTCTTGCTAGAATTTAGTCGATACTTAAAAGTCTAAAATTGTTTACTTGTTGAACTTAATGTTTCTCATTCGCTGGCGTGTAAGAAGCGTAAAACCACGGCGCTGTAAATACATGCAGTGAAAATGGTTTTTTTAAAAATTGTGTCTGGCTCTTTCGCTCGTGAGCTTGTTTTTCATGATCTAATTTTGTTTTACTGTTTAATTGCATATAAACATGTCCACAAAAAGAAACAAACAAAGTAATTAATTTTTTGTATTCAGTTTCCAGAAAAATCTGAGTAGATTATGGTTGCCATACTTTGCTGTGTGACGAAAATTTAGAAATCTGTTTTAGGGATACTTCCGGCTTGAGGGTGACTCGTTTTCTTCAGTACCGGAACTAATTAGACACTACTACATTCACCAAATTCCGGTTTCGCGTATGTCGAAAGCAAAATTGGTTCGTCCGATTAAACGTGAAAAATGGGAACTCAACAACGACGACATTAAACTCGGACAAATGTTAGGAAAGGTTGGCTGATGAGCGCTCAAATAGGGCTTTTTTAAGGCCGCTATATTGCGCCGAAACGTTTAGCTTGCAACACATGCATCAGGGCGGAGTATTTTTCACCACAAAAAAGTATTTGGCTTAAATGGAAAAAAGTTTCTTTAATTGCATCCTCAAAATGCTGCCGCTCTCGAAACCCCCGCAAGTTCAGGGATCCTGAGCAGCATGGGGAACTATCGACCTCAATATCCTCCAGACTAAGCAACTCATTATTAGAAAACTTAAAGTACTTATAGACTGTGTTTTTAGCATTCAAATATGTGAACCGCTAGCGCTGAAGCTTGGTATTATTCAATCACTAATATTGGAACATCTCACATGTCATAACACTGTTTTGGTTTGCATTTTCAGGGCAATTTCGGTGAAGTCTATAAAGGTTTATACATTGATCCAGACAATCCAAGAATACAAATGGAATGTGCCATCAAGGTACACATTACCTTATTCTTCTGAAGGTTTAATATTCTGTAAAAAATGTTACGCGGGGTCGCACAATAAAATGAATGAATAATACATTGTTCACAAATGGAACAAATGACTGGGTTCGAGCATTGCGTAAAGATACGGCTCATAAAAATCGTATAGTCAACAGCGGCAGGTACTGGAACATTGGTGCTTTTCGTTCATGGCGTTTTTTTATGCTGTCTGCCTTTAAAAAATATTCTTTAAATTGTCCGATTCATTTTCAGTTTTATTAAATATCAAATTCATCAAACTTAAAACGACTGCAAAATTATCGACGTCTGCAGTGAAGTCGTGAACCTCGCCACTATGAATTCTTAGCGTAGGGAAGTGGCAAAAACATTTTCAGTGGTTGCAGGATAACAATTAATTTTTGGACAAAGATTTTGGGCTTTGCGCGGACGAGATTGAAAAGTTGCGTAGCGTGTTTACAATTTTTCCACATGTTTTCAATAGAGTAAGCTTTATATGCTTGAGACCATTTTCTGTTTAAGTTTAGGAATATGCTTACCACTGTTAATACGCCGTCAAAGTAGCATAGATCGGAATCGTTAACTATAAAAGATTCGCGTTTTAGACTTGCAACGAAGACATGCCAGAGGCCGAAAAGCGACTATTCCTGCGAGAAGCGCGAATTATGCGACGTTATAATCATCCAAATATCGTTCGACTGGTCGGTGTGTGCGCAACACGAATTCCAATGATGATTGTAATGGAACTGGTGACTGGTAAAAAGCTGAGTCATGGAACCTGAACACGGTCAGATAAGCTGTGAGCAGGCCCATAGCCCTCGCAACATTTTAGGCAGACGGTGATTTAGCAGTAAAGCCAGGAAAAAATCATGTGACACCATATTTCTAACTTGGCATTGAAGCACAGAACTCTCACATTTCGGATGTTTCTTGACGTTTGATCCATAGATATTTTGCATTACACAAACATGTAATAATTATTCAACCCTGCTTTGTGTATTTATTGCGGTATCACGACAATTCCTCGCCTGACGACTTATAATTCGAAATTTCATCGACTCGACAATTCATCGTTCAACATAATGCTTAGGTTTAGGCTTAATAAGCTTATGATTACGCTTAAGGTTGTGCTCATATTTATTAATAGGCTTCAGGACACTGTTGGGCAACAAGTTGTCGGGCGACGAATTGTTGTAGATTCATCAGGCATAATAAAGGTCATTGCGTCACGGAAGCATTGTTAATAATTTGTTAATTTTTGTTCAATGGTTACTTTATGCGGAATAGGTTAACGAAAACAAGACTACTTTCTTCTAGAGCTGCGATTTACTGTCAATTTAGGCGGTTCTCTAATTGACTATTTGACCAAGCGAAAAAATGATCCGACGATCAATACTCCTGAAGATATTAAAGAAAAAGTGAAATTCTGTAAACAAGCCGCCACTGGGATGGAGTATTTGGCGAAAGAAGGATGTCTTCACAGGTGTTAAGTTATTTTGGTACTAACAGCGGAAACAACATTGTAAGCGAAACGAGTAAAAAAACCATGCAACGCAATGTTGATACTCAATCATAATACACAATATCAATCTTCATCTTTGTTTGGAACCTCTGGATTCGATTCTGCTTACCTTCAAATTTGTGTATGGTTTAGGTTCATTAGGGTTTCTAAAATGTACAATTTAATTATCAGCGAATTTTATTAAACCAAAATCTCACTTTCAATGTAACTAATCAGCAATAATGCCAAAAAATGCAGTTTGCATGCATAAAATGCGTCTGATCATAAATTGAACCGCATGAACGCTGTAAATTTTAATACCTGATCAGTTTTCAGAGATCTTGCAGCCCGAAACTGTCTCTTAGGCGATTCGAACACTATCAAAATATCTGATTTCGGTATGAGTCGAGAGGGATCCGCGTATTCAATCACAGCTTCGAAAGCGATGCCCATCAAATGGACCGCTATGGAGGTATACTTGATTCGCAGTCAATAGTGACGCAATAAATTGTTGTGCGGCACTTTCTGAGCGTTGACAGCGTTGCAAACCGAAAAGATTTGTTTATAAAATTAATTTGCGGTCGCAAGATTCCCGTCAATACTGAATCTCGCGTAACGTTGTATAGCAATGGAAAACATTAAAATTGTTTGAAAAGTGTCGCATCACCCTTGGCAGTGGTGATGAAATCGACAAAAATGACAGTAAGAAGAGGGCGTGTGATTTAATACTGCTTAGACAGCCGACCGTTTTTTTTGGTTTTTACATTACATTTTGATACGTAATTTCAGGTAATTATGTCTGGTTCGTTCACAACCAAATCTGATATTTGGGCTTATGGCATTTTGATGTGGGAAATTTTTGCAAATGGTTCAGTACCGTATCCAGATAAATCGAATAAAGAAGCGTTTTTATGGATTAAATCAGGTATATATGCCTGCATGTAATTAAGTGATAGCTAACCAAGTTGTATCGTAACCTTTTTGTACTGTTTCAAGCTTGGCTAATTCCATGGTAAACGCTAAAGCAATTAAACGCGCTAAATCACAACAATTACTGTTACAAGTATCGGAATGTTTTAAATGTAATTTGCGAAAATTAAAGTACAACATAAAAACATTACAGGAAATTTCTAAATATTCAAATTTTGGCTTATGTAACTTAGGCTCAAGATTAGACTTAAATTAAGCTTGTAAGAGAACATTTAAGCTTGTAAGAGAACATTTACAAGGGTGTGAAAGTTAAATCATTCACCTCATAACGAACGAGTGCGATTGATTCTAGGACACCGCATGGAACCACCAGAAGGAATGCCAGCGGCCCTAGGAGCGTTGATGCTGGACTGCTGGAAACGAAACCCTAATGATCGGCCAAATTTTACCGACTGTAGACAGCAAGCTGAATCTGTTTATGATACGTTATAGGTTGCAATATTTAATTTAAAAGCCATGAAAAACGATTATCTCAGAGAATCTAAAATAACCTTTATGGTACTTATATATCCGGTGAAAAAACTACAGCTGAATGTTGTGTTTGGCGTACTTTCGCCAATGACGAGTTTTTAAATTATTCAAAATAGAAACATAAAGTTTCAAATCAATTAAAGCAAGGTTTTATACAATGCTAGGTAAACAACTGTAATTGGTTTAAAATTTCTGTTGCTTGATGCTTAGTCCTTCGTATATATTCCAGCTAAACTCCTAATTAAGAAGGCTTAGCCACATGGTCGGGCTATAACAGTACGTTTGGGTAAAAATGGATATATATATCTGATTCAATGTTCAGTCAACTGCAACTGGTGTAGGTTGGCCCATGTATAGAACAGTGCCGGAACAGTAGTATAAGCATATTCCTAAGCCTAAGCCTAAGCATAAACCTAACCCTAAGCGTATTGATGAGCCTATTCCTAAGCCTAAGCCTAAGCCTAAGCCTAAGCCTATGCCTAAGCCTAAGCAAAACAATTAGTCTAAAGCTTAAACTGACTATATTATAGCCCCTCCGGAAAACGATCCGGCCCTGTTCTATACATGGGCCTGTAGGTTTATAGCAAACGAAACCATTTTCAATATATACTTGAAACTTTTGTTTTCCATCTCCATTTCCGTTTCATATCTATGTGAAATGCCAATCTGATTTTAGCAATATATTACTGAAATCTGCAAACTTATTGTTTAGATTTACGGTGGCGCTGTACTTTTAATGACGGCCAGCGCTGTCTGTCACCGTATGTCACTGTACAGTATCGCACGTAAACTACTCATGCACGATGCTGTATGGTCACGGACGACGCCAGTCGGCGCCGTGCGACAAGTAAAACGCCACCCTTAATATTTGTTGGTTGTTAGCAGTGGTTCGGCATCTACAAATTCATGGATTGAGTTCTTCGCACGAACCACCCTATTATGCAAATTAGTTCGGCCCCTGTGTAAAACAGGGCCGGATCGTTTCCGGGTGGGGCTATAGTAGAGTCAGTTTAAGCGTTAGACTTTTTTGCTTAGGCTTAGGCTTACAAATTGGCTCATCCATACGGTTAGGCGTAGGCTAAGGCTAAGGCTTAGGAATATGCGTATACTGCTGTTGCGGCCGTGTTATATGCATGGGTTATTAGATCTGTTAACTTTTCCTCTGTGGACTGACCGATTTATGAATTCCACGTACAGAAGCCGGTAAAAGCAAAATGCGATTGGATCCAGCAACGGCAAGCGGATAAGACGGTACTAGGATAACTGGCGGTACCCTTTTAAAAATTTCAATGTCATTCGGCGGTGTCACTGCCAGTCTGAAGCGTTCCATCGCCGTGCGTCAATGCACGTCATCATGTGTCATTTGGCGGTATCGTATGCTAGCTGCTCATGTATGGTGTTTCACGGCGACGAGCGGCGACGCGCGGCGTGCGACAAACATAGTGACACCCTAACTCATTGAAACGTCGTTAACGACTTGTTAACGACTCGCGAAACAATATTTCAGTCGCTTTATCGGAGTCGGCCCTGTAATCTAAATTACTCGTCACTCCAATGGGTTACAGCTGAATATATTACTTTTACGGATGAAAGGCTATTCTAAGCTTGCACGCATACTCTTTAGCTTCAGGTTAAGCCTCAGCAGAAGGATATGTGTAAAACTATGCAAAACAAAAATATAATTTGTCTAATGGGTAACTTTACTCCGTTTCAGTCAGCTGAGAATACGGAAGGCACCAAAAGTAACATATTCAGCGTTTCAACTGTTCGTAGCAGCAACAGTAAACGTCAAAGAACAAAACTTCACAATTTTATCGGTTTAAATAGAGACGATATAACAGTTACCACACCATAAATAGTTTAAACGGTGATTGGTTAATTTCATCAAACTATTGACTAAAGTGTTGACTAAACGCTCCGTTTTGATTGGTTAATTTTAACCATGGTTTGACAGGAGCAGAATACGCTGCATTTTGATTGGTTAAAATTTACAAAAGTGCCTTTGAAAATGTTAAATACTACAATTTGAATGGTTAATCCTTAATTGGAGTGATTATAATAGCGAAAAATGGTGTTTATACGTGTTTTTGTTTTGCAATTAAACGCAGTATCAGCCAGCAGCGGTCTCTGAACGGTAGTTTTCAGTGTTCGTTTTTAATAGTTGTGCACATTTGCGCGTAGATAATTATCCAATAATAACAGCAACTTACTGCATTTGATTTGATGCTATTAAATATTTGCCAAATTCGTCTAACAACACATATGTGACAATGTTGTTTAATTTTTAGTTTTAAGACATTTTTTGAACTAAATTAATAACGTTGAACGAAAGTGTAGTGCGAATGGTGCAATGAAATAAAATTGTTACATCTACCTCTACGTACTTAAAATTTTTAAAGCCGAACAATTGGTAAAGTTTTATTCACAAATTAACTGAGACAGAGGCTTTCGAACTAAATTATCTCTGTTGTTTACGAGTCTTAAGTGCTTGTTTGGCATTACGGTATTTTTAGTTTCGAAATTTACCTTCAAGCATGTTGATAAACATTTATATTTTTATGTTAAGTGTTAACGAGATTTTTTCTGTGGAAATAAGTATTTTTGCACAGGTACACATCCACCACATTTAGTGTGTTATACTTTTTGACGAACCGTGCCGGATGTTAAGCATAGCGCAACCCACTTCGACAAAGCTTAGGTGCGCAAAAGGCTTACGTATGCCTAAACCTATGCCCAACTTTTAAATAAGCCTCAACATTAAATGATGGCGAAAGTGCGCAATTGTAGTGTTTAATATTGAATGTTTGGGCCGTTGTAAAAGGTCAGGGGCGGAACGTTTTTCTGTTGGACTAGAAAAGTGTAAGCTTAGTCTTTAGACTAATTATTTTGCTTGGTTTACGCTTAGAATTAGGCTTAGAAATATGCTCATTATTACGCTTAGGCTTAGGGTTAGGCTTTGGAATATGCTCATTCTTACGGTTAGGCTTAGGCTTAAGCTTATGCTTAGGAATTTGCTCATTCTTATGCTTAGGCTTAGGCTTACGCTTAGGCTTTATGTATATGTTCATAGTACTGTTCCGCCCCAGTTCTTTACATTGGCCAAAGCTTTGCACTATCACAGAACACTGTAGTGACTGCGCTCAAACAATACATATATATTGGTTTTCGTTTGCACATTACTTTTTGGGTATAATCTGAGCTGCATATGACTTATCTTACAGATAACTTAAAGCCAGTCAGCCATGCTAGTAGCCATTCCCAATGGTGTAAAAGTTATAGTTATGTCCAGAATTGTTGCTCATTTCGTTGAAATATTGCTGAAAAATTTCTAACAGCAAATGTGCGGATAACACCTACTGTCCTGGCGAATCCGTTTCAGACGTATTTAACAACAAACATTTATTCTTTTATTTTGCCATTATATAATACATCGCACCGTAGTGTCCCAAATGAGAGACGGACTGATATTTATTTTACCTCTCCAGAGGGCGCACACCCTGTTATTCGTTGACGGACAGTTATTTCTTTTTAATTCGTCTCATGTTAGTGGGTCCCAGCACCCGACTTTGTTTATGTTGTTTCTTCTGGGCTGAACTAACCTGTTCCGAATGTGGATTACAAATATGCTTATTTCTTCAATATCTCATTTTTATTTTTAAATCAGATGTAACGAGTGAAAAGGTTACAGGAATGCTAAATTCAGTGGGGCACGCTTATCTGCTAGTTGTTGACTAGTGGATAAATATCAAGCATACAAAACCTAGAGTAATTTCTTGCAATATTTTCGTTTCGGAAACGACCATGGTAAATTACCTTGAAACATCGTGTAAAATATTTTTGTTTTACGTTCCTAGTTTCCATCCGTTTATTTAAAATGATGAAAGTTTCTCGAAAAAATTCAGTTTACTTTGACCGTAATTGTTTGCAAATTAAGAAGAAAACAAAACAAAATCGCAAATCGTAACTACGGTAAACTTCATTCGCTGAAAAATGGCAAATTTTGATTGGTAATTTACTAATGCAAGACATCTAATAAATTCAAGGACATACTCGGGGGATATTCGACAAACTCGTATTTGTGACTTTTGTCCATCGGTTTTTTGGACCGTTTTCAGTAGAAAACACACAGAAAACCTCCGGCGAATCTTATGTTGAAAGTTACCGTTTTTGTAAAATCCTGCCAGCGCTCTGAATGCAGCGTAAAATTTTCAAAGGCATTGTTTACGCACTTCATATAATTGCTCGGCTTCGTTGAAATTTCATAAAACTTTATAATTATTAAATGTCGATAATTTAATGTAAAAACAGCATTGTACAAGAAGGTTGTTCTAAAGTTTAAAAACGTTTTATGTTTAAAATCGCATACTACTTTTGATTTTGGTACGGTTTATCGCAAATCCATGCGAATGCAACTTGTTGATTTGTCTTTAACACGAAATTTCTCCGCAACTTCCTGATTTGGCTTTAAAACACTGGATCACGCTGAGTATATACCACTTATATACTTGTGTCTTTACTAGTGTTTTCGGATTGAAATATTTTGAAATATTTTTATGCGTGACATACAGGAAATGTATTTGTTTAGGTTTAGGAAACGTTTTTCAAAAAGATATACAAGTAATTGTCTTAAGCGGCACACTATAGGTATACTTCAAATTTTACGTTTACTGTAGTGACTCGGAAAAACAATGGGGACTGATATTTATTTGACCTCTCCAGAGGGCACCCCCTGTTATTCGGTTACGGACTGTTATTTATTTTGAACCCACGCTTCGCCACCCTTTGTTTTACTGATACATATCGGAATACTGCATTATCCGTTGAATTAAATGTTTATTAGTCTTGTATCAAATGCTTGAGCGACAATGCAAGGTTATACTTTGAAATGTACTTTCAAAACTTAAGTATGCTTTAAAGATTCGAACTCATCTTTATTTGAGCCTGGAGTTATTTATGCACTACAATTAAGGATTCGCTTACGGACTCTTATTAGGGATACGGACTGCTATTGATTGGGACTCAAAATGAAAACTCCTTCTTATACTCCCTCTTATTCGGGTCACTACGGTACGATGTTAAATGGAAGCCATAAATGACAGAAGCAGAAAAATTGTGATCGAGATATAGTACCTACGCTGAGAACAAATCTTATAAGTAGAATTTTGGCCCATGTATAGAACAGGGTAGGATGGTTTTCCGGAGGGGCTACAATAGTCAGTTTAAGCTTTAAACAATTTTTTGCGTAGGCTTACGCTTAGACATAGGCCTAGGAATACGCTCACCCATACGATCGCTTAGGCTTAGGCTTAGGCATGCGCTTAGGAATATGCTTATACTGCTGTTCCGGCCCTGTTATATACATGGGCCAGTTTTTTAACAAAAATTCTTAAATATAAGGTAGATTCTATTAAACAACTAAATATAATGTTAATTTTAAATGGAAAAGATCGCCAAACTAATTTTCGTCAGCATACAATTCTTAGTGTAAATTCATGGACTTTATTTTATGTGAAATGCAGCCATATAAAAATACAATTAGTGACAGCCTTAATAGTCCTTATATACTACATCCATAGCTGACGAACTAACGACACAGTGTCGCAGTTTACCAAGTTACGGTAGTTTTAGCAGTTAATTTTTCGTTAAGACTAACGTTTTTCGAAAAATTATTAATGTTTTTCAATTATTCAAAGTTAACGCGCAGATTTTATCCCTAGAAAGCGTCTTTCGAGGCGACTTCGCGCGTTCATACGGATCATTGGAAGATTTTTTCGTTTGATATTTAATTTTTACATATATGACAAATATGTCATGTCATTTAAGCGTTCACTGTGTTCTGTAGAACAAACCACTGCTGTTTTTTGCGGTATACAACGAATTTCAACCACAGATTTTAAGTTTTCTATCGTAAGTAATGTTTTTAGATATTAGCACTTTTGAAACAATTTCAACCAAAGTCAAACAAAAATTTGTTGTTTGCACGTTGCGCCAATGTATTAAAGCAGGTACTGGGTCGCAACGAGAAGTATAAGCATATTTGTAAGCCTAAGCCTAAACGTAAGAATAAGCTTAGACTTAAACCTAAGCCTAAGCCTGAGCAAAAAATCAAAAAATTACTGTAAAGCTTAACCTTACTCTATTGCAGGCCCCCAGAAAAACCTTCTAAACCTGATTTTTACATGAGCCATGTCTTCTGGTCAAGGTTTAACGTATTGAAATCTGCAATTTAGACGAAAATTGAACAAAGTTCTCGCGATATGGATGACAGTTTTAATGACCAATGATAGAACAGGGCCGTAACAGTAATACTAGCGTATTTTTAAGCTTAAGCGTGAGTCCAAACAAAAATTAGTCTAAAGCCTAAGTTTACTTTATTGTTCTCCTTAGGAAAAAGGTGCCGGCCTTTATCTTAACATGGGCGATTTTAATTCTATTATGACTTAGAAAAATCCTAATACATACCATATTTCATACTTGAAAATAAATCAGGAAAAATTGTCCTATTGGAGATGCAGCTTTTTTTCTAGCATTGAATTACTTGCAAACTTACGAATATATAAATGCTTGAATATAAATTTTAGCAAAATGTACGCTGTAACGATACAAAATTCGGAAATCATGACAATCACAAATGCACATAACTTTATAGCGTAAATCGTTAACGTTACTTAAAAGCTACGACCGAGCAGCACGAGAAATGTGTGTAACTGCCGATTACGTTTTCAAATCCGCACTTTTATATTAGAATTTAATGGTAAAATTGCGTTTGGCTTCTCGATCCGTTCGCCCGTAAGGTTCATTTTGCAATTATAATAGTGCGGCCGCCGTTGCTGAATCCGCTACTGCGGCCGTAGCTCCGATAAATTGTCGTTTATACGTAAAAAAGAACAAAAATCTTGGTTTTCTTATCCAATTTTTTGTTGTGTTTTTCCTTGCTAATTCATATAAATATTTACCGATATAGAGTGCCACAGAACAGTGGCACAATCAAACCGTTTATAAAATATAATTTAAACAAAAGCGCAACAAACAAAAGACACGAATTTTAAAGTCTGCATTGTCGGCATCGAACGCTCAAATTGTATTAACTGCAAACTATTTACATAGCGTCCACGTTTAAATTTCGGGGAAAAATTTTGCGGATTTGACGGATTTGATAAGCAAATATGCATAGCAGGTAGAAAACAAGTCAGTTTTTTTCAACACAATTTGATGTTTATAAACGAAAAAATTTTCAGTTGACAGTATTTCAACAATTTGTTTCAACAGAAATTTTTGAACAAAATTGTACTGTGCGTTTATCAGCGGTTAATTTCAATGCATTTTCAAGTGAATACAAGCTCAGCGTTACTGTTGAGTAATGTTGACACGACAAAGGCTTTTGTACACATTTCCTCTTACAGCCACCTCAAGCCTACGTTTACGACTTAGCTGAAGCCTGTTTCAGAAGCTGCGCCCATACCAAATTGTACGCCTAAGCTATGCAAAGTTTTGCAATTGTTGAAAACTGGCATAAGCCGGGGCCAGTTTTTATTTACGATTTTTTAAATGGTTGGCATAAAAAACATTCGTATTACGCTCGGTTCTCCACAAGAAATTACTGTACACGTTCTGTTATTTTGCCACGGTTTGCTGTTACACACTACACAGTATAAGGGCTTCCCACGGTTAGCCACCATGTTGATAGTTATCATAATGTGTTAACTTGACCCCCTGGTTGGTACCGGCCCCGGGACCGGGGACTATATGTAGTTTGATGTGGCACTCTTTACCTTTTCATTCAAAAGAATACCGCTATTTTGACCCTTGGCAACTTCAAAGGCATCCTATGCAACATCGAGAAGGGATAATGCTTTATTACAAAATTATGCTGCACTACAATGAATTGCTTTAATGCCGTGTGATTGAAACAGCAGCCCCCTGCCCTGCTTAAAATCGTTAAAGTTGCTAGGGGTGCACGGGAGTAGAAGACCCCCGGAGATTCCAATGATAGAAATTTTTTTATATATTCTGTATAAAGGGAAAGGTCATGTCAATGTACATGAGTAGTTTTTCTTGATTGGGAAGTAATAAGTGCAGGTTTAGGTAACCCTGTTCCTAAGCCTCTGTAGAAAGTGTACTAGAACCAATCACTAAATTTTCATATTGATGCACCGCCCCCGTAGCAGAATGAGTCGGCACTGCAAGAAACGCCTTCCAATGCTGCCGGTAACATACTGTAGAAACCCGAATAAGATGGGGACTGATATTTATTTGGCGTCTCCAGAGGGTACCCCGTGTTAATCGGTTAGGGACTGATATTTTCTAACCCACTCTCAGTCGCACTTCGTTACTGATATACATCCGGTATTACAAGTATCCGTTGAACGGAACGTTTGTTTGTCTTGTATCAAAAGCCAGAGCGATATAATAAGGTTATACTTAGGAATTACTTTCAAAACATAAGTATGCTTTAAAGTTTCAAGCCCAACTTTATTTGGTCTTCGAGTCTTTTGTGCACTACAATTAGGGATAATTTATATTTATGGACCTTAATTACGGTTTAGAGACTATCCGCTTACGGACTCTTATTAAGGATATGGAGTATATACTATTGAATGGGACTCAAAATGAAAACCCCTCTTATTACCCCTATGATTGGGATCACTATAGTACGCACACAACTTACTCAACTATTTGATGCACTTCTACCAAAATTTTCAAATTCTCCGCACTTCACCCGCTTAGGTTAAAAGCATATACTTCAAAAATAAGCACGATATACAAATTAGAATACTCGGTTGTCTGCCATTCCTATTGTTTCAGTCACGTTTGAAAATTATAACCACAGTATCCAGACATGATTGTAAAACTCGGATGTCTGTCAGGACGATACTAAACTCAAAGTTAGTGTTGAAAATTGCTTCGATCTAAAAAGTCAAATTCACAAACATACACAGTAAACTTCTAACGATCCGTGGCAAAAACTGGAAATCGAACCGGGAATAGCGGCAGCAGTTTGCTGCAGAACATGAACTGAACCCCTGAACAAACTCCAACGCCTTCCTCCTTAACAGTCCTCAACCGCTTGTTGTTATACTCACAATCTGAAATGTTACTCGAGTTCTTATAATTTAATTTGCTAGAAAATTAAAATTTTCTTTCAACAGCTATCGTTCAAAATTCAGTAGAATTGGAATATATATTGATATTTCAATACAAATTGTGATTTAAAGTTTAGAAAATTTTGCAGAAATTTGATATTTGGGCTACAATCTTACTATTAAGCCATAGTTTCACCAGTAGAAGCTAAAATTTAACAAATGTTAAGTGTTGTATCTTTCATACTAAAAATAAACTGATTGAAACTGACAACTTGAATAACCAAAATTCTGAAAAAGACACCAAACCCGCAAACCGATTGTTACAACGCAAAGCACTTGCGAAATTACAATTAAATGGGCATTAAGCAATATTATGAAATGTCAGCACCAACAAATGAGTGCTTGGGGAAGAAAACAAGTCCGCTGTGCGTAAATTTGAACTAATTTTTAAACGAGAGAAGCGCTAAAGCTTACGCTTAAAAATTAATGAAGAATAAAAACTTGCCAACCAACGTTTCTGCGTCGAAAACTGGCGGCGCCTATGGAAGTTCGATAAACGAGACTGAACCGCCCACATCGGAAACTCCGTACGTGATTTAAGCAATCAGCGTTCCTAAAATGTGTTTAAACCGGAAGGTAAAAACCACTAAACAAAAGATTATGCTTTATAATTAACAGATAAAACAAAAGAATTTGAGAAAGATGTCAATATTGAAAAGTAATTTTAAATTGACCGTGTGATAATCGGATTATATAAATTTTACGATTTGAAAGTGTGAATTAATGATAAAGTCAGGATACAAACGAAGGTCAACCTCCGGCTCTGACCAAAAATCCGCCTTCCGCTGTTACACAAATCGTGGCTGAGGTTCTGGCAATTGCAAAAGTGAAATGTTTCGTATTTTTGCATAATTTCTGCTCCTAATTGAGTTAATTTGTAATTTTTACGAATTTTTACTTGAAGTATTCTTGTTGAAGTTGGCAAAAATAGCATATTTTTGGTTACTCAACATCGACGGCTTGGGTATGAATATAAGATGGCTATTTGCCAGGGTGTAACCGGACATAATTTTCAGTTTCTGATAAAAATCGGTGTATATTTCCATTAGTTGCAATACTGTATATATCAGTAACGAAAGGTGCGGAGGGCGGGTTAAAAATAAATACCAGTCCGTAATCGAAAAAAAGGGGCTGCCCTCTAGAGAAGCCATATAAATGTCAGTCTCCCCGCTCTGAGTCGGTT
Source organism: Enoplolaimus lenunculus (assembly GCA_030248215.1). NCBI lineage: Eukaryota > Metazoa > Nematoda > Enoplea > Enoplida > Thoracostomopsidae > Enoplolaimus > Enoplolaimus lenunculus. The sequence goes on from JASANG010002631.1 coordinate 103,699, forward strand.
CACCACAGTATGTGTATAACAATCTTACTAGGAATTTAAAACTTCTCATGTTCATTCCACCGCTGCATATCAAATGCTGCAACCGTTAGAACGCATTCCTGTAGCATACCTATATGATAACTATTTGTGCAAGTATTATTGACATGATCGCAAGCAAAAAGTTTCCATTATAGTATTTATAATGAAATCAAATGCAAATTGCGTAAACAACGTACTAGTTTTCAGTTATACACCCTTAAACTTAATAATTGCTGGCTCTACTCATCATGGCTAAACATTATAGACTGTATTTGGTTGTATGGATCACGTTTTCAGACATTTACCTTTAGCTTAGAACGTTAATTTGGAGTCCTAATTACTGGCAATAAAAACGGGATTCAGTCAGACATTCTGTACTTAACAGGAGCTGTATGCGAGTAGATGTCAAGCGGCGGCAAAAATGACGACTGTGATCGGAGGGGATACTGCTCTTATGGGTAACTTTGTTCACTTTATTTGGTCAAAAAGTAATCGGCAATATGTAAAAACGAAATGTTTAGCAAGTGTTTTGCCTCTTTTATGATTCTTCTCACCCGTCGTCTAAGAATTTTAGTATGCGGACGAACCTGGTTGATTTCAAGTCGAGTCAACACCGTTTCTCGTGCCGTCCTGAGTTGATCTGTTTTCGAATCTGTCTATAGGGATTTAATGCTTGACTTATATACAGCGTTCGAATAGCGATATAATGCTTTAGCATCGCTTGAGTTTAGGAGGCTCAGCGGAATTAAAAAGTCGACGAATTTGGAATATTGCTGTTTATATTTGAACAGTAAAGCGCAACTACGGGTTACGGTAGTTCTGCATTGATGGTAACTGTTTTAAATTTTGTTCTCATTTAAAATTAAATTAAATTTTTTGATTTTTATATATTCAAACGAGCTTCAGCGTTTTAGGCGCCGGTAAGTGTAAGTACGAGGTGGTACAGGCAGCTGTGGACCCATGAGTTGCCAGGAAGTTTTTTATCACAAAAGCAAGTATATATATTTCATGTAAAATATTGAGACAATTAAGTATTATAGCAGCAGTTGCTTTTATTGGATAATACTTCACTGGTCCGATATGTTTATCTTTTCAGCACACATCCTTTGCAGTAAAATTAAACCATCTTCTATTTCGATTTTCAAATCAGCAAATACGGCAGTCCGCTTGATTGAAATACACAGGTGGAAACGGTTTTGATTTTTATTTTTGAAATTATGATCACTTGCAGTCATTTTGAAAAACTTCATTCCCTGGTTTGAAAATGTGTCAGAACAAAGGTACAGGTGCATCGTATGCAATACGTGAAATAACGTAATACTGATGTGACCCAAAACAGCGAGGACTGATATTGTTTTGTGTCTCTAGATAGTACCCGCCTGTTATTCGGTTACGGACTGTTATTTGTCTATTTCGAAAACATTAAACTGTTTGTTTGTAGGGAACAACTTCAAGCGCAAGCATAACCTTAAACTATGCAGGACTACATTTCATTACATTCCAGTTAGAAACATGGAACAGTTTTTGCTTAAGTATCGTTAGCCACCTCTTCAACTCAAAATTTTAAGATAGATGACACAATACCTAAAAAATCGGAATTTCGACATAGGAATAACATTTGGCAGGAGTCGGAATCGTGTCATAAATACTACAGGAATTTCAGCCGGATCCGGAATTCCGTTGAAACGCTGCCTGTATAGGTTTGAATGAGTGACGTATTTGTCACTGCTGCAATTTAAATTTAAGATTCTAAGATTTTTAACATTTAATCACAATGATACAATCAACATTTATATAAATGCAACTGCGTTTAATTTCCAGTTGTTTATTGATTTAAATATTTGAAATGTCAAATTTAAACTCAGTTCCATCTTCAACTACACCAACACTGACACCAATTTCGCCGGCGTTTTTTGCGTTTGCTAGTCCAGAAGCATTAGCGAAATACATTACATTGATTTGTAACTCAACAGGTTTATCGTCAAACCCTACCGTCGAGTTAAGCCAAGCCGTTGTTCGGTTACCAATAGCAGACGGTGAAATGGTAGCAGGTTACAGTTCTCAACCGCAAGCAACTTATGAAAATAGTTCACGGAGTGTTGACGTTGTGACAGTCGAACAACAAAAAGGATTATCACACCATGAGAAAATGACAATACCGGTTAGGAAATACGAAAATACAGCAAATAAATCAATTGAACTTCAAAATGACAGCTGTGAGCAAAATGATGAAACTATCAAAAAGCACGAAGATCAAACAGAAACCGATGTTACCGAGAAAACAATCGGCGAGTCAAAGTTAGAAGTAAGCGATTTTCGAAGCGACGCGCAGCAGCAGCAGCAGCAACGACAACAAAAACAAAAACAACCACCACCACCATCATCACAACAACAACAACGACAACAACAACAACAACAACAACAACAACAACAACAAAAACAACAACAACAACAACAACAACAACAACAACAACAACAACAACAACAACAACAACAAGATCACCACCAGCAACAACAACAACAGCAGCGGCAGCAGCAACTGTCGCAAAAATCAGAAATTCAAAATCAAAATGAGCAACTTCAAAATGTAACTGGACGGGATCTCTCGAATAGTGCAGATTTGAAACCGAATAATGAACATATTTTTGACTACACCATGCACTGTTCACAACTACGCGACGAGAGAACTCAAAATAACGACAATTTACAGCCGCCACCAGCATTAGAGCAACAGCATAAACCAAAAGAGCAACAAAACGAACATAAATCACAACAACAGCAACAACAACAACAACAACAACAACAACAACAACAACAACAAAAACAACAACAACAACAACAACAAAAACAACGACGACAAAACAAACAGAGTCGGCAGCAACGGCAGCAAATGCAAGAAGAAAAAGAGTCACAACAACAAAAAGAAATAGGCCAACAAGACGAACAGCGGCAAGAAGAAAGGCAACAACGGCAGCTACCTCAACAAACACAACAGAAACAATCATTAATATCACTGCGACGAGAACAACTACAGCGGTTACCACAAAGCACATCACAGCAACAACTACAAAACGAGGAACAACAACAACAGCAGCAGCAGCAACAACAGCAAGAACAACAACAACAACAACAACAACAACGACAACAACAACAACAACAACAGCAGCAGCAGCAGCAGCCACAACAACAACAACAACAACAACAACAACAAACGACCCTGCCACCATATCTGCAACAACAGCTCCCCATGCAACAAATACACAAACAGGTAAATAGACCAAATTTACTATTGCCGCAGAACAACTGCATCCAAGCCGCAGCCCCCTCATTGATAACACAAAGTGGGCTGCCGGGTTTCGATTCTCGGCCAAATATGGAACGTCCGCCGCCAACGCTCGCAAATATTTCGTCCCAATTATCCCAACTTGCAGCACAGACCTGCTGTCTTCAACAACAGCCATCGCCGTTTATACCAAGGCTTCCAGTGCCTTTTGGTACAACCTTTACAGCTGGTAAGAATATTTTTTGAACCGTTTTTAGTAGTTTCAAGAAATGCGTGTGATTTAAAAAAAAATACTGCTGATTTCAAAGAAATTTTAACTGAGTTTGGTAAGTATTAATTTATGATCAAGTCATATTTTCTTCCGCGGTGTGTATACAATGGTCGCGAAAATACGGCTTGTACACTTTCAGAAAATTCTGGAAACAAGAAAACAGATGCTTACAAGAACACTGTTTACTGTAATACTTTATGCAATTAAGAAGGCTAAAAATTTGCGCGCTTCCTGAGCTCGCTCGGCAAATTTTTTTGTATGAGATTTATACCATCCCGAAAACAGACGCAGGCTACGCTCCTGTTTCTTTCCAATAACGATATCCTTTCACTGTCGTAATCACACAAGAACACAAACTGGAACGCTGTTATACTTAGCCAAGTTAGGTCAATCCTTCTCTAGGAACAAAATTACAACTATTTTAAAACTAAATACAACTTTTCGTTATAGAGAGTAACTGAAAATTTTTCTACTATTGTTATGTCATTCCAGTAATAGCTCTTTTCTAAAGGCAGTAGTTTCTAACACTCATCACCAATTTCTACATGATACTTTCAGTAGACGTCCGTTCATGAAATTAATTTCTGCATCTTAGACATCAACCCTTTCCTATCGTCGCTACCACCGCTGTTTTATCCACCCCATTTGCCGTTCGGCAACGCGTACCGTCCAAACCTTGTCCCTCCGTCGCCAGTGGCAGTGTCCTCGTATGCGTCAAACATTTTTTCATTTTTGGGATCACCCGGTTTTGCCTATGGTGGCCTTTTCGATGGGTTGTCAGGGAAGCGAAAACGTCGTCATCGAACAATATTTACTGAAGAACAGCTGACCGAACTCGAGACGACTTTTGCGAAAACTCATTATCCTGATGTGTTATTAAGAGAACGAATTGCTCAACGGACGGATTTGAAGGAAGAGCGCGTTGAGGTTTGTTGATGCACTAAACTTTATGCGAACTCTACTACGCAGTTTTAAGTGCGGGTGTTAAAACGGCGTTTATATTAAGTAATTGCCGAATTTATACGGTGAACCAGTATTTGAGCATACCCAAAATTTGAACCTATACTTGTTTTTAAGAACTCATTGCTTAAAGGATCCAAGCACACTGATAATGAATACTGCTGTGCATATAATTGCAGAACAATTAAAGCTAAACTGGTACGCCTTTTTTGCCATGGCTAAAAATGATTTTTCTTAAATCATTTTGGCAACACCGGAGCGCTAGTGAAGTTCAATACTACGCTTCGGAAGTCATTACCAAATTCTATACAATTGGTCCTGAAATATCTTCACAGCTGTACGAATATTTTTTGCAACCATTTGGTACAATTTCTTGTCTCAAGGTAGAAAGTATACAATTGAAATATGTGTCTAAAGTAATAGCACAGCTTTTTAGGTCTGGTTCAAAAATCGTCGTGCCAAATGGCGTAAATCACAACGTGAAGAGCAAGAACTCGGGCAACACGAGCAACAACTTACACCGTCAAACGCAACACAAGCTGATCGTGATGATAACAGTGACAACAGCGATTCCGATGATGAAACTGTAAGAGTTACCGATAAAAGTCCACAGTATCTGTCATCCAAGTTGAGCAGGAATCGGAGTTCTTCTGTTAAAAATTGCTTAACTGAAACGAAATCAGGTGCTAAACGCGTACTGGAAACTGGTGATGAGGGTAAAGGCGCAGCACGAAAACGAATAAAGCCAAACGCAATTTTAACAGCGGACGCTAATCCTGGCGAAACCTCAGTGCCAAGTTTTGTTGCTAACGGTGGTGCTGAGTGTTCGACGAACGCACAAAGGCTTAGGGAACTTGGGTCGCGCCAGAGTTGTAATTCAATCACTACCCATCCCAATGATCCATTGACTAGTGTGACATCAACTGACACCAGCCGATTGCAACCACAAGCGCAGTCACAAGTTACTTGGAGCTCATTTAACTCGTTGTTAATAAATCCCAAACTGCAAAGTAATTCCAAATGTGGTGAAACTTCGACGGAAAGCTCTTGCTAAACTTTAAATTACTTAAATGAATGTCACCGCATATGAACCAAAAGACCCTCTGTCATAATTTCTGGAGACAAGAAAAAAAGTTGTTTCAACAGGCTATACGATAATATTTTTCTGGATTCTCTAGAGGTCCAAAAGGTTATCTTAAACATGATTATATATACAGTTCCGAACTTAAAATTTGGCTACGCCCCTGATGTGAACAGCCATGGTTTTGTGGGATTGCATTTTAGTAAAGTACGTAACCTTAAGGTCTATGTTAAGAATTATAACGGAGAATGCGTGAAGTAGTGTTAATTCTGTCGTTCTTTGATAGCAATTTTCAATGTTTCTGCTAAAAGACTTAAGCTTAAAGTTCCAGTGGTTTATATGAAAAGCAAATTGTGTAAATTTTGAAATATTACAATTATTTGGCAAAAATAGTCGCTTCAAGAACACAACAGAAACGAACCTGAATAAACTCTCCAGCAAACAAAATTTGCTCAAATTAAATAGAAAACTTGTAAAAGAAATGTGAAAAGTTTCAACATTTAAGTGGGACTTATCACTCACAATCCACACTAACTCATAAAATTTCAAATATTTCTCATTCTACGTATTTATCTTTACATGTCTATTCGTTTGTTCAATACAATTTGCATTTTTCGCTCAACTTTGAACGGAAACTGAACTTGGCAGTTGAAAGATTTTCTCTTGTGATAAATAGGTTTGTATTTTATATCTTTGTTAGATTTAATTTTGCAAGTTGTACCATTTAATGTTAAGTGCATAAATAAAGCGGGATTGCATCGGTGCCAAAAATGCCACTAAACATCGTCACTTGCACACTTTCCCTTCTCAGTGTTCGTAATTTTCATACCTTGGCATAACTTTAGCTCAGACTTAGGTTTGGAGTTAAGCTGGTAAATGGAAGTGTACACGTGTCTTAACATTTTTATTAATTAACGCAGATAAGTTTTCATTTATAATATTAAATTACGTTTTGAGATGACAGATTAAAATTGTACCTATACCATGTCCTTCGTAAATTTTATGTGTAAGCCTGGTATGTGTTAATTTATTGCATATTTTAATAGTTAGCAAAATTTTGTTATGGGTAACTGCATTTATATTTAGATTGATTTTGATCTACATTAACGAACCCAGCCGTAGCTTATGATGTGAGCATTGGCCCTTATTCTTAGACTCGTTTAGCACCTATCACACAGTAAGTTTATGTTTTCAAATTGGCAAATACATGCAGTTATAGGCATCTGCGAATTAGCACAGTAGCAAAACATCAAATTTCATAGATGTGCTAAATTTCGCCGCTCACCATTCGCCAGTTAAAAAATTGAAAAATTATCACCAACTGCTGATAGGTGCTACACATTTGAGAATATACAAGTGCACTTGTGTTAAACCCTTGATTTATTGTTTTCACTGGCGTTGAAACCAATCTTGTTTTTGTATTTAGCCTTAAATTATAATGCAGCTAGCATTTTAGAGGACGTGAAAACATTCCCAGTCCTAATTAATTTAAGAGATAGTTTTTCAACTGCTAAATTTAGAAGTAATTTGCAAAAGAATTCTACGAACAAAATATTTATTTCAATAGGGAGTCCGTTTTGTTCTCAAGTTCGCAAAAGTTACTGGCTCAAATTAGAATACCTGAACTTCGTTGGTTCTAAGCGTTAGGAAAATTTCATACAGTAATGCTTGCGTTACGTGGTTCATTCATCAATACAAAGTTTCGTTTTGGAAAGTTGAAATAAATTGTAGTGGTCAGCGGTTACGGTATAGGAAGGTTGTAAAATATATGAACTCTTCAGTCGTTAATAACATTACCTCTGGAGTGTGATATTCAACATTAAAAGTCCATATAAATATGTAACGTTTAGACAATTTTCAGTAAATTTTTAGTCTGTACAGGTTGTAATTATACAATTAAATCAAGTGGTATATATGTAAATTTTATTACACGTTTTGATGGCTTTGATGATGATCAGTTCGAAAAATACCTTAACATAGGCGCTTATAGTCCCTATACTTTAACTATGGTAAAAACAAATTACAAACTAGCGTTGATATTAAATTCCAGCAAACATATTCACAATGCAATTATTAATTCAAAGCTAACGGCTAAGTCACTGTCAGTCTAGGTGGGAACCGGGATTTCACACCTTTTAACTAAGCAGCTGGAAAAGCGGGTTACTGGTGGTTTCCAACTAGCGACCTTTTGCTTGTCAGGCAGACGCTGTTACCCGTGCCACGTAGCCCGGTACAACACAATGTGCATTGCATTTATTGCATATGCACCAGGACAAGCATGTCTCACATGCTTACAGTCACAACTAATGTGCGTTCTATATTTTGCAATTCACAAAGCCTATTTGTAAGTTTTATTTGTTTCACCAAACTTTATCTCATAAGTAAAACTGTACGTCGTTAATTTCATCATACGGCCACCAAATACGTAAAAATAGGGTCTTTGAAATCGACTTGAGCAAGCAGATTTGTAGAATTCAGAAAAATTTTAACGGCACAGAATAAAATTCGTGAACCGTTGAAAAATTCAGGCTTATTACAATGGGCTACAGTAGCGCATAGGCCCGTAGCCAGTTGGAGTTGCTAGAGAGGGATAAAAAAACTTACAAAGGTTTTCGATCAGTTAAAAACAAGCCCAAAATTGTTCTACGGCGGCTGAGCAACCTGGTTCCTGCTGGCTACCGCGGTCTGTACCGCAGCATAAAAATTAGAATTAAGCGAAATTTCTGTCAAAATTTATGGCAAGCCCCAGCACTATTCTAAAATAAAAAAGTTTTATTGTTGCAGCGCAATGCAATAATCACAAGCATACAAGTCCACTGCCATAAAAGTGCAATTAATAAAATTGTATCTCGCTTGCGTATAAAAATATTTGTACTTTACGCGGACAAAATAAGCGTCAATTCATAACGGTAAAACGTGCTGCATCTGTCATGTGCAGTCTACTTTTCCTCACAATTTGTGCAAACGATTAAAAGGTAAAACAAACACGCATTAACTGCGGATTGTAAATATGATGCAAACAAAATTCAGACTGGCAAGGGCAGATTTTTACAACTCAAACTTTGTACCAAGATTTAATGCTAAAATTGCGTTTAGCTTCTCACTCGCTTCGCTCGCCAGGCATCTTCTACTTGATACATTGTGCTCCGGAATAGATGGCCACCTAGAATAACGACAGTCGGCCCATGCTGTTGGCTAAGTAGCCATGACGGTGAGAGGGCTCATCCCCCTGGCCAAATTTTGGCCCCGTACCGGAAAATTATCAACCATAATTAAAGTCAAAGAATACCCTCGTATGCCTTTCCTAATAAATTTTCAGGCTCCGCTGGCTACGAGCCCACATACAGTCGGTATATCTGTTAGACAACAAAAATTTCTAGACAAATGGAGTTTACACCTTTGTACTCAAACATCCGGCTCTCTATGAGTTGTAACGAGCAATAACGAGCGATAACCGTACCATGACATTCCATATGTATATGTAATATTTTTGATATTTTGACATATAAATGACCAAACGAGTAATTGACATATATTGGAATCAGAGTTTTAATTAACCAATGCAACGGTAAGTGACCGTTGCAAGACTAGGTACTCTGTTAGCAGGTGGTGTAGAAATGTTGGCGAGCGTAGCGAACGTGAAACTGCGCACTTTTTTTATCAAATACCTGACCAACCAAGAGTTACATCAGTGATTGTAGTTAGTAAAAAACCTTTGCGAGCGGAGCAAGCTACAGCAGTTAGAAATATTGTATCAAATCGCAAGACAAAATTTCGAGTTTGCATAAAGGTTTAAGCCAATGTATAGAACAGGGCCGGATCCTTTTCCGAAGGGGATATAATAGAGTCAGTTTAAGCGTTAGACTAATTTTTTGCTTAGGCTTAGGCTTAGGCTTAGGAATAAGCTCATACATACGCTTAGGTTTAGGCTTAGGCTTAGGCTTAAAAACTTACTTATACTACTGTTGCGGCCCTGTTCTATACATGGGCCAAAGTTTGAATGAATAATTTTAAATTTTTTTATAGTATTACAGTTAAGTTTATTCGGAATCCTAATCAGGACTTCAATTTTTATTTCAGCTTTGTCGATTGTTCATTGTAGGCTTTCAGAATCTAAATTAAACTTTCGCCAAAATCTATTCTGATTTCTAGTGTCCGACTATAACAACACATTGTCAATCTAATTAAATAAAAAAAAATCAAAATTTTCAAATATTGATTGGTCATTGACTCCATACTGTTTTAAAGTTGTACCTAGCAGGTATGCACGTATGAGTTTTTTCAGAAAAACAACTTAAGTTTAATAGGAAGTTTAGCAGAACGGTCATATTTTAAAAGCTTTTACGATCTGAGTCCCATTTTACCATTATGAACTTCCGTATCATATATGAAATACGAATGAATTCGCAAAACTTTCGTTTATATTTTTTATTACTTTTCCGTACTTAAAAATGTAAACTTTTTTGTTAAAAATTTTTAACTAGCTGCCATCCCGGTATAGCGAGCACTGATTTATCATTATCAACAAATTTTTTTTATTACAACCGGAACTAAAATTCATAAATATACCAAAAAAATGTTTCAGAGATGAACAACCGAGTCCGAGGTCAAACATGGATGGTTAAACTGATGTACGGTGATAAATTGATTTTTACAACGCTTTCGTATATTCCATTTTTTTAAGTTTTAAAAGTCTAGTAATAATTACGAGCGTATCCCGCAGAATATTCAGTCTTTAACGAGCATATAAATTGCTCACGGGAGATGAACAGATGCAGTGACGGAACGTTGTTCAAATCTTGAATCTGAATCTACGAATAAACCACGTGAGAGTGATTGTCAATTTCTTTTGTGGCCTACGAAAAGATCAGGGCGGAACGTTTTTCTGCAAGGCTGTCATACAGTAAGCTTCTTTAATGTATTTTATTGCCTTGGCTAAGGCTTAAGAATAATTTAATTTTTATGCTTAGGCTTATGTTAGACTGATACGTTTATACTTAGGAAATGCTTATACTACTGTTGTTACGGCCCTGTTCTATATCGGTTTGTTTTATCAACCAGTGCAATTTGAATAAACTTAATATAACAATAACTTTCTTTAAACTTTCGACATAGTAACTGTCGTGAGTGAAATAAACAAGATGTTATTCGGACTCCAGAAAGAATTCAGCCTTGTGCTGCAGTGTCCCGAATAATTGGCTGAGGCAATAAAAGGAGATCTTTATCTTGAATTAGAATCATTTGGAATCTACATATTCCTGAACTAAGTCTGTACTTATATTTAGTGAACAAATTTAAATTAGAGTCCACAAATAATTGTTATTGTATCAAATCAACATCAGTACAGATATCCAATGTTTACTATATACGTCATTGTCGTAAGTTACATTGTCAACATTAGATTAGAACAGGCACAAATCTATTTTCATAGCGTTATATTTTGCGCTTTCTGCCAGGGACCACACTTCCGATTCGTGGTTTCACTGTTTTAACGTTTACGTCACCAATGTCAAGGTGCGAAAAATTAAACTTGTTCAAAATTTATTACGATCACCAAAAATAGTTCAAATAAATTTGAAAATTCTCAAGAGTATCTCTTCGCAAATTTAAAATTGCTTCATACATTTCACACCGAAGAGTTGTTATTATAATAGACACCTGTATATGGCAATTTTTAATATATAACGGTCTATAAAATGCTCACTGTATAAACAGCGTGAAGGGGAGCGGTAAGGAACACGCACCCATTTTAGGGACAACTTCTTTCCGTTGGCCAAAATTTGTGCTACTGCATTAAAACCGTTCTATGTTGGGAAAATTTTTTATTGACCCTTTTTATAATGCTTCCTGACCCTCTACTAAGAAATCCTGCTGACGGAATTGGCGTAGTTGGGCATGTCGTATTGCATTGCAGTATAGTTTGCAGCAAATTGCATTTGACACATTGCAATCACGTCAAATATGCTATAACGTCAGTTAAAATTTTGATATTTTTGACACCAACGACTCTGCCCATTCCAGAACTATATGGTGGGTGTTATAGTTACTGACAAACGAAATTTCACTGAGTCTTGCTAACAGTTACGGGTTCAGAAAATTTTGTCTGGGGACCTTGAAAAATATAACAGTGAAAAAAGCTTTTAAGTGAAGCGAGCGAGAAACCAACCATAATTTGAATACTAAATCTTAATACAAAATTTTGGTTTTGATTCCAATTCGAACCTGGGATGGTCTTGCTAGCCTCCTCTGCGATCGGCACCGTGAGCGTTTGCTAACTAATATTTGTGACCATGTACTTGCTAAGCACACTAAAATGTGACAAATTTAATAACACAAATGCTTGTGCAACAGATGGTTTACGGAATCGAGAAAATTAATTTTAGGGCTGATACAATTCGACGATGTGGAGAAGCGTAGGAATTTGACGGCTTTGTATGCCACAACAGTAACAAATAAGGACAACTTGTTCGCAGTAATTGCACTGTCTGCGTACATGAAAATTGATCGTAAAAGTAAAAAATATATAATTTGTTTTTCTTAAAATCATTTACATGTTTAATTAGTAAGGACGCGGTTAGATCTATTTAATTAGAGCTAAAGAGGTCTCGTCTGAACAACGCAAGAGGCAAGAAACATCCGACTCCGGTTGAAAACCAACCGCATGTCGCTTAAATGCCTTGCTTGGATCGTCAACAATTCATACTGGAAATAATTTTGGTTCTTTGGTTTACGTTCTTGCAACAAACCCAGACAACATCCGCCACTTGATTTGTTCTGCGTTAACTGAACAATTAACCATTGGTAATCCAACTTGCCACGACAAACGCGAGATTAGTGAAAACGTTAGATTTTGCTATTTGTTTCCGTTTAATATTCGACCAACACTTTTTGTGCTACAACGAAATCGTTGATATAAACGATCATATCGGCGGTGTTCATTCATTCATTTTCTATGATTTTGGTCATACTGCTTCGCTTCATTAACTAAACAATCAGCCACTGGTCCGGAAACTTGCCACGACAAACACCGCACACTGCCGCCCATGCGTGCGATCCGATATGGCACATCGATCGGTATAATTGTTTTCCGAGTATTTCTAATTATCACTCCTATAGCAGCGTCATCATCGCGTTCGTCCACTCTCGGGCCATAGCCGGCTTGCCGCCCAGCTCCAGCGGACCCTACACGACCCACCGCCGATCCAACCCGTCCGCCTACGTCTCGCGGAGCTTGGTTGGCAGCAGGGTCGCGGCCAAACCGCGGAACATATACGTTATCAGCGGTAACAGTTGCGTTAACGTGTACTCCAAAAGCGCTTGAGTAGCCGCGCCAGTATTCAACAGACGCTTGACAAGGTAAATCAACTATGGTGAACGCTGTTGGAAGCTGTGAGGTAAGTTGTGTCCGGATACGGGCGTGATCTACGTTATCTAACTCACTAAGCGCTATGACATCGTCGTCAATAAAGGAAACCATACCGTCTGAATGACCTGTGGTGTCTCCCTGAAACGTTAGAACGACAATTGTCTCCGAACAACTTGTCGAACGAAAATTTGCTATCCAATCTTCATCGACTCTACAAATTGTCTTACATCGTAAGCTTTGGAATTATACTTTAACTTAGACTTGAACTTTAATCTACTATAAGGCGACTAGTTGTCAGGCGACGAATTTGTGTCATTGTTTTAGTTTGAACAAAAATAGCGCATTTCTCTACGACGACTCGCTGCCAGTTGGTCCCTAGTATGCCAGTGCCATAATAACCACAAGACAGACGAAGCCCGCGCCTTGGGGCGACAAAAATGCAGTCGATTTTAGCCGGACCAAACATATTTTTAGTGGTGGTAATGGGAAAATTATGCAACATTTTTTGCTTACGTGAAATTTTGTTCATGAAATTGAAAAAGATACATACAAAAATCGTTTCTCAATTTTAACTCAATGACTCGATAATTGATTCAAATTCTATTCAGCATCAACGAAATTTGTCTTACGGACTCAACAACTTTAATCCAGCACTGTCAGATATGTCTTTAGTGCAAATCTTAAATACGGGAAAACCCCGAAGTTTAGAAGCATGTACAGGTCAGTATAACTGGCCAAAATGTACTTTAACACAAAAACACACTGGTTTCATTTAGGGTTATCTGATTTCAACCATACATAACTATAACATTTTGTCAAAAACTTCTTCCAGTTATTCGAAAGATTATGTCTTAATAGCCTTGTCTGAATTGAATACTGTATTGACCCGAATAAGAGGGGTGGGTATAAGAGGGGTCCCCATTTTGAGTCCCAATCAATAGGAGTCCGTATCCCTAATAAGGGTCCGTAAGCGGATAGAGTCCTTAAACCTTAATTAGAGTCAATAAATGTCAATTATCCTAATTGTTGTAGCGCATAAATGACTCCAGGTCCAAACAATTTGACTTCGAAACTTTAAAGCGTACTTAAGTTTTGAAAGTACATTCCAACGTGGTCCAAACAATTTGACTTCGAAACTTTAAAGCGTACTTAAGTTTTGAAAGTACATTCCAACGTATAACCTTGCATTACCGCTCAATCTATTGACACAACACAAACAAACATTTAATTCAACGGATAGTTGCAGTGCCGGATATATATCGGCAACGAAGGGTGGCGGAGCGTGCGTTAAAAATAAATAACAGGCAGTAACCGAATAACAAGGGGGTACCCTCTGGAGAGACCAAATAAATATCAATCCCCCCTCATATTCGGGTCAATACAGTATCTGCTTTAGCATCGAGAGCGCAATTTACTAAACGTTCCATACTAAAAATCATCCCATAGAAATCTCGAGATTCAGCTTATAAGTATCTTTTACCGGCAGTTCATCAATGATCGCAATATGCTGCAAATCGAGTTCTTCGCTCAACCGGTGAGCAATTCCTCCAGGATGAGCAACTGCTTGTGGGTTATCGGATACAACTCGATGAGTAAGCACCGCAGCGTTTCGATCATTATCAACAACGTTACCTCCGTCTAGCGTCAAATCAGGGGACGCGCGACAAAACCAACGAGACTGGACATCGTACATTCGCATTGTGCTGATGAATGAGCCTTAAACCACCGAGTTAATATTTTCAAATTTTGTAACACTTTTATGAGTCAAAATATATATTATAATGGCCTTTTCCAAAAGTTTGCAACTCTATTTTTAAATGTGTCTCCCCTTGAAAACCAAAAAATCCTCATGCCGGATTATATTTTTTGCCTTCTATAGTAAAAAATGTAGTTTGATAGCTCAACTATGGAGTCCAATACTAAATATGACGGGTACACTTAAAGACGTGAACCGCTATTTTGAAACTGTAATACCACGTTTCTAGAAACAAATTATAAACAGTCGTGCAACAGCTCAGAACATGCATAAAGTTTCGCAGATACATTTTGTCACACTTTTCCAAAAAGTACACGGCCTATCACCAGCTGAAGATATTTGTTGCACACAGGTACCTGAACCAATACCTTCAAACGCTCTATTAAAGCATCGAATCTGCAGCCGTAAGTAATATATGAACGGAATAAAGGCATTGGATTGTTTAATATCACCAACAGGGCGTCGATGATCTCAACCGGAGACTTGGCAAGCCACAAGGGCAACGACGGATCATATGAGGACCTTGGCAACAGGGTGTAAACGGATAGCAAAAATATGGGAAACGGATAGTGATCAAAATAATGAAAACGGAAACAGAAAACGGAAATTGAGGTATAAATGTTTCGAAGAAGTTTTATTTTCCTGCCACAACAACTGATGCATGCAAATATTCACCAGGCTTTCAAAATTAATAAACAAAATAGAGGATGCACTAATATTTTTAGATTTTGAATGAATTTCGTAATTTTTTACTTCATATCGAACAATTGCAGCATATGTGTATTAAAGAAAATTGCAAGATATATACGTATCTTATAACTAATTTTGAGCATAAATATAACAGAATTTCCGATATTTCTATAACGGAAATGGAAACGCATACAGTTTTTTAGAAACGGTAACGCAAACGAATATCCGGTTACACCCTGTTTGTCGGACTTTTTGGGGTTTCGGTGACCGAGTGAGGAAAGATTTGGGCAACGTACCTTGAATAACGACGCAATCTCTGGGACGCTCCGCGCGCGGACGATACTTGAACAGTGTCGGCCGAGACATTCGAACCGGTCCAAAATCCCGCAACCAAATATCTTCGGTATTTGAAGGCAGAACTGTCCCAGGAGGCATGCGCTGTCGTAGACTAGGGACAGTACGAGGATCAGCGAATAGAATTACGTTATCGGTATGTCGAACAATGGCACGCGCGTAATGAAGCAAAAATTCAATGATTAATTCGGCATCTGAAAGAAGCAACATTTATGGACTGCGTGTAATCCTATAATGTCAGTGTTCCAGGGGCGGACGCAGAGTGAGTTGCACGTGAATCCCTTTGTATAAACATATTTTTTTCCAAAATGAAAAAACTGCTTCGAGACGAAATCGCCCTTTGTAATTTTGTTCTCGTGTTTTAGATATTGCATCAGTTTGCAACTGTAGGGATTTTTTACCCGACCCACGCTTTACCCACGCAAACAAGAATTTTTTACCCGCGGGTATACCCGCGCAAACAAGGTCTGCCCACGACCCACCTTTTACCCGCGTCTGAAGTCAAACCAGGATTTTAAAGATCGTTGGTCATTCGCGCTTTTATAAAGCGCTGCGATATAGCTTCATTGAATTTTAGAAATGAAATCTTACTGGAAACAACAAAATTTCAAACCCAGCTAAATAAAGCGCGTGCTACACCTGACCATGAATAAAACAGACAATAGCGTACGTTTTTCACCTTAAAGTTTTACCAGCGTGATAAAAATATTTACCCGCGAGTATATCCGAGCCCAATTCTTTACCTGACCCGCGTTTAGCCGCGGGTAAGCGCGGGTACCCGCGGGTAATGTCCACGTTGCAAGAAGCCCTCTTTGAAATTTCTTTATTGGACGCAACCGCCTCTAAGTTTTTGAATTCCGCCCATGTATTATCAAGCAGTTGATGTGTGTAATTTTCGTAGAAAAGCAGGTTAATTTCAAATTTTTCCTGACGTATCGGAAGGAATGTGCATGAGGATGTAATCAGCACCTCCAAAGGTGAGCAGGTTTTGTATAAGTATATAGAGTAGAAATATTCCTTAATAGAAATCATAGTGTCAATCTATCTTGCAGCAAAAGCCTACTTGCAACACATTATTTACTCTATCAGCAATTATGCCGTTAAACGCTTTCTAATCCATCTAGTGCCTCTTTTAGTGTGTTAATAAAATTTTCTATTTGTAAAGTTACTTAACGCTGGTTTGTTGTGCTGCAAAATATAAAAATATACCTTGAGCATAATATCGATCAGATACACGAGGCGTTTGAAGGCAAATAAGCGGCCGACCAGTCACATTAGGGTACGTTGTTGCTAAATCATGAGGTAATTCCGGCAGCCGGGCCCCAGGCACTGCTGCGTAGGGCCGTGCGGCTGCCATTCAAAAATGGTTCATTGAAAATTGCTGCTTTGGGCGTGCATTCTGTTGTATGTTGTTATGGCAGTATCTTATTGAGCATTATTTGTGCACTAGAAAATCACACAACTCCTTTCATTATCGAACCCTTCGTAGGTGCTTCTACGTTGTTGGATCAACAGTTGTAGCCCTGGTTTCATGTGCAAAAGCGGAGCTACGTATTAAAACTCTGAAAACGGATATTATCCGCAGGTCAGGGCAAAAAACTTTTCTTGGTGGTAGGCTAAATTTTTTCCGGGTCATTCACAAGTCAACGAATGTACACAACAAATGTTTTGGCGGAAGCTCTTGTCTTCTGCGGACATAACACGTGATAAACAACGGATATTTTAGGTACAGAACTAAAACAATCTTCACATGCTCAAAACCATGGGAGCGAGAACAGCTTACCAATAGCTTTGCCAGTGTAAAATCTACTTAAACAGTTCATGAACACGCAGTGTAAAATAAAGCCAGTTTTGTCATGAAACCATATTCTCATATGCATCATATAGCATCAATGACCAATTAACGATTGGTTTTCAAACTGACGAACTCCTGTAATTACGGATCTCCAAGTTGGCGCAAAAGAAAACAAATCAAATGCCAAAAACTTGCTAGATTTTAAACCTCACCATTAGCTGGTTCGAAAGTTACAAGACCTTGGTAATAAGTGCTACATATAACATTTGAGAACACGTGCTAACTGAACCAGAACACCCACCCACATACCCCATTTGAGGTGGCCCGTCTCAAAGAGGATTCCCAACCTAAACGAGATTTTAAACAAAAATTTGAAAAATATTTTGATCATCGCAAGGGGGCCCCCACCCTAGCTTGCCCTGGCACTGCGTGTTACGGACAAAATTACACATCATGTGACCCCCCCCAAACTCTCTCTTCTATGCACTCTATTATATAATGGTTATATATACCTAAAATTAGTAATAAAGTAAATTGTGCTTTTGTTGCTCTACATTGAGGATCGCTTACGCACGGGACTTGGCGTGGTTGGGTCTCATAGGGTGCCTATAGTATACCGTTGGTTTTTTGAGGAAAAATTAAACCGACTGGTTAAAAATGGTTTTGCGCTATTACGAAAAAACTAAACAAGAAAATTGACAAAAGTGTTCCAATGTTAGGCCCAATGTTTGGACAAATGCTAAACACATTGACGGATGCTTCTGGAGCTAAAATCATACTAAAAATAACATGGCTACTGACAATATATATCAACATTTTGGAACATATGATAAGCAGAAAATACACACTGCAAAGTGTCATATTTTCTTAATAGTTATATGTGAAGATTAAGGTAACTTTATGAAAAGTTTCTTGTCTTTCTTTTAACTTTTTTACCCCTTAAGAAAATTATATATAAAAGCGCAATAAGATTGAAAATAAATTGCTAGATTATGAGCCGCGCGGTACACAGGAAGGCTAAGCGATAACCTGAAGAATTAACTGATGCGGATATACCACACGTTTCTTTCCAGCAAAATGGCTATTAAATAAACATAGCGGAATGGTTACCGGGGCGGCATTTGGAACAGCATGCGAGAGCAAAATATCATAATCTTCACATGTCGACAGCAATGTGCAATCGAAGGTGAAAAATACCGAAGCCGGAAGTCGACAAAATATGCCGGAGCCGGAGGTGAAGCCGGGTTGAAGTGATATTTAGTAGTTATAATAATAGTTAGTTTGCTAATTTTAGCAAACATATACAGTGTCGTCACAATTTTGGCTTTCAAGCTATTTTTAAACACTCCTGCCGAGGCGATTAAATCACGAACAGTGTACCAAAAGCTAAAATCTAACACGTCGAATGATGCAATCTATGTAAAACTATGGAAAATTTCGCTACCGAAATTGCCGGAACGTCCGGCAGAAATTCAAACGGAGCTGCAGCCGGCAGTTGAGACGGTGCCGGAAGCAGACTTGCTTTTGGACCTTAGTCAATACATAGTCAATATGCCAGTACAGTATCGATACTTACAGCCATCATCACAACATGCACATGGCAATGCGCGAGCAAAATCCTAAGCATAAAAATACAAGTGGAAAGCCGTAGAAAGCTAACGCTATTGGGTTCTTATTCAAGATTTGAGTTCAGGAGAATATAGGATCGTGTAAATGAAAAATTTCAACTTTTACGAAGTAGAAGGTTCTTCTGGGGTCCGTTGAAAGTGTTTCTTTGCTCCAAACCTTATACCAACATTAGAATTAGTTTTGCTGTCCGTGTCCACAATATGTTCCATGTTCAGACGATTTAAGACGCTAATGTTCCGCGCTGGTTTTTCCAAGTTACACCAACAACGTTGCTCGTCTTGTTACAATACTTTTTATAGGAATATGAAACATATATCATGTTGCTCATGTGCTAAGCAAAATTTTATAGCCGGAACGTTCTTTATATGTGTATATTTGACCAGTTTGTTAGAAAATTGCCCCAAAGCACTGACGCTTACTGCACGTAGGTTTGTATGCTTCTTATCAGGGCCATTAAGAGGCAGCATAGGGAGTGTATCTATATATCATTCAAATTCTGTAGAAATGAAAATACACTTTTACATAAACCTTACAGTGACCAGCTGGATTTTAAAATCTGAAAACTGAGGTCACACCCAGATGAATGCCTTCTCGAAAAGAAATCCTCACTACGACCCTGCTTTGTTGGAGCTCTTATAGCTTCAAGGTATAAAAAAATTAGTAATTTTTAAATTTTCAGCAAACAAACAAATGTAAACAAATAATGTTAGCTTAGCATCATTGGAATATATTCGCATTGCTTATGTACATAGAAGTTACGGTACTGTACCAACAATCTAAAAATATTATGTAAACAATTAGGATAGAGTCCGTTGCGAGAAGTTTGACGCGTAGTCCAAAGCCTGAAATTCACGTATTGTGATTAATCGAGGCTCGTATCCAGGTTACCTTGCAAGGTGCCAGGGGGTGGCTAAAAATTTTCAGTAGGGTCATATATAAGACTTGTTGTTGAGTTAAAAGCAAGGTTGAAAATTTCTTGTAGGGGCCAAACTTTTCCAGGAAGGTTGAGCCTTGGCTGGGGACCCCTTGGCTATGGGACACGGTGTTTCGATTTATGAATTTTAAAATTAATTAAAAGGTGTGATATTTTTCTGCATACCGTAGCTAGGCTGCCTGGGTAGAAAAGGCATTGTTTTGATCGGGAATACGCGACATGAAGAGGGGCGTATCCGGGATTTTTGTTCCAGAAAATATAACTTATTATAAAGAATTTTTTATCTCTAAAATACAGAATGATGTGCTTCTGTTAAAGCTTAAAGCGTTTTACAATCAAAAATTTCAGGCAGCGATATATCCATCCATCACTCGAAAACTTTAGGTACATAAAACAGGTAAAGGCGACAATAACTGGGCAGATAAACCAAGTGGTAGGACAAAGGACAAAAGCTTAAGGTCACTGGGTTAAGCGGATTTTACCACTTATTGTTCTAGTTCTATAACAGCGAATTCAATAAACACTAAACCAACAAACTGATAAATATAAAATGCTTAGTTCTTCCAGTAAACCTCCGGCAAAAAATCTATACACAAACATTTCTGGTATATATCGGGCATATATACACTATACATCTATTGTATTAGCAGAAATCAATCGTGCATTAAAGGCGTAGCTCTTCCAATGCTTTTGGTATTTTGCTTAGACAAATAATATTCGTTGCTAGGCGCTATGTTGTTAGGCAAAATGGTGCAAAAGCTGTGAAACGACGACCATATTAGAATGTATTTCAGGAGAATTCGTAGAGACTAACATAAAAAATGCATTCTAAGTCTACACTGTGAATTTGTCAATATAC
This sequence comes from Enoplolaimus lenunculus, assembly GCA_030248215.1. Taxonomy (NCBI): domain Eukaryota; kingdom Metazoa; phylum Nematoda; class Enoplea; order Enoplida; family Thoracostomopsidae; genus Enoplolaimus; species Enoplolaimus lenunculus. The sequence continues at coordinate 124,695 of JASANG010002631.1, forward strand.
ACTTTGCTGAAGAAATTTTAGACACAACACAAACGATCGTGAAGTGGGCCTTTGTGGGTCATCTGAGTACGTAATAATGAGCGCCCTTACAATATTGTCCAGGTCTGGGTATTAGGACCATTTCATTTTCAGAAACGCTGTTGGAATGGAAGGAAAGTTATGATTAGAATTAATCTTTTTTCAGGGCCCACGGACAACACAGACACTCTCCTTTTACAGCATCTCAAATTGCCACATTATTAAAACAGACACTGTACGAACTACAATTGTACATTTGTTAGTAGAACCTATGCGCAAAAAAATTTAACTATAAATTGTTAAAAGCTGATGCGTGTATCTGCCGATCCCTACCTAGAGACTGTTTTTGCACCTTTAGAAAACTGTCAGGACAAACCAGACTATGGTGTGCATTGACATAAAAGCGACTCAGCGTTTCACTGACAGAAATTATTGGTTATCTATAGCGAAGTTGTAGCGAATATAGTGAAAAAACAGCACCAGCAAATCAAAGCTGGTGAATAATGTCTCATATTAACATCTATTGCTTGTAAATTTTCGTGTTATTGAAAATTTCCGCTTATATCAAACGTGTACGCCATGTACAAAAATCGAAATGTCGGACATGCTTGACCTAGCGCATATGTTAATGCAATGCACATGCATTGTATGTTGTGTTTGTGCCGGCAGTATACTTGTCGACGCATAGTCGACGATAAAAGTAGTTAAATAGGCTAACTGTGAGTATAAGTCCCGTTCGATCCTACTTTGACATACTGATATTTCATAGCTAGGTGTACTTATCGTTTGTATAATATGGATAATTCTGACGATTAATTGTGCGGGTGAATGGCTTACATACAATTTTAGCAACGCCTAACCGCATTATTTGCGACGGTTTCTGCTATTAGGATTTCCGTATGTGAGGATTGTTTTTGATTGGTTGTATCCAGGGTGCAAGCGGAATTACAATTTACTGGAACCGTAATTTGAAAAAATTACCGGAAACGGAACCGGAACCGCGAAATGAAAATTCATGCCACCGAAAACTATATTTTAATTTTCTTTTCTGCAACATTATTGGTGAAATTACCATAGTGGCAGATAGATATTCACTTAATCTGCTGTGTGAGTCGGGTAGGATCCGGGACATCAAACCTTTTACTAAGCAGCTGGAAAAGCGGGCTAGAGCGGGGATCGAACTCTCAGCCTATGGAGCCTTAAGCGAGCACTCTACCACTGCGCCACGTAGCCCGCCTCTCCAACTGCATTTTCGTCGACTATGTGTCGACCGTATGCTGCCAGCTAGCATACATACAGTGCACTGCACTATATTGCATGTGCGCATAACGGGCAAGCATGTTTCACATGCTTACATGCCCTTATTTTCAGCAAGGTCGTCCCTTTACCGTCCATTCTATTTTCGACTAGATACCGTACTCATAGCGCGACAATTTGCCATTGCGCTCACGGCGTGGCCCCCATGTCAGTCTAGGTAGGAACCGGAACTTCAGACCTTTTACTAAGCAGCTGGAAAAGCGGGCTAGAGCGGGGATCGAACTCTCAACCTATAGATCCTTAAGCAAGCACTCTACCACTGCACCACGTAGCCCGCCTCTCCAACTTCATTTTTCGTCGACTATGTGTCGACCGTATGCTGCCAGCTAGCATACATACAGTGCACTGCACTATATTGCATGTGCGCATAACGGGCAAGCATGTCTCACATGCTTACATGCCCTTATTTTCAGCAAGGTCGTCCCTTTACCGTCCATTCTATTTTCGACTAGATACCGTACTCATAGCGCGACAATTTGCCATTGCGCTCACGGCGTGGCCCCCATGTCAGTCTAGGTAGGAACCGGAACTTCAGACCTTTTACTAAGCAGCTGGAAAAGCGGGCTAGAGCGGGGATCGAACTCTCAACCTATGGATCCTTAAGCAAGCACTCTACCACTGCGCCACGTAGCCCGCCTCTCCAACTGCATTTTTCGTGGACTATATGCGTCGACTGTACAACACAATGTGCATTGCATTTATTGCATATGCACTAGGACAAGCATATCTCACATGCTTACATGCCCTTATTTTCAACAAGGTCATCCCTTGACCGTCCATCCTATTTTCGACTGGATACCGTGCTCATAGCGCGGCAATTTGCCATTGCGCTCACGGCGTAGCCCCCATGTCAGTCGGGTAGGATCCGGGACATCAGATCTTTTACATAAGCAGCTGGAAAAGCGGGCTAGAGCGGGGATCGAACTCTCAGCCTACGGTATATGTGCACGTAAGTGTGCGTAAAGCAAATGTTGCCATGCCTGTGCACATATACCGGTATAAGAAGTTGTTGCAATTACCGCGTGGTGTAGTGGTTGCATGCTTGGCTCGAGCGCAAGAGGGCCGAGGTTCGATTACCGGCGTGGTCATTAACTTTGGGCAGAACTTCAAACATGGGTCGTGCAGACCGTATAGCACCAACATGGAGGTCCCACCGAGACGGGCACTGCAAACAGCAAGCCCATGAATTCGGGTAGTTGGATTCACGGTCCGGGACGACCGCCTGTAAAAAGAGGGATGTCGGTATATGTGCACGTAAGTGTGTGTAAAGCAAATGTTGCCATGCCTGTGCACATATACCGGTATAAGAAGTTGTTGCAATGACCGCGTGGTGTAGTGGTTGCATGCTTGGCTCGAGCGCAAGAGGGCCGAGGTTCGATTCCCGGCGTGGTCATTAACTTTGGGCAGAACTTCAAACAGGGGTCATGCAGACCGTATAGTACCAACATGCTGTATTTTAGATTTTCGTAATCCAGCTAAGTGAAATCAACCTTCTTGGTTTATTTTCGACCGAGAGCGCTCATCTCTGACTTCGAGCAGTGGCGGATCCAGGATCGCAAAATGGGGGGGCCAAAATTTCACAGGTAATAAACTTATTTTTGACCCATACTGTAGTGACCCAAATAAGGGGGGTCCCCATTTTGAGTCCCATTTAATAGGGAGTCCGTATCCCTAATAAGAATCCGTAAGCGGGTAGAGTCCTTAAACCCTTGTTTAGAGTCCATAAATGTCTATTATCCCTAATTGTAGCGCATAAATGACTCCAGGGCCAAGAAACTTTAAAGCGTGCTTATACTATTGTGTATAAAACAGAGAAATAAACAGCGTAGAACAGCAATTGACACTATATAATTTTTATCGAGATGCTGTTGGGGGGGCCACGGCCGGGGTGGCCCCCCGTGGATCCGCCACTGACTTCGAGTAAGATTTCATTTGGCAAGAACGGCTCTTTTATATTCAGTTTGGACTGCGACTTCCGAAAGCAACTAAATAAAGCACGGGGAGGTTTAGGGGGAACCTCGGTCAAATACCCAAAATCACAATTTTGTATAAAATTGCTTTGTTTATATGCAACATTGCTTTTCTTTTCAAAAGCATTTTCTGGATCCTTTTCGAAGCTGAACAAGTAGCTATACGTATGTACCTACATATGTTAGATATGCTCGGATTTGGTTAATTTTTGATACATGCTTATCGTATCAGGTGTTTTAAATAACTGCAGTAGTTGCCGCGTTTGATTTATGGCGAAGCAGTATGACATTTTGATACGTCTGCTTGTTGTGGGCGACTCTGGCGTGGGTAAAACTTGCCTTCTCTGTAAATATGTCAATGAATCGTTCCTTCACAATTACGCCGCCACTATAGGTTTGTTTTCGCTTTGATTTAAGAAGTGAAATTATTTAAACGCTATTTGTTTTTTAATGTTTGATTGTTTGGATTGTAGGTTAGTTCAGTTGACATCATTGCACACTTTAAAACAAAACACTATTAAAAACAGATTTTTGCTGTATGATTGCCTAGTTTTGTTAATTAATAAAACAATATGTATATATACGAGTGTATTCAGCCGGATAGCAGGGTGCAATCGGAATTCCGATGTCCAAACCAGTTCCGATTCCGATTATGCAATCAATCAGAATCGTAGTTTCCACATTTTAATTTTAGGCGTACTTGTTGTGATATATGTTGTACGTATAAAAATTCTGCCTGCATCATTTATCTATTAAATTGTTTTCGATGAGTTAACTTGTCAATAATTCTAAATCAGTATTATACTTGTTAATACAAATTATCCGTATAGACACAAATTTTGTAGTTCCGATTCCGATTCTGGTATAAATTTGTTGTTCCGATTCCGATTCAGGTATAATCCAATTCCGCTGTGCACCCTGCAGATTAGTTAGTTGCTCGAAGTAACGCTACATAGATGTCCTACTATATGTCAATTAGCGTACACTTAAAATCTGATTCCGACTACGGTCGAGTTTCTGGGTTTTGACATCTGGTAGGTGTCTGTTATTTTTAAAGGTATCGATTTCAAAGTCAAAACCATCAATGTTGGAAACCAAAGTGTACGGATCCAGATTTGGTAAGCTAATCTATTCTAGTGATGTGTGCACTGTATATATACTGTAGGTATATATTGCTGCTGGGCATTTAGTAAGGTTCGAACAGGAATTAGGCTTGCCGGAACACGAACCGGAGTTTATTTTTTACAGGAGGTGGGACTGCAATTTGAAATAATTTTGATTACCGAAGTGCTGTTCTACTTTTTAGAACAACCAAAAACTGGTTTCCAACAGTCAGCAATTTGGTAATCAAATTTTAGGAAAAAACTAGTTGCAACACATTCATTTATAAGTCATAAATTTTCATACAAAATTTTCAGTTTTAAATGGTTGCGAATAATTTGCAAGAAACCCGTAAAATTTTTGGTTCCTGCATCTTTGAATGCAGGAACAGGAACAGGAATTCAATTTAGGCAGGTATTCCGGTGACACACTGCCATTTAGTTCAAGAACTATATACGTATTTATATGTATGTACATGCTATATATATCCCGTCAATTTGTGATTGTTTTTCAGGGACACAGCTGGGCAAGAGCGTTTTGAAACTATAACTAAACAGTATTACAGAAGAGCTCAGGTTAGTCAACACGTTATATACATATATACACCAGGACCATGGTTCTACCGGAATTCCTCTGGTCGGAATTCCTACAAAAACTGATTTTTTTTGTTCCTGTTCTTTTTCCGCGGTGAAAGTTGCAGCAACCGGAATTTATATGGTTTTTGTCTAATTATAAAGATAAGCTTAAAACTAAAGAAAATACGTTTGGTAAGTAACATTTGCGGAAACCCAATTTCTTTTCATAATTTGTGTTTTGTGAGCACGGTCCTCGTATTTTAAAGTATTCGAGGCATGTTTTTGTAGAACTTAAAAAACTGAATAATGAAACCGCAAAAAGTACACAATCAGCAAATTTTATTTTGAATTATAGTAATCTATCACTAGTTCGGTGGTGCCAAATATTTTCAATTTTTGTTCCTGTTTTTCCGGTGAAAAAATTAATTTCTGTTCGTGCTTCTTGTGAAATGTAGTTTCTGTTATTTGCAACCTGTTAACCACCGTAGTCAAAAGTTATATTTAAATTTTCTAAAAAAATTCATTGGTAGTTAAGGTTTTGTATCACACGATCAGTAACTTTATATAAACAAATGGAACATGCTGACCAGTTGCGTACATTTTAATAATTCTACTTAAAGGGTGTTCTCATTGTTTACGATATTACAAACGAAGCAAGCTTTCGTCATTGTGTCAAATGGTTGGCATACATTCGTCAATATGCTCGCGAAGATATTGAAATGACACTTGTTGGTAATAAAACTGATTTAAAAGATTATCGGCAGGTATCAAAAGAAGAAGCATTAAATGTGAGTTTGCTACACTTGTTTTATTCTTATGTACGCATCTTATCAGTTTGTTTCGAATTTCGATGTAATTTTGGTTTTAACATTTATTATAGTTGAAAACTTGTATTCTAATACATGTTCTTTTCGCGTGTTTAGCTCATTTTACAATAGTGAACGTAACATTCTGGTATTAGTTTTTCTTTTGCATAATATACTGTTGTAATTAGTTCAATTCGTCTTCTAATTTTTAAATAAGCTATCAGCTGAATGGTTTGATAGTCGTTCATTCAGACTGAACGGTTCTGGATTTGTGTTGCCTCAAAGATTGAGGTATGTGCATGAGTTAGACGACAAGAGTTTTTTCATGATTACGATGCGTATATAAATTTCAGTTTGCTAATTCAAACGGTCTTGCGTTTTTTGAAACTAGTTCATATACTGACGAACAAATTAGTTTGGTAAGCATAGTTTTACTGCTTTTAATGGTATTTTGACGTTTTCACGATTTCACGTCACTGATTTTAAGTCAATGCTCTCATATTTTTTAGAAATGCTTAAACACCTTTGTATGAGGTTAATCATATTGTATCATTATCAAGTTAGACTGAAATTTGATCGCGAAAAGCACCATTTTTGTTTTACTTTCAAACATATGGAGTAATCTTGTCCATGCTACCTAAATTGTTATCTGTAGCTTAATAGTTGGTAACATTATATTTGCGATATCCTATTCTAGGCTGCAAATATAGAGTATATAAGCTGTAAGCATAATATTTATTTAACTATTTTAATACTGAAATGTGCATTACACGTTATTTTGCACAATTTGTTATTTCACTTTGTATGCTAATCTGTATGCGCTTTATTTACGTAAAATTATATCGCAGAACTTCATAGGTATATATCGCACGTCTTGATTTAAATGTCTTGATTTAAAAGCTAGTTAGTATTTTGATTTAGATCTATGAAGAGCTGGTGCAGCGCATAATGCAAAATCAAGCCGAAGAGATACGTAAGCAAAAAGTAGAAGCGTTGCCTTCAGATACTGACTCTGATCATGGAGGTAGTGCGATGCGACTGAATCAATTTGGCGCTGGTACGAATTCCCGTAATAAAAATTGCTGCGCCAATTTGTAGCTGAGTATTTTGATGGCGTTGGGAATGGATACTTAACCAATTGTATATCTAAGCTAAGCATTTACGAATCTTGAAAATCATTATTTTTGACTTTTAAATAATTTTAGTTTAACTGAGGTATTAGATTTCAACAAACTCTGTAGTGTTTTTGCTAAGTTGCTATACTTATTTAGTTCTGGTAGGAAAGTTGAGCAAATTAGCTGCTGCAACTGTAATTTATTGTCCAAAAAATTTTTAATGTTAAGCTAAGTGAAATCCCTTCGTCTTAAAATTAATACTCATATTATCAAACCATGTTTTGTGACAGCTGCAAGTAGGTATCACAACATTGTGTACAACAAGAACAAACCGAATAATTATAGTACACCACATTCTTAAATTACTGAAGACACGTAGTTGTGTATGTTTGTACCGATAGTAGATAGTTTGCCCAAGTGGAGACTAGGGATGGGTAGTCTCAATTAAAAGCGATGAAGAGATCGAGAGATGACAAAAAACAGAGATTGAGATCCAGATCTGCCAAACACCGTAACATGCCGAGACCGATACTCCCATCCCTGGTGCAGACCTTAGAGATACTCAAGACTCTGCATAGTTTTAGTAGTGTTTCTGAATTTTTCAGTCATAACTATGTTAGAACCTTTTTGCAAGCTGTAAAAGATCATGGTGCATGTTGAATGTATACTGGGTAATAAATGGGGTATATGAGTGGTTTTCAAACTCATAGCTTGCCTGTTAAGTTGCTTTTATTTTACCAACAATAGTGATAAAATGTGCTTTGATATTTTACTGTATCTGTGTACCTTTATTCCGCGGTGACTGTGATTTATTTTAATATATACCTTTGGTGCCTCTTATTTAATGCTGCAACATTGCTTTCACTCATTTCTTGTTCTGTTTACGTACACTGTACTGTAATTTATTGCACATAATACTGTTTTGATTCCGTATTCTCAGTAGCGATCAAAACTGTTTAAAAGTTGTTTGTTGTGTATAATTTAAAATATCTAGCAGTTGGGTGGTATTGTGATCAAATAACGAACCTATTTCCTTAAAGAATAACAAATTTTTAATTATTGTAAACTTTTGCTATGATCATGTTGGTTTTAGCAATACGATATATAACCAGCAGCATGCTACTGAAGCTTTTACTAACTGGCATTGCAATTCTGCAGCATACGACATTTGCCTTTGGTGAATTATATAGGTATTTTTTAAATATGTGAGGTTTTGCATTTGTTTATGTCTCGATGAATATGAATCAGGATGCGACCGCTTATATACACAACGCCGCTGTTGGTAAAACATCTAAGTACCACTACGCTGGAGCCAGGGTGCAACCGGAATTACAATTTACCGGAACCGGAACCGGAATTTGAAAATTTTACCGGAACCGGAAATGGAACCGGAAAGTGAAAAATGCATTCTACCAAAAATTTCATTTTATTCTTATTTTTTGCTCTATTATTTGTGAAATAACCTTAGTCGAACATAGGTATTTATTTTATTTGTTGTATTTTAGATTTTCGTCGTCGACTGAAGTGAAATCCACCATCATTGGCTTATATTTGGAGTACAAGTGGCTTTCAAAAGAGATTCTTAAAAATTAGCAAAGTTAAGAAAACGGCCAAATTATAACACCGGAATTTTTAAATCCGGTAAAAATTTACCGGAACCGGAACCGGAAGGTGAAAAAATGTCGGAACCGGAATTCCGGTTGCACCCTGGCTGGAGCGTAGTTAGGTTTTTCGGAACGCGGTCTCGTCACTGTCGTTGTGTAAAAATTTGGAAAAGGTGTCTGTGTCACCAACTGAAAATGTTCCTGACAGACAACCCCTGGAAAATATCACAAAACGGTTTGAACTTTAAAACCATTTTTTGGCCGCGTCGTTCGTTGCAAATACGGCGTAATTATTGTACGAATTTTGTACTCAAAAATGTATAGTTACTGCTTATGTTATTTTATCATACTAATATAACAGTAATTTTTACGCTTACAGTTGTAAATCATAACCACCACGGAAACAAAATTGCAACAGTTATGGCGCCTAATTTAGACTTCATGGAAGTTGTGTGTTTTCTAGGCTTAAACAAAATGAATTGTGAAATGGTTTGCACGTTGATGTGAAACGAAATATTAAACACAGTCAACGATATGCAGGCCCATGTTAACTATAGTGGCCTGGCTACTAACCCGAAGCGTACAGTCCAAGCATAAGTTTCCAGTTTTTATACCCCCAGTCCAGCCGTTTTCCACTGGACAGACACGGCCCCTATAAGTAACATGGGCCGATATGCGTATATGTTAAAACGCGACATTCGGTGATAGTGTTGCTTACGTCCGGTAGCATCGTAATTATCCTAGTTATGACTATTAAATAATGTTTGGTTTAAAAGAGTTCCGGGAGCCAGGTGGTATATAAGGGCTTGAAATTGAAGTTTGTTATTAAAATCACGTGTCACACCAAATTAATGTTCTACACTGAATAGCCAGGTGTTCTGCTTCATATAATACAAGATGTCGCAGTTGCCTGAATATATTTGTGGCAGCTTATTTGAATCTTTCACCGGTTTTATGTATTGACCGTTTTTATTATAAAATTGTTTGTGTATCATATTGATATTACCTTTTAAATGCTGGACTGGGCCGGAAAGTTTCTGTTCTTGAATTAAATGAAACGTTTTGAAAAGCAAAAAAACACAAATTATACCTGAATTTGTGCGTGTGGTTGAGTCCAGACCGCTCTGTATATACATATTGGTATTTGTGTATTTACGTATACGTATGATTTAGTAACCGTTACATAAATGTATTTTTTGTCTCAATAAAATCACAATTGATTTGTGAATCTCGGTGTTATTTTTTAGTTGGTTTCATGGTATGATGATGTGTTTGTTTATAATTTTAAAATTTATAATTTTTTTTATAGCTTGTGGCTACCCAGCGTTTCAATTAAATTGTAGGGCGTACCTCGCCCACGCTTTGTCTAATTTCATATCGTATGTGAATGCGGGGGAGTTGGGAAGGGCTAATTATAATTCTTCCAAACGTTTAAAGTAGAGAATTTGGCCGCGTAAAACAATAAATTGTCGGTGTTTTTAACCGGATACTCAGATTCTTCTGATATTTTTGTGACATAAGAGTACTTTTGTTTTTGCTGAAAGAAAATGTGGCAGCAATATTCAGTTAACATTTCTTACGTTAGCTTGGCTGCATATTTTTGTGAAATTGGCCTTCAAACATTACGTTGTCATTCGGTTAAATACTGTTTTATCTTTGTTTAGCATAATTGGTGGATTCTGTTATGATTGCAAAAAATTCTCTTATTACTTAAATCAACTTCATATCGGTATTATTGCCAGATTGCCAAACGTATTATTATGAATCATAAATTTTAAAATTATGATTATAATTTATATTATGTACTGTATGCTATGTTACGCTTTGTGATTTATTTAACATTTGTGATGACAGTAGCATAGAGGATGCTCTCTCTATACTACTGATGACAATGGTTTATGCATTGATTCCAACACATGGCGTTCATTCTTTGCTGTTACGCAAATAGTTTTGTACATTCGGAAATATCATAAAACCATGGTGCACTGTAGTGACCCGAATAAGAGGGCGAAACTGATATTTATTTGGCCTCTCCAGAGGGTACCCCGTGTTGTGTTGCGGACTGTTATTTATTTTCAACCCGCCCTACGCCACTTTTCGTTACTGATATATATTCATTCGGTATTGCAACTATCCGTTGAATTAAACGTTTTTTGCCTTGCATCAAAAGCTTGAGCGATAATGCAAGGTTATACTCTGGAATGTTACTTTCAAAACTTAAGTACGCTTTAAAGTTTCGAACTCAACTTTATTTGGTTCTGGAGTCGTTTTGCGCTACAATTAGGCATAATTGACATTTATGGACACTTTAGGGTTAAGGGACTCTATCCGCTTACGGACTCTTATTAGGGATACGGACTCCTATTGATCGATACTCAAAACGGGGACCCCCTCCTATTCGGGTAACTGCAGTAACCGGATATTTGTTTCCATAAAAGTTCATATTCGTTTCCATTGTAGAAATACCGTGAAGGTATTTTTTATATTTAATTTTAAATTTCAATACCACGATGTTTAAGGGGTTTGTTTTAACTCACTATTTGTTCTATGAATTTTACTTAGCCGGGTGAATATTTGCGTGCCTCGGTTTTTTTGCTTGAAAAATGAAACATGTTGACGAGTATTCGTTTTTATTATTCTTACTATCCGTTTATACCCTGCGTAACACTTTTCGTGACTTATTGGATACAGTTTCTATCTACTTCAGCAAGTATATCATACTGTTTTTTAAAAATTTTCAAGTGTGTACTTATGTCGCATTTACAATTGTTTCTTCATGTATTCTAAGTGTTTCAATTAGCATAAAATTGCTGACTAAACAACGTCATTAGGGTAGAGTTTGCGTGTTCTCAAAGTGGGATAAGGCAATTGTACAGAATATAATTAAACAATTTTTACGTGGTGTTACCAGTAATAGGTCATTTATTGTTTAAATTGCTCTCAGATGCCAATTTTTGGGCATCACAGCAATTCATAGCCCGACAACTCGTAATTGAAAATTTCATCAACTCGACAATTCGTCGCTTATCAGGATTATGATTAAAGCCCTATTCACACGTGCAACCTTTGCTGCGAGAACTTGCAGCTGCAACTTGCACAAAATACTTGCAGCTGCAAGTATTCGTAAAACAATCATAACTTTCATTCTGAATCTTGACCTGAATTTATGTGAATAATTTGCAGACCACTGCAATAAATATGTAACATAACCTAAAATCTATCAGTTTAGCCAATGATAAATGAACTCGACTTGCAGGACTATTCATACCTACGAATTAATTCTTTGCATATGTTAATCATGAATAACTTGCAGCTTCAAGTCCTTCGAATGAATTTTTCAAACAACTTGCAGCTGCAAGTCCTTCGAATGAATTTTTCAAACAACTTGCAGCTGCAAGTTTCAGTTGTAAGAAACAATCATGCGCAAAGAAGGCTATACTTGAAATCACTTGACTTGAAAAAGTTTTCATCGCGATGCAATCTTTATTTAATGCTTAAAAATTTAAAACTAGTCCCATTACTTTCGCCGTCGGTTGCGAAATATCAAACAAGTTAGATATTTGAATGAATTCATGCTAGAATAAATTCAATAAGTCTGAATTAATTCAAAAGGCGCTCAGCAAAATGTCTTCTGATTGGCCAATAAAAATGCAAGTGCAAGAAATTCGAGCGATTTGCGACGGCGTCCACACGTGCGAATTAAATTCAATCATGAATTCTAATGAATAATTTGCAGCTGCAAGAACTTCAAATCCGCTTTGTGACCAAACTTGCACATGCAGGTTGCACGTGCAAGTTTTTGCTGCAAAAACTTGCACGTGTGAATAGGGCTTAACGCATATGCTTAGATTTGTTCATAGCTTTTAGGATGTTAGTGGGCGGCAATTTTTCGGTCGACGAATTATAGAATCCAATTTTTGTAGTGTTTTATAGTCATTTAGCTAGAAGTTTAATGTTTCCTCTTTCACGTTAACTGTAGGTGTTCTATTTTATGTGCGGCGGTGGCTGTAGTCTTATTGCGTGTAAAATTTATTGTGCACAAATTAGATGCCTTTGTTTGTTCACAAAATCTGGTATTAAAGTGTTATTTTGGCTTATGATTTTGGAGCTGCTTACACAGGATTAACGAAACGCATCAAAGAAATTTTGTGAAACATTGCAAAATTTCGCGACCAATATTGTCGGAAGCTGCGGCAGAAATTCTTCCGGAACCGGCGGCAGACCTTTAGTTGTACCCTGCTGCGTAGTGGGCATGACGACATACTAATAGTCCAAATGTTTAGTATCCTAACATAGGCCGAAAATTTCATATTTTTCAGTGTTCAGTTCGGGCACCCTTAATATTTTGGCAAGTGTTCTTTTTAAAGTTTCAAACCGGTTTTGTTTGGGGGTCTTGCATGCTTACTTACCGCATTTCTAGGCAGATGGGTATCAAGATATAGGAAGACCTATCACTTTTCTAGACGACCAAAACCAATAGCGTTGATAAAATGATGTCGATGGCGGCGCCCCATTGGTCCGAATAGAAGAACGTTTAAGGTCGTTTGTCCGAAATATGTAACTTTCGGTCATTCTCCACCTCTTAAACAGAAAGAAATGCAGATCCGCTTACGGACTCTTTTTATATTAGGGATACTGACTGCTAAGTATTGATTGGAACTCAAAATGAGTACCCCCTCTTATTCGAGTCACTACAGTACTGGTTTGGTTCACTTTATTTTGCAAACTTGATATCCAAAGAAGGGGGCGAAATGCCCTTTTTCAAAACGTGGATGGGAGAGGGCACTTGCCCATGTGCACCCCTGGCTCAGCCTCACCTCATATATACTAGAAGCTGTTGATTTTTCAACTTTTGAAAAAGGGACATTTTTCGCTGGTTAGGATTTCATGTATATTCAATTTGAAAAATACGAAAATACCAATGTTTTTCTCACAGTTTTAAATCACGTTGATAAAAAATCTAACATCTTGAAAATTTTTATCCGGTAGCACCATTTGCCCTGCTGTTTAGATGCCATTTTTTCAAATGGTAGGATCAATGTGCACGCTTGTTCAAATTAGCAGGGTGAATCCCAGCTTTTTTACACATACGAAAAAATTTCGCTGTCTTTAATTAATGTGAAAACTCCGGCAAAATTCTACCGCAGTCCTCCAGTTGTATCTGTATGTAGTTAACCAAATGTCAAGTTTTTTGTCCAATGTTGTGTCTTATTGTACACTGGGTGTAGTTACAAAACACTATATAGGTTCGCCGCCTAGCATACGTGCAACTAAGTTTGCTTCTGACAAATGGTCTTAGTTCCGGTAGAATTCCTCCAACGTTCCGGCGATATCAGTAGGGTTTTTTACGCCGCAGTTTCAGAGAGAAAGTTTCAACAACACGCGATGCGTATTTGTGATAATTAGCAATTTCAATATCGCCTTTAATCCCAAATTTTGTTTCACCTCCGGCTTCAGCAAATCTTGATCACTTCCGGCTCCGGCAAACTTTGCCCACCTCTGGCTCCGATTCAGGCATCTCTATTCTGCAAGAGGTAAACACGCTTGATTAAACAGTGTTTCTTTGCCTGAAAAAGTTGGTATACAGATCTTAGATCCACCAATTTTTATGCTTATCGCGACAATTCGTCCACTGACGCCGCGTGCCTAACCCAAAATCTCGTCGACTCAACAATTTGTGTCCCCTCGTCGACTCAACAATTTGTGTCCCCTCGTCGACCAACCCGAAATCTTGTCGACTGGGCAATATGTGGCCCATCATTACACTTTGGGTTTAGGCTTAGGATACCGTTGCGTGACAACTTGTCGTACATTTAATTTTAACACTTAACGCATCACGGCAAATATCATTACTAAATGCGAGCAATTAAAATTTTAGTTTTGTAGAATGTGCACCATATGGTAGCGGCAGATCATGTCATGCAAAACACAACAAAAACTAATTATTCGTTGCTAAGCAGCGTTATTTATTGGTCTTTTATCATGCATCTGGCATATACTGGTTCTATATTTTACATTTATCTGTCGGATGCTGCATACAGAGAAACACCAACATCTGAGATCTCGTCGTTTGCTGTTCTAAATTAGGTTGCGTTGTTCTAAATTAGGTTGTGTAGAGTATATTTAATTAGAACGTTTAGTATAATTATATGTTCAGCTGGTCAATTAAAGCTATAGCGTTTGGTTATAGAGACGCATTGTATTAGTATTATATTTATATATAATGATTACATTATATAGAGATGAAAATGGGTCACAATATGTGAGTCATAACTTTTACGTGGTTCGCGACCAATGACCAGGGTGTAACCGGATATTCGTTTCCGTTTCCAGTAAAAATCGGTGTCTGTTTCCGTTTCTGTTTATAAAAATGACGGGAATTCTGTTATTTTTTACGCTCAAAATTAGTTGTAAATCACGTATATGTCTCGTAATTTTTCATTACTGATATGCTACAATTGTTCAAAATGACATAAAAATTACGAAATTCGTCCAAAATTTTAAACAGTTCGATGCATCCTCCATTTTTCTTTAAAATTTTAGAAAGCCCAGTGAATATTTGCATGCCTTTATTGTGTTGGTAGAAAAATAAAACATTTTTGAAACTTTTACACTTCAATATCTGTTTTCCGCTTCCATTATTTTGGATCACTATCCGTTTTCGTTGTTTTATTATCCGTTTATATCCTGCCAATGAACCAAGTTTGTATTTTTTTAATATATCTGCTCAACTGAACAAGCTATTATGATATGCATAAATCGGGCCGCAGCCAGTAAAAGCGCAGGGGATATATCAAAAATATATATTCACATCAGATTATAGCTTAGGCTGTATTTGTAAAATCGAACGATTTAAACACTCAAGCCCAGGCGATTCTGGGCACTTAATACGGACAGGCACTTATCCCAGCGTGAACTTTTTCATCTATTTTTGACAATCTGCAACTAAACGTATATATTTATACGACCTCAATTCGTTTCCAGAATATAGTTTTGTGGGCAATAACAATGAAGTTGAAATTATTTTGGCAAAGAAAGGTCTCCGCTCAATCGTTTCGGGTATCCTAAAAATCCAACGTTCACGTCCCCCAATGATACGATGAATTATACACTGGCGATTTTTGCCAATCAAAAATTTGTCAAATTAATACAACTTGGCTTTTCTTAGCCTTCTGTCTGCAAGCCTAATGTCTATACATGGGCGGATTATATTGGAAGCTGGTGTAACCGCAGCCTCAGGACCCACTAATTCCGGAGCTTATAACGAGTGTTTCAACATTGGACTGGAAAAATATATGTTGACCTCTGGTTTTTCAGCATCTCGTATTGTGGGTTTTCAACACTAATCGTCGTTTGGGCCGTGTTAGCTCATGATCCCCGTGACTGTCTGCATATTTTAGAACACTTATAAATACAGCTGTTTGCAAACAACTGAATTGTGTTTAATAGCAACCCTATCTCAATAACTCATGAAACCTGACCGTAAACGTTCGCCATCGGTGCCCAGCTCAGCTGTGGTCAAACATGACAAAGACAAGACTGATAACCGAAATCGCTCACAGGTAATTTGTTTAATTATCAGGATGTGAGAGACAGCCTTGCAACCACACATTTGTATTACACGCAAAAAAGTATTTCTGAATTTATTCACAAAAGTGTTTTCTGTGGCAAATCTGAAAAGTTTTGCTGATATTTAAGACAATTTTTCTAAAAATAACTGGAAACCGTTTATTTTCAGACTTTATTTCAAAACCTTTTTTGAAAACATTTCTGTTATAACAGAAATACTTTTCAAGTGCACCTTGCTAATCATACTTCTCAAATGTAAGAAATTTTTTCTTAAATATCAGAAATATTATTTTGAGTGTAGAGACGCAGGAAGGTTTCCAGAGTGGGCAAGAAAATTTTTTTAAAGATAGAATAGTTTCCTATATCAAAGCAGAATGAATACTGTAGTGGCCAGTTTGTTCTGATTGCTTGCATTATACTGGATAACTATAATGTTCAGCGAATATGATACATCCTCTATATACAGGTAATTGTACACTTTTCCGTACAAACTTAGCCTACGCATCTTAAACTAAACGTAGTTTATACCAAATTCTGAAAATTTCGATATACTAAATTGGAAGGGAAGTGTACGAAAGCCGAATGCGGTTGTTAACATTAAAAATGTAAAACGCCTGCTTGTATAATTAGCGTTTCTACCATGAATCACATGGTCCGGTAGATGGAAAAATGGACCCTACTACACATTTCCTCCCCGAGGCTTAGGCTTAGGATTAAAGAAACGAAACCTAAACGTAAGCCAGAATCTTTGGCCTTAGCGTTATCCTAAAGTAAAGCCCAATCCGAATGTCTTAAATTTAAATCTTTGTGAAAAAGTACAGAGCCGGAAAAGCGTTATAGAATGAAACACTTTGGAACACATTGTAATGTTGTAGTTGTTTGTTGTTTGCACTTGCAGTCCATTGAAAAATCACCAGTATACGAATTTACAGCTAATTCTAAACGCTCATGTTTGTTTTTCAACAGTGAGTAAACTCGTGTTGGCGGTGTTTAATATTTGTTATAACAATCTTAGAGGTTTAAGACTATAGACTGTATAGTCTTGATGGTGGGTGCCGGCAGGTATGTACAGTGGGGGTGCTGATACACTTTCCTTGGTTCCGTAAACATTTTTTATCTAAGCATGTATATGCAGTAAAATGTTTTGTGCCCCACCTCCACTTACCCGGTTCTATGCAATATTCAGGCGGTGTCCATGTTCAGGAATATTTGTTTCATTTCACGTGAGCAAATATGTAACTTTAGTGCGTTAAAATACTCATTTTTCACTCCTGCAGCTCATTTTAAAGTTTGCATATAGAAAAATTCGACCCTCAATCGAGCATGACTCTTTGAAGTTGAACAAAAAATACTTAATATTTTTTTAAAGATTTGGCCCTACACATCACGCTAGTAAGTGTAGCATCGTAGACGCTTTGCTGAGAAGTGGACGAAAATTTATCTATTTTTGACCTTTGAAGTTTTTTGCCGGCGAATCGAAAGTTTTTAATATCGCGCTGTTGTCGAAGAAAATTTTTAAAGGAAAAGAAATTTTTTAAAGGAAATTCATTCTTATCTCACGACACGCAACTAACGCTGGTCTCTATAGATCAATAACTTTATTTTTGTAACAACTTTTTTTGCATCATATTCGGAGTTTTCTCTTCGTAGAGTTTTTATTACATTTTCATAAACTTTATTATTTTTTGCGTCGAAAATTGGACGCGTTTTTTAAAAAATATTTAATTATTTACTGTAAATACAGAATGGGGCACCATGTATCTATATTGCGAGTGTTTCGCAACCGAGGAATAACTCGAGTCCAGTCGTGAAACTTTCGGATTATTCGCTTTAGCATCGGAAGCTGCGACGGGCGATATATATATATATATATATATATATATATATATATATATTGGGAATTAATTTAAGGGAAGCTCATGAACAGCTCAAATATGCAAAATTTTTCTAAATTCGATCTTTTTGGGCAAACCGAGGGTAGTAGGCATTTAACTAAAAACAGCGCGTGATATCTAGGGAAAAGCAAAATAGTGACACAAATGGATATAATCACCCTGCTATTCTAAACCAAAATTTGTATTAAACCATTAAATAAGCTTATCTTGTTTACAAGGATCACATTTCGTGGTACGCGAAACACTCAAAGTCATCACCACCCGATCAGTACAGTGATTCGTTGGTAAAATTATTTAACAGTTGATGATACTCTATTTTAGCCATGTCCGTGTCTGATTCAGTCTTAATCATAGTCTCAGTATCAAGAAAAGCAAAATAAACTCAATAAATTTGTGGCAATACACAAGTATCTCTGCTAATTTTGTTTTCTTTTTGTTTTTTTTTCAAAATTTCAATCAACAGCTGCTAATTGTTTCTAAATGCTATCGTTTACAAGCAAATATAGATGCCGAGAACATCAATGGGAGGAAAAGTGGTATACTACAGGAACTTCTTTGCGACACAGACGCGACTCTGTGTGAAACAGAAATCGTGTATGTTTTTAGTGCATTTGTATAGTTTTTACACCTCAGTTACTGTTTTTGCTTGGAGTTTGAATATATGTTTTAAAAAGTCTACTGATGGATTCATGGGGCTACTCAGATGTCTATAGTCCCTGAATACGAATCAAAATATCCAAAATGTTGTATTAAGAGCCCATATTCTTAAATGTATATAGCAACTGTCGTCAGTTAGTAATAAGTTTTCAAACCCAGTAACCCTTGCAGGTATTGAACTCAAAATTGGTACAGGAGTAGACCAAATGACACATGAAAGATGTACTTAATGTTGAGGCTCAGCATTCATTGGTTCGAAAGTTACAAGCCCTCACACCAACTGGTGATAGATGCTATACACATTTGAGAATACGGGCCAAAATTTGAAGCTAAACTTGTGTTTGGCTTTTCGTCCGTTTTATCATTTATCGTCCCATGTTCACCCTGTCACAAATTTCTGAATTCGTCTCTGAAAAAGCAGCAGAAAAAAATTGTGCAAGACTGCGATATCAAAATTTCATGTGACAAATTTGAGCAAAGACTCAATTTTTGCTACTACACTGTAAATTTCAGTGAGTTGATGTTAATTCAGAATGAGTTGAACCACTCAGACTGAGTTAGGACTATCAGAACTCAGAATTTTGAGTTGATTCAATTCATTCTGAGTTAACCAATCAACTCACCCAGAGTCACCTCAACTCAGAGCGAAAATCAACTCAACTCAGAGTGAACTAAGGTTTACTGATATTAATTCACAAATAACCAACTCGCTAGCTGAGTTGATTAATCAACTCATTGCAATTTACAGTGTATATATTTGTATTTTGTGGTCGATTACACACTTTAATCAATTCACTTGGTGTTAGTTCTCTTCATTGTAAGACTTTTTGCTAGTTTTAATGTTAAATTTAGGTTTAGTTGGCGGGACCGTAGCCAACGGTGTGGACCAGGGGAAGAAAGTTTGGCTCCCCTAGAAGATTTTCAAGTTTGCGTGTAAGTAATTGAAAACCTCTAACAGCGCCGCCTGAAATTTTTTTGTCCCTCCAGCAAGGTGAGGTGGCTACGGGCCCGTTCGTTGGCATTGTCATGATACCACTTTGGGAGGCTATAATGTTCTTTACGTTTTGTGAGCGAATCAAAAAACATTTTGATCTGTACCGGTGGTTCTAAACCTATACAAGTGCTTTTTATCATCTTTCCAGAAATTTCGGGACGATCCATTCTTGTTGCCTCTTTTTTACACTCCTGTTCATCATTAATTTTAACGCGACGAACTTGCAAGTATGTTTGAACGAAAAGATGTTTTATGCAGTTGCACTGCGATATTACTTTACTACATGTCATTGAGTTGTGTTAATTATTGATTGATTTGAGATGTCTTAAATCGTAAAGACGGTGTAACTAACACTTGTAAGTCTTGAAAAATTGACACTTTCATATCCGGCAGGATTGTTGTTTACAAGTGTGTCGTTGTGTATATAAATTTGTTCAATAATTTCTACTAGTAGCCAAAGTTGCACTAATGTGCAACAGTCCTAGTGACTGGTGATTCAATGGCTTTCTCATTATCATAAGCGATCAACATAACTTTGAATTGACTTACAAAATTAAACTACCAGTTCATTCTATGTCAAAAACCTTGCTTACTTCTGCGCTGACGCTGCCTAAAATACGTATATACGGCGTTCCAGCTTTATAATACCTATATTAAGCGGGAAGTAAGCGAAAGCAAATATTTTGGCAAACTGGTTATGTAGGCTGTTAATCTAAAATATAGCTTGGGACAAATGTCGAGTTTTATTTGCTAATCTACGCCGTATTTTTATTAATAATTCAAGAAAACTTTTTAAATTGCTCACAATTTTGATTACCTTTTACATGAGTAACGTTATACAGTACTCAGCAGTCAGCTTTTATGTTTGCAGATGCGAGTTTATATCGAACGCGTGCAAATCGCATTAAAAGTACATCTGATGTAATGCTCAAATGGAATATTAATTTATGCGATTTCGGTTCAAAATTAATCTGAAAATTCAAAAAAGGAATTATTTAAAGATGTAATATCCATTTTTTAAGATTTTGTGTTTACAACCTTGAATTTACACAACAGGGGCGTAGCTGAGATTTTAGAAACGACGGAATTAAGTTATGTAAAATTTCAAAACGTGTTCCTCGGGGGCTTGGCGGGATATACGTTTTATAAAAATTTCGAAGTGGTTTTCCGTGTTATTGGCATACTTTTCCACACACGATTTGTCTGGTCTGTTGCAAAAATTTTGCAAATACCTCGCAACTGCATATTTGCTTATACAATTTTGGTTCAAAATTAAAAGTTGAAAGTTTCAAGAAGAGAAATAATTTAAAAAATATTAATTTACTATTGTTAAGTTTTTGTCTCTCAAATTTTGAATTTATTCAGTACTTTTTGCTTGCTCACACGATTTGTCTGTTCTGCATCAAAGATATTGCAAGTACTTGCATATATGTATACTTATGCTTGATAGTAAGTTGTTGAATTTCTGTGGCATCAGATTTGTTTCATTTTTATGATCAGCAGTTACTACTAAATGTCAGTTGTTGTCTCCTGCGATTATGTTACTTATTTTAGAATCAATATTTGCTTTTCAAGACTTAACTGTTGTGTTTGTTTGATTGTTTGTTTGTTTGTTTGTTTGTTTGTTTCAGATACATTTAGTTTATTTCGTTGGGGTGGTTTTTATTTTTTGATTTTGTTGTCATTTTTTGTTTGGTGTCTTTGTGCGTTTGCCGGTTTCATGGACTTCGACAGAATACAGAATTGATCTTTGCAAGCGAGGTCCAAAGTATACTTTTTGAATAAGCTGAATCCGCTGCAAGTTTGTCGTTTTTTCGTTGACCTACCAGTAAACATTGCTTAGCAATTCCAGGGGTTGCGCTGCTTATTTTTTTTCGTTTGGAAACCTGGTCATGGGAGGCGCCGCTTGAACCCGCCTGTGTTTAGAACATTTTATTCATTTCAGGAACAAGTTCCCCTCGATTCTGAAATAGCAAATATTATTATTGATTTGAATGAAACCGCAAAACCGATCATTCACAAAACCAAACGACGTACTGGGGATAACCGGCAAACGGTATCTGACAGCGATACAAGCAATACTGTGATGCTGCAACCGGGTGAAACCATACGAAATCGATGGAAAATTGTATGTTGTTTGTCAAATGGGAGGCCCTGAAGCTAGAGGGGCAGATGAGGCTCAGAATAAGCCGCTGTCACTGCCATCCACGCCAGAAAGGGTTTGTCCCGGTTAGAAAACGTTCCACCTCGCGTTTTGGCCATGTGAAATTTTTGTATGCCCATAAAAGTTGTCAACCATGTTCATATTTGCTTGATATCCGTTTCTGCTTTGCTTTCAGATATCTTTAAATAGACTTTCAAATTCTGATAATAATTCGTTGACTGAAACCTCAAAAGTTTCTTTGATGCATAACTGTTCCGACTATTCGCCATACTTGAGACACGGTTAATGCACGCCACTGAGTATATTAACCGGTTGAGGCGCGGTCAGTATACGTGTTTACGAGAGTTGACGGAAGTTTCTTTAGGCAATTCTTGTTGGGATGATCGTTGTGAGGAAGGCCCACTCGAAAAATGTTCTCAGATCAGAGCATAGTTGCTCAGCTCTCAGAAGGCTGTAACAACTATCCGATATTCCAAATGTCTTTTCCTGGTCTAGGTTTTCTCCGATGGTCATTTAGCAACTAAAGCACAATTGAAGCCTTTGAAAGGTATACATAATGGCATTGTATGAAGTTTGTATAACCTACTATTTTGAGATCTGAAAGGAAAAATTTAAAAAATAGCTAAACTGTACTCGAGTAGTATCAAGTCATATTCGTATGAATCAATTTCTGCTTCACGCATCAATTTTTAAGACATATTCGCCAATGGTTACTAAAGTTTTCATAAATGTAGTGGCGCCACTAAGAACTGTCAGTAGAAAAAAACAAGATTAATTCAAAGTGCGCAAACACCCAGGTGAACAAGAGCATAAACCAGGATTTTATTTACGGTGAATCTAACTTTATTTACAAGTTTGTGTGGAGCTTAGTGGCCGTTGCAAGTGATCAAATTTTTAGGATTCTATTCGGTATTTCGGAAGTAATTTAAAGGCTACAAATGCGCCTTTGAGTTGAAGTTAGAAGTCATATTCTCAAATGTATGTAGCATCTATTACAAGTTTGTAATAGGTTTTTCAAACTGACGAACCAGTGAATGGCGATGTTTGAAATTAAGCATATTTTACGCATTTAATTTGCCCTACTTATATACAATACACAAGAGTTTGTCAGTATGAAAACCGGTTGCTAACTGGTAATTGGTGCTGTTTGTATCTGAGAATAAACAGGCATAGTTTTCAGATTCAACGACTCGGTGCTGGTGGCTTTGGGCAAATCTACGAAGCGTCTGACAAAGTGTTAAAGGATCGAGTTGCAATCAAAATTGAATCGAACGATGATCCGAAACAAGTGCTCAAAATGGAAGTTGCGGTGTTGCGACGATTACAAAGTAAAAACATTTGATGCACAGGCAGCTGAAACAAATATTCAACGGATGTTAATCAAACTGATCGTTAAGACACTTAATTACTTAATATTTTTGTATTTTCAACAGTAGGCCGATTGAGGCTCTTCGTTGCGGGCCCCACCTTTCTCCCGAGTTGGTCATCAAAGTTCTCTAGACTGTTCAATATGGTGCTTCTATGCCCTTTGCCAGCAAGGTTAATTGACCCTTTCTCCAAGGAACATTTTCCATTTTGTCTCAGATGTATTTTCAACATGGCTTCGAACCCTGGTCGTTTGAGTGGGAGTTGCCTAGCATCACCACTCTGCACTGCGTATTACGTATTATTTATGTATACTGTATTCGCTGAGTTGCTCACGGTCTTACCAATGAGAGAAAGCGTTAAAGTGTTCCTAGTTTTTACGGGGTATGATGTTTACTGGCATTGTAAGCCGATTAGGAAGTGGAAACGCTACTTTTAGCATTGACTCCTACCTACTTTACCAAAAACGAATGTTTGAAACCTATGGCAAAAGCTATTCAAGCATTTCAGATAAACATCACGCATGTGCATTTTATGGTTGTGGTCGCGGTGAAACGTACAACTTTTTGGTAATGTCATTATGCGGCCCAAACTTGTCAGATTTGCGTCGCCGTGCGCCTATGGGTTACTTTTCACCATCGACGGCGTATCGCGTAGCAACACAAACCATTCGTGCAATTGAAGAACTTCATGCGATCGGGTTTTTACATCGTGATATTAAACCGGTTAGTTCAAGAGAATCAACGTCTCATATAAGCCAGGATGGCACTTGGCTTACCGCGCTTCTGTGCCATCCAACAGGAATCACAAATAAAATTCTGTACTTACTATATTTTTGAACTAAAATTGCATTTGGTTTCTCGCTTGCTACTCGCACTAGCTTTTTTGATTATCTCATATGTTGTGCGGTCTATAGCCCTTCACAGTTTCCGTATTCACCACTGCACATAAGTTATTAATTAAAGTTTTTATCCTCAGGGTATCAATTGAGGTTCTACTTATCAGGGTATCAATTAACGTTCCTTCTTAATAATTGGCCGGGAACTCCAAATGGTCCGGTTCAATTATGATATATGATCAGCTTAAAGTCTCGAATTTAAAATATTTCAAATACAACACAATTTGCCTTGTGTGTAATATTAGGCACGATGCTGCGAAGCTTAATGCTTTAGGTTACATTTTATCTTTAACCTTAACTTTATGCTTGCACTATATTATTCATGCAATTGTTTTTTTTGCATTCTAAAACGATTCTTTCATCAAAAGATGCAAGCTTAACCATACATAAAAGCAGCAAGTGTTTGTGTGTTTGTTTGTTTGTTTTTAGTCAAACTTCGCTATTGGACGATCCCCTGGCACAGCTCACACAGTGTATTTGTTAGATTTCGGACTTGCTCGCCAGTATATCAGCCCTCAGTCCGGCGAACACAGATCTCCTCGTCCGTCGGCTGGATTTCGTGGCACTATACGTTATGCATCATTAGCGCCTCATAGAAACATTGTAAGAAAAAGAGTTGCATTACTATAATTTCAAAACATCTTGCCAACCCTAGCAATTTATCGCCAACCATTATTAGAACTTGGCGTAGGCTTAGGTTGCTGTCGGAAGGACAAGTTATCTGGCTCGACAATATGTTCAGGGTCCAAAAGTCGGGCGGTAAATTGATAGAGTTGTGATTTGTTGTAAACTGTATGAGATATTTTTTGTCGACCTTAAATGGTAATATTAAGAGTCGGAAACGACTTTTAGACAAGAACGTTTTACTGGATGTATTATTTATGCTAAAAATGTACTTTGCAATACTTATAGCGCGACAGGGTCAGTTGATGCATCCGCCGCTGAATTAAGGCTAAGCTCAATCATAGTCTCAGGCGTTAGGCTTAGTCTATAGTCTAGCGTTAAGCAAGCGTGTTACTACGCCCAAGCCTGAGTCTGAGCCTAGAACGTATGCATAAATCGGAGAGGCAGAACGCAAAGCGTCCTCAAGTCTCAATTTAGCAATAAAAATAATATTAGTTTTGCAGGAAATGTCAAGAGTAGACGACATTTGGTCTGCGTTTTATATGCTCGTTGAAATGTTACGTGGATCATTGCCGTGGAGACGTGTTCGAGACCGACATACTGTCAGGCGAATGAAAGAAGGTCTTGGAGCGAATTATTTAATCGCTGGTTTACCATCACAATTGGAAGCGTTTGTTGATAGCGTTGAGCGCACACGGTAACGGGGGCGCTATACTATTCGTTGCGGCCGTGTTTATCACCGTCCGCCGTTGTGGGTCACCGTATGTTACTGTGCGGTATTGTATCATTCCACACGGTCACGAACGGTGACAGACGGTGATTTATGGCGGCCGGCGGCGATAAACAACATGTTTTGCAAATATTTTCTTACCAACAGTGCAACGTTTTATTTGTGACTGACAAAGGACAATAATTATTAAGGCACATATTCACTTTCTTTCCCATTTGTACGTCGGTTTCTGTTTAACGCTAGACGTAGGCTTAGAACTGAGTGTATCTATATACCTAAGCGTAAACTTAAGCCTGGACGATTGCCTAAAGTTTTCCTTAAGCATATATTAGACCAACTCTAAGTTAACGGTTGTTTAGAAATTCTGTGAAAGAAACTGTATTTAAGGTACTACGATACGCCTGATTATTCGGGCTTATGTGCATGTTTGGAATCAATTTTCACTCAACTCGGCGTCAAACCAAACGATTCGTTCGACTGGGAGACAGGATATCGCAACTGTAATGCACCGCCAGCGCCTTGGAGTACAAAGTGCGTTTGATTGAATTATTAGTTTGTAAATATTGTGCATGGTTTTGTTTTAAGAGAAGTTCGGCCAGTGTTACATTGAGTGGCTTAACAGTACTAAAAGTATATTCCTAAGCCTAACCCTAATTCTAAGTGCGAACGTAACATAGCCTAAGGAAGCCTAGCCTGAGGCTACGCGATACAATTAGTCTAAAGCTTTAGCTTACTCTATAGCAGACGTGGGCAAAAAGAGTACTCCCCTCGAAGTAGCATAGGCCAGAAGTTCACTTTTATTACCGTCTTTCGGGTATTAACATTGTTTGTTCAATAACGATATAGATGTTTAATGCTTGCTTTTCTGAATTATTTAAATCATTCATCTTGGATCCGAACCGTAGCAAGTTCTTAGAAAGGGGATCACCCTTTGTTAAAAATGTTGAAAAGTGGGTTTCTTGTGTCAGCTGAGAAAAAGTTTTCATAAAACCCTTGTGTCAAAGTTGACTAAGAGATGGTTGTCCCATAAATCTCATCCCTCTGGCTGCGGCGTCTTTTTACTCGGCTCGCTTCTGACATTTTCAATATTCGATATTTTATTACACCATTCCCACGTGTTCTAGGCCGATATTTAAGAAAACTAGGGGTATTTAGCGCTGTGAATTTATTCTTGCTATTTCTTTAAATAAAACAATTCGAGACGGACTTAGCTTTTGCTTTCAATTATCGACAATTATTGACGTGGTAACTGCGAGAAATTTCAGAATGATAAAGTTTTAATTTGAATAAGGCGCTGTAACTGCAAACGCCTTAATTTTTAGGCCTATCCTTAATATACAACAATGTTAGTTAGGAAACCTACGATGGTGCAACGACCGGCGCCTTTTACTATCACGTGCAGATGTCCATTACTTTGAAGTCGTTAAAACAAGACGCTGCATTCTTTGTTTAAAATGAAATTATCAAAACAAACATCCAGGCAGCTTGTGATTTTCGATATTTGGATTTAATCACAATTAGTTCTAATCTGCATTCTTTGTTTAAAATGAAATTATCAAAACAAACATCCAGTTGTAGACATTTTGGCAGCTTGTGATTTTCAATATTTGGATCTAATCACAATTTAGTTCTAATAAATCCCATGTTATAAGTTTTACTAAAATCTGTACAAATTTATTTTACACAATCAATTTTTAGCATGCCAATTACTGCGAGATCGCTTGGAAAAGGCCAAAGTTTACAGAATATTTCAAATTTGCCAAACAGGTAAACACCGACCGAGTAGCTTCGAAGCCGCGTTTCAGAATAATTAAACAGCGTTCGAGGAACTTGACTATCATATAATGCAATAACAAAATGACAACAAATTAATGTGTAAGTTTTTTTCACATCAGATCCTGATTTGCACGCATTTTTGTGTGTTTTTATGTTAGATATGACACTTGTTTCGAATGTTTAATAGTTATAATTTGTTTGAATTCCGGTCTGTATATTAAGCTCAACTTGTGAAAAGGGTTAAAACTTTTGGGGAAGTCGCTGAGTGATTAGGTCCTGCTGGCATCTCTAGAGTAACGGGCTCGGCTAAAGTTGAAATAAAATTTATTACAGAATCTGTATTATATATATTACTAGCAAGTACTAAAGCGAAAATAAACAAACTGAAATTTTAAAATCACGACGTGTTCATGATATTGAACTTATTATAACTTTAATTGTATCGAGCATTTTGGCTCTCAGTCACCTTAAGAAGGATAATAATTTAAACGATAACAATAACCGACGATTTTAGTTCAAATCTGTTTGTAAATAATAACGGAATATTCACATGGGTTCGACATAAAATCAAAAACATTTGATTTCGATTATCATTGAAGGGATATTTCAATCAAATTCAGGGCATATGCAAGGTCGCAGGATAAGGAATATATTTCCTTATAACGTATCTAGCGAAGCAGTAATCAGACAGTTTTACAGGCAGCAGAGTATCCCGCTGAACTGAAGTTAAAAATTTTATCGATCGCTACGTTTGCTCGTAAAACTCTAAACATGAGCTTACATCGCTCGAAATGAAATCCTGGATGCGCTTCTTGGCAAAAGTGATTACTTTTGAACCTTACATTTTTGTTGGACTTAGCAACAATCTATACCGTTCTACAGTCAGCTCAAGTCAAGTCTGCGTTTTCTTTATTGACTGACCTATGCCCGTGTTCTCAAACATGTGTTGCAAATGTCACCAGTTAATTATAGGTCTTGTAACTTATGACTCAGCGAATGACGAGCTTCCATTTTGACCGTGGTTTACACGTTTGATTCCCCTGCTTATTTTGACTTTTTGAGATCCAAAACTGCAGGAGTTCATAGTTTGAAAACCTCTCGCTTACTGTCGATAGGTGCGAAACGCGTTTGAGAATGCGGGCGCTTAAGGGACGGGAAAGGGGGACAAAAAAATTTGCTAAAATCGAGTTACAACTAACCATCTCCGATGTTCTTGTGTAGACAATTATAGCTCAAGACCATGCGCAATGACTGGAAGCATTACTGTATCGCAGCTCCGATTGTGTTCTCCAAATAAGTTGAATTCAGTGCAGCGAGGAGCAACAGGGAACTCAGGTGGCGATCCGAGCCCAACGCAACATTCACGATCTCCGGTGCAACTCCTGACTGCGCGCAACGTGCCACAACACATTAGTGGTGCAATTCCTGCTCGGCGTCTTCAAAAGCTTCATGGTACACATGAAAGCAAGCAAAACCCATACGCGACAATGGGTCGAATGAACTTGGGTTCAAAATTTGTACTGAATAGAGACGATGGGGACAGAGTGTGTAGTGGGAGCAGACAATATTCGCAGTATCACAACCAGGTGCAATGGTAAATGCTTTGAAACTGGACCGTTACAATATTAACAAATGCCAGGTTCACGTTTTAACTGGAGCAGCCTCGAACACGTTTTGTTCCTGTCACAATAGCGGGTAATATTTTGTCTGCACGTTTAATCCATTGTCAAATTAAAAATTGAGTAGTCTGCTATCCTGATACGACAGTGAAGATATTCTAGATATAGTCTGCCAGTATCATGTGATATTTTTTCAATTGTCTGCATACCTAAGGTATTACATAACAAAATTGTCGTGTTGAATATCATTTGATACTAAATTTTAAATTCTTGTAAGTAGACAATCCGTTTTGACGTCGAACCGACATAGACAAAACGTGTTCCGACCTGCCCACTTTGTGACCCCGCATTAGAGACGTATTCTGAAGCGTGTGCAGCCAACATCGGCAGTTAGTAATAGTTTGTTAAACAAACTGACTCTGTGAGCTGCGGGTGTTAAATTTTGCTCCCAGCTATCACCGATTAAATTCAAAAAACTCCGATTTTAAAGTTGTCCATTGGCAAATTCAAAATTTAGAACAACTATGTCTATCTTGCGATAGGTGCTGCACACATTTGAGAGTATCATCATAGGTTCGAGCTTGTAATTCTGCTCGCGGTTAAGTTTTAACGTATGCTTGGACAACCGCTCGGATTCAAGCACTAGATAACTTTGCTGCTATTGTTGCATCAAGTAAACAAAATAGTGCCAAAAAAAGTTTTTTAGTTTTCGTAAAACACTATGCTTATTTTCGTATCTTGCACAATATCTTCTAGTTATTTTAAAATGTTACCTTGCAAAATAGATCGAGGTTAATTTAAATATGTCATGTTTACGATGGTTACTTATTTATTCAATGAATAAACAACAGTGTTTATAGCATATTGCCCTATTTGTAGTTTTGAACCAAAATTTGTTTGCGCGAAACGCGTAATATTTGTTAGAGAACACTAAATCAATCGCAGTTTGATTACAATTGGTTTGTTATGTGGAAGCAGGGTTCAGTGTGTAGCACATTTTTAATGTTTTATCATAAACGATATTTGAGATGGTCAATAAAAATAAAGTTATTAAAACTCCGTATCCGCTTCTTTTATCTTTCATTTAATTTTTCTGAGATAGAATTTTTTATTTTCAATCTTTACATAGTGAAGAGAATTTTCAATAAGCTGCTTGAGCTGCAAATTTCATAATTTATTGCTTTATATAGCTAACCCAAATAAGAGGGGAGGCTGAAATAAGAGGGTATTCCCCGTTGTGAGTCCCATTCAATAGGAGTCCGTATCAATAATAAAAGTCTGTAAGCGGATAGAGTTTCTAAATCCTAATTATAGTCCACAAATGTCAATTGTTCCTAATTATAAAGCATACTTATGTTTAGAAGTACATGAGTGTAAACCTTGCATTATCCCTCAAGCTTTTGACACAAGACAAATAAAGATATAATTGAACGGGTAGTTGGTTACCGCATATATTAGTAACGAAGGGTAACGGAGGGCGGGTTAAACATAAGAGTCTGTTATCAAATAACAGGGCGTACCCTCTGGAGATGCCAAATAAACATCAGTCTCCCCTCTCTTGTTCGGGTCACCACAGTATGTATATAAAAAATTTTGAAATTCAGGAAACAACTGTCCTATACTGAATGTGCCTGCTGACCTCATGACTGGCATATGGAATTATTATTATTATTATTATTATTATTATTATTATTATTATTATTATTATTATTATTATTATTATTATTATTATTATATTTTACTATCGGGCAAATAAAAAATTAATTTCTTTAACTCAATATTAGCGTTTGAAAGCATCATATTAATGATTTAAATTTATCGAAAAACTACCTTGATATAGTCGGAATGAGTATGCATTATTAAAGCTTGCCGCTTGCGTTAATAACGCATGTCATTTCCAGCTGCACGCCTGGTCATAACTTTGAAGCATGCCGGCTAGTTAAGCAACAATGATAATTTGTTTGTCGGCTTAATTAATACTAATTGATATATGAACATCAAAAATATAATTAAAATCTGTTATATGCTGAAGTCTATACCGATCATGGCGGGTGTTGGTAACATGAGAAAATTGAATAACCCCTTTCAAAACTATATAACGCCCTAAAAGGTAGATTTGGATGGCCTGATAATTTTTCATTTGTGCTCGAATTCCAATAAGTTTCTGATTGCAAGTGTGAGGTCCCGATAGTGTTGTGTAACGGTTTTAAAGCGTTCAGCCGTTATACCTGAAATTATTTACTTAGACTACGGAACACAAATTTACTCCGCTTTTGACGCGTTTCTAAGCTCTCTTGACATCACACATTTGTGGCACAACAATGAATACAAAACTAACTATGCATAACGCTTTAGTAGAACTGTTCGCGCGACAAATTTTATAGCATCTCACTCACACCAATAAACTGCGTTATATTGTCAGGGACACTATTTCTTGCGCGGCGCGCTTTCGGGACTTTTTTTAAAGATATTACTTTTTTTTGGAATTATTGTTGGTATTGTTATTATTATTATTATTATTATTATCATTATTATTACTATTATTGTCGTTGTTGTCATTTCCGTTATCATTGTTGTTGCTCGTGTGTATTTCCGTTATTGTTGCTATTATTATTATTATTATTATTGTTGTTCATGCATACTTTGTTACTGTCACCTGTATGTTTTTTGTGTTGATCCTACATTTTTTTGGCTTATTCTAAGGCCTCACCGATCAATGATCGAACATGATTTCGTTGGCCAGGTTCCACTAAATGAAATTAAGCACATGACTGGGTGGATCTCTGAATTTATTCTACTTTAAAGAACAGTAGACGTGTGTCAGAAGTCGTAAGGAGAAAGCCATTGGGGAAGATATGTAGAACCTTGCAAATAAGGGTGCACCGTTCCGACCGTGCGAAAATTTTCGTCCCGCATGACTTTTAAGTGCTATGTAACGACTCGGCTTATTTGGCTCTGTTTTATTCAACTGTATATTTTGTTGTGTATATACGCATGTATGTATCGGTTTTGGGATTGTCCTCGTGTGTTGCCACTACTTTTAGATAAGGCCAGCTGTTTAGGGCATAGATCCTTGTTTTAAAAATTGAAATTAGATTGTCGAAAGCCTTTGTTCTACTCACGGGAACCTGTAACGTGCCCCTGACTTACCCCCACCTTTTTCCCTCTGCCGAGTCGTAACTTTGTTTCGCGTTGCTGAAAATTTGACTAGCACATTCAATTGCACATCCAGTGGTTAGATTCGTGTGCGGCTGGGAAATGAATTGCTGTCTTTCCGCCGCCTGTTCAGTGTGCGTAGGGTGTCAGAAAAGCATTAGTTGCTCAAGGGATTACCCATGGTGGAGAGGGCAAATAGTCGTAAGAAAGTTGGAAGTAGCTGAGAGTACGAGTTCTGAAATGTGGATTAAGTTGAGCCAGGTAGCCTTACTTGCAATTCCCCGCACTC
Source organism: Enoplolaimus lenunculus (assembly GCA_030248215.1). NCBI lineage: Eukaryota > Metazoa > Nematoda > Enoplea > Enoplida > Thoracostomopsidae > Enoplolaimus > Enoplolaimus lenunculus. The sequence goes on from JASANG010002631.1 coordinate 156,937, forward strand.
CTCCCCCCACCTTGTCGTCCTCTCTGAGAATACACTGGAAGTGACGATTTCAATTTAAAATTATGTATTGAATTGCACGGTGACCTGCAGTTTCGGGAATTAGCAGCAAAACGAGCATTGCAAAAGGGGGATAAGCTAAGTACTCTGGCGGGAATCTGAAAACGCTAGAAAAAAAAGGGGGCATCAGGCCTAGCTGTCGTGTGTGGGTCGTTTGAAGGGAGGGCCTCGCGTATTATTGACTGCACCAAAACGGGTTGGTTTTATCCAATAAGGTTTCACGGTTCCGCCGCTCTCCTCCAACACATTCACTTGCTCTATTCTGTAATAAAGTACAGCTACAATTAAACGTAATCTTTAAATAGACGGAGCTAGCGTTAGTTCAGATTGAGGGGTTCGAGGTACGGCATGAGCACAAAAAGGGGTGTCGATGCGATGGGGTAGTTTTGTCACATAGGGGATAACGAGCCAGTCAGAATAAGCTGGAACTGTGGTTGGGTGTTTTCGGGAACAACAAACCCCCTGATTGAGTTTGATGCTATGACGTCTGAAATTCCCTAAATGGGAGGCTAGAAGCGAGCTTGCAGCCTAATCTGGCAAATTCCGGACCCTGGCCGGACTTTCTGAGTCTTGACGCCGTTGCCCTAAAAATCTGGTTTCCGTCCCTGTGCTCCGCGGAATTTGACTAGAGCTAAAATGATCGCATTGAGTTGACTAGATAGGTGTGTATGTTTAAATATATGTATGTATCTGCGCACCGTGTTTGCACAGCGTAGGTTTCGTTAGTTAGTGCAAGTACTAGGGGTTGAGATCCCGAGGGGTAGAGAAGGTGTCGTGGGGCCAATGTGTAAAAGGGTTACTTCCGTTTCTGCTTTCCCTATATTGTTTGGTCTCCGCGCGCATTCACACATGTACGTCTTTTCTGATCTGTACCCCTTCGTTGGACAAGTATTAACGGAAAGCGTACATTACAACCTCCGAGTGAATCTTTGCTGCGCCAGAGATTTTACGAGAAATGCTGAAGGGTGCGCGCGGCTGTTTTCAAAGCCCCCTGAAACAGAAAATCGCGGTGACTGCCGGCAAACATGACAGGGAAGTTTCAGCTCGAAATGAAGGAGACGCAGCACGCGCCGTAGGGGTAAGAGAGAGATTGCAACGGTTGGTGGATTTAAAATTTTGAAAATTTTCAAATTTTCAGTTAAGCAACGCCTCGCCTCAGCCTAGGGAGATAGTTTGTTTAGGATTGGGGGGTAGTTGCGTTTTTGGGTTTAGGACATGTGAAGGGGACATTAGGAATTTGTGCTTGCAAGGGCTCAATGGGACTTTTAGGAAGGAAGCTGAGTAGAACGGCGGTTCATTGTTTTTAGGAAGGCTGAGTTTTAGGGCAAGTGAACTGTTATTTTCAAAATTCAGGTTTGGAGCTAGCGCTCTCGGGTTCGGCACGCCGGATTGGCTGAGTAAGCCGTCCCGGCTGCCGTTTCAGGCCAACCAAGATTTTGCGACAAATTTTGAAATCTTGTGAACACGAATTTTTGAAATATTATTATAATTTTTGGCCCCCTGCATTTGAAAACCGGTTCCAATCATTTTGGACCCGTGTTTAAGCTGAGAAAGCCGCTCCGAACCTGCGCTATTAGTGGACATATCTGGAAATTTAGGACAAATTTAGGCTGTACGTATCGGTTGCGGATTGGGTTTTTAGGAAGAAATTGAGTTGCGCTTTTAAGATATAGTGCGGAGACCGGTGCCAGACACTTACCCGTACCGCATCGATTAAGAAAACCATCCTAGTTATAGCCCGCAAGGCAGCAGTTAAAATTTACAGACTTTTGAACATTTTGAAATTTTGTGTATGTACGTCCGGAGGCCCGGGTCCGAAAAATGCGATTTTCACTTTTCTGAGATTGGACGTTAAAATTAGTGCTGTTCAACTCAGCTCGTTGAGCTGATCAAGAATGCCACCCCGAACCCCATCCGCAAACCAACAGTTTGGAAGTTACAGGCTCTTGAAGTTTTTAGATTTAACGTGTACACGCTTTTACGGATCCCGGTCCAAAAACGCGATTTTCACCTTTCCGGGGTTGGGCGCTAAAATTGGTATCAATCGATTCAGCTCATCGAGCTGGTTAAGAAAACCACCCCAAACCCTGTCCGCAAATCCATGCATAAGGAGTTATGGGCGATCAAAGATTTCTAAGATTTTACGTGTACACACTATACGGATCGGATCCTGAAAAATGCGATTTTCACTTTTTCACGATCCACCATAAAAATAGGTACCGTTCGATTCCGCGCATCGCGCTGAGTAATAAAACCACCCCAAACTGGGCTCGCAAATCAAAACTTAAAAAGTTGCGGCCATTTGAAAATCTTTTAGAATTTATGTGTACACACAAATTACGGATCCGGTCCTGAAAACGCGATTTCAACTTTTTCGAGCTATTGGGTTAAAATAGGTATCATTCGATTCGGCTTGCTGAGTAGAGCAAGAAAACTACCCCGAACAGGGTTCGCAAACGAATATTTCAAAAGTTAGGGTCCGTTGAAAATTCTGAAAATTTGCGTGTATATGCTTTACGGAGCGAACCTCAAGAGCGCGATTTTCACTTTTACAGGACCCAACGTTAAAAATGGCACCGTTCGATTTCTCTCGTCTTTCTGGTTCAGAAAACCACCCCTAACACGGTCCGCAAATGAACATTTGAAAAGTTATGGCCCGTTGAGGCTTTGAAAATTTCGTGTTTCTAGCACTCGGTTAGTGCGAATTGGAAGTTGTGGTTCTCAGTTTTCTGGAGTCCATCATTAAATTTGGAACAATTCAATCTAGAGCATTGTTTCGTTTAGTAAAACCACCCCGAACAGGGCCTGCTCGCGAAAATCTGGGGGAGCTGTGATTCGATGAGACCTTTGAATTTTGCACGTCCACACTCAGTGGAGCCTAGCATTTGCAGGGAGACCACTACCATTTGGGAATGTGAGTTGGTCCGGTAATAAGCATGATAAGGCATATTTAGATTAATTTATAACGCTGGGTAAGGCTTACGTCAGTTTATTAAAGGTGATGACTTAGCGACAATCTTTCAAGTTAGGCATAAGAACTCAGGGTCCTGAATTTTCATATACGTGCAATGGTATAATGTTTCGGCTGTCTCGAATTTAGTTTATTGCTTGTCTCCTTTTTTACCCTGTATTTTGTTTTCTGTTATGGCTTTTCGCTTTGTATCTCTGCCTTGCGTTGTAGACGGTTATCTTGTGTAGAGTGTGCGTACTATCGAATGCAATAGATTTCGTTAAGCAGCACGGGGAGGGTCTACCACAAAAGCTGCACGTGGCTGTCCTGTTTTGTAATGGGGGTATTAGTGAACCCCGTCAAAATTTTTTTGGCCTTTGCACCATGTTGCATTTCTGTATTCAGACTTCGGATAGGGGTAACCCTGATGAACCCCTTATAACTTTTCATATGGAAATTGCGTGTTGAATTCTCCAGCCAATCACAGGCTTCTGAAAATTTATCTGATGGTCGCGTCGCATTGGTTAATTTACACTCCGAGATTCTAACCAATAGAATGGGCGTACGGTGTCTGTTTCTGGGGCGCGTTGATTGGTCGAAATTTGGGCCTCGCGCACTATATAAGAGCGGTGCACAGGCTGAACATTCAGTTCAGTTTGAGATTTTTCGGTTTTTCGCTCGCGTGCTCGAGCCGCGACAGCAAACCGATCTCTCTGCACACGGAGGCGACTTAGTGTGCACGAGAGTTTCGGGGCGCTGATGCAAGGGGGGGTTATGCGCGTTTCGCGCAGGGGTAAAATTTTGTAAGAATTTTAAGGGGGGCCCGGTCAGAATTTTCTGGCTACACAAAGGGGGTGTGGGTAAACTTTTGGGCTAAAATTTTGCCTGTCGTTGGCGACAACGCTGGTGTAAGATTTTTGGTACAAATTTTAGGGGGGAAAATGCTACTCACGAAATCTGCGCGAAAGTGCTACTTAGACAATAAATATACGGAAAACAAGCACATTTAGGAATAACCTAGACATTCGCAGGTTGATTGTCAGCTTGACAGGGAAGCCAATACAGCCTAATGCTAAGCATTTAGGAAATGTCAGACAAAAGAGCTGAGACCCTGTCGCTCATAAAATTTCAGTGTACCCCGTGATTTAGGACGATTCTGACCAGGCCCCAGGAAACTAAGCATTAATACTTGGTCACCCGTTTGACAATCAAGCTGCTGAATGTGCAGCCTGTGAAAAACCACGCTTAAGTCTATGGAAAGTCTAGTGCCCTCGGAAACAGACACGGCTTAAATAATTAAACCCCGATATAAGGTCCTCCTCGGGATCCGGTGGAGACTTGATGATTTTCCAGTATTCCTCTTAAACCTTTTGGGATATACGTGCAGCTTTTGGTGGGAAACCTGTTACAATAAAACAGTGAGTCCGACCATAAGCATGTATAGGGGGCAGAAAGTATTGAGCTTAAGCGGAGCACGCCGACGCGCCTAAGATTATTCAGAAGGATGCTTTCGGGATAGGTTGTTTCAATAATCGGACTCACCGCCCTAAGGCCCGGCCTGTACTGGGAGTGAGCCACCTGCGCTAAGACATAGCTCACACTTAGGTATTCCACGGTGCACCTTAGCAGTAGCTGCAGCGAGTCTATAGTTAGCAGTTTGGTCTTACAGCAATCTCTATTAAGCTTTAAATTAGCAACTACCAGCTAAGATAACTCAAAGCAGTCAACGGAAATTTCCGTCAAGCACGAATTTAGTAGAATAAGGTATGGTTAATTACGAGATGCCTGTGCTGTACATACATGTACAAATTCATAATAAACCAAAACTTTTAACCTTGTTCAATCCTGAACCCAGAGCGCTAAACAGATTCCTGGCCTAAGAGCCATGGCTAAAAAACTAAAATAAACCATAGATCTAAAAGAGACTCGAGCTTTCGAACGATTATGAAAATTCCACGACTAACAGAGTCTCAGAAAAAATGAATACTAGCCCTGGTTCGAATCAGTGGCATGAAAATCAATTAAAAACCTTAAAGGCTAGGATCGATCCGCCTTTCTATCAAACGGCCTATGGCCAAGTAAAGCAAAACTAGGTGGAACCAACTAATTTTCATAAATAAGACTAAAGTTCAAACCATGCCTATGACAGAGTGTCATTAAGCCTAACCATGAAAAATAGTTGTGCGCACACAGTTGTACTAAACTCCACGGAGAAAAAGCTAATTGTTGCTGGTGCGACCCACCTACACGCACTCGGGGTTCGCTAGAACTTAGAGCATAGGCAGGCTTAGGCGTATGACGATGTCGGGATTTTGTGACTCTCAAAACCTGACATCACGCCGGGGGACCGTCATCCTCTAGGCAAGTAGCTTACTTTGGCAGATCCACGGCCTCGAACACCCGTGAGAGTATCATCTCGGATTCGTCCGCAGGGATACTCGTTGATCGTACCCGTAACAATATGATGAAAAAATAAAAAAAAGAAAAAAAAACAACCCCCCCCCCCAGTCATAGACGCCGTCACCGCCCACGCTTTCTCAAGATTGGACAGTCATAACTAATTTGCTTTCTATATGGTTTTAAGTGATTAGAAGACCTTGTTTATACGCGGTTAGCGGGGTAGTGATACCCAAGCGGCGGCTGTGGGGTGACAAATGTATACTTCCCAACACTAAACCCTGCAAAATAGCACAAAAGGCCAAACCTAACTATACCTTTAAGCTAAGAATTACACAAGATTTGCATTGGGTAAAACACATTTATAAATGAAGGGAACAAACACGAACTGATTAGTGGTTGCAGGATATGCTCAGAGAACTCTTATAGGTGCTACTTTTTCGCTGAGCTGCAAAAAGTTCCAAATACCATTAAATAATATTAGCGTGGAGTCAAGATGCGACTAACGTAAGTCTATAAAACATGGCGGCTACCATGTGCAAAATCAAACTAATTGCATTTATCATTTGATGAAATGGCTTACCGCAGCAATTTCAACAGTTACGTTTTTCGGACCAGAAGATTTTAACTGAAATACGACGGGTTATGCATGCAAACTCTTGGCGTGATCGAGTAGTCCTTTCTCGAAGCGGTTGTCAACGTGCACTGCATAATTTGCATGAAAATAAATTTGCACGTTCGTCAGATAACAATCAAGCGATTAAAGGATCTGCGACGCTATGGAATACAGATTGCGGACATATATCTATCGAAAAGGAAAGCACAACGAAATACGACAAAAAAGACAGCAACAACGAGAACAACAACGACAAGAATCGTGAAAATACTTCCAGTAACCATAACAACTCTGAAGTTGAAAAACAAGAACAGAAAATTAAAGTTTCCCTCTTACATGTAATTCTACGTAAATTTGATTTTTTCCGTCCAAATTTGAATTAACAGCAAAGCTTGGATTTCAAGCAAATTTTAGGAGATCGCATAGCGTTCAAGATTTTTGGGCTTGTAAGCTGTGCTATTGTCGAAAACGACTACGTTCCCACTAATTTGTGTTACAGCAATGCGACTAAAATTGCATTTTAAACAGTATGGACATCTAATAAGCAGTTGTTGAGTTTCGTAGCCAATGCCAAGTTTCAAATCCATCGCATCTGTTCGTTCTACGGTTTTTAATAGTAACATAGACCTTCAAGCTCATTGATTTTCTGTTAAATTTTATATGAACAATATTCCTTGCTTCTCAAGTCAGAAAACCTATTATTCAACTAGTGATAGATGCTGTATACATTTGAGAATATGGGTATAAGTTGGAGCAAGTAATTCTGTTCGAGGTTGGGTATTAATAGCTTATGCATGAATCCGTTTCAGGCAGTAGGTATTTGCAATAGGCTCTGTTTGCGGCAAAATTTGTTTTACTAGCAGCGTTCTACTAACCGTTGATTGCATCAAGTCAACAAAGTTGTCAAAGGTTTTGTGTTTCTTATTGCACTATGTTTTTTTGTATTTGTACAATTGTTCCAGACAATTGCTTTAACAACTAAAATAGGTGTGAATGCTTATTTAGTCTAAAATGCAAATCATCGGCCGGCCCCCAGGCGACTTAGCCAACACTTGTTGGCTAGACGCAAGCCGCGGGTTGAGCACTTCTCACTGTGACCATTTGCTTGGCAACATATCGTACCCTTTAAACCGCACCCTCCGCGTATCAACCACACTTTTTCCGCCATATGTCGAAAAATGTGTATTCGAAAACCCTCCTTGTGCAAGCTGTGAACATTCACAACGCTGTGGCGGATTTTATTTTAAATTTATCGAGTACTCATTGGCACCGCTACTTCAAAGGGCTCCGATATACGTTGAAACGTTTACGTACGAAGCTTTAGCAAGCAATCAAAGCATTTTTGGCCCGATTGTAAACGGCACAGCGGATATTACCGAACCTTACATTACAATTTCTAGCCAAAGAAACCAGCTTGCCAGGCATGTGTATCCGGTGTTTTATTCGGAATATATCGCAGTAGTTCGGACACCGCACGCTATTAAACCGTCGCTAACAAGCAGCGTTACCGGGCAAATTGGTAAGGTCGCTCATGTTAACTATAGTTTTATTTTAATTTCAGAAATATAGACCATCTCTCCCATAATATTGGTATTGTAATTTTCAAAGAAATATTTAAACACAACACCATCCAGTATTCTGATGGCGTAAATTTTAAAATCTTAAGCAAAATGCAATGTCCTATTGGGCTGTACTAATGAACAGGCCCGAGTTAATTGCAGCGGCCTTTCCGCTGGAAGGCGCGGGACTTGGGGACTTGCAGACTGGCAAACTTATGCGTGTAAGCTTACGTTTATGCTTTGGATTAGGCTTAGGTTTGGGCTTCTTTGAGACGTTTGCAGGGACGTTTCCGGAGGCTTGGTAAAAGGGCGCTCCATATCAAAACTTTTGATGAAATGATAAATGCTTCTCTACCTTGCAAATTTATACTTTTGTGCCGCATCACTCGAAAGGCTTTTTTCATTATATACTGTTAACAAACCTCAGGAATATTTCTTATAAAACATTCTGTCATTACAACCATGCAAATTTTTACTTTTGTGCTTCAGCATTTGATTTCTAACCTGCTTCGCTTGCGTAGACGTTTTATCATATATATGGTTCCACTCGTCAGAAATTTACCAATGCATCACTGGATGTGTGCACTTTAGGCGTCAAAGTATACACTTATAGCTTGGTAGACATTCCCAGTTGTTCATAGGCAACAAATTGATATAATTTGTTCACTACCTTATATTGGCTCATAAATTTAACATCAAATCATTCTGCTCTTAAAAATTGAGTTAATCAATGGTTTACATATGAGGTCAGTATTATACTTGTTGAGCCGTTAGTAAAAAATTTCAATTTTTAGTGTGGCATTTGGCAGCGTTCGGTATGATCTATATGCTTCTTGCCTGGTTGCACAGTCTCTCTTTACGACGTGTCACCGCCAGTTATCGCCACACACCACTCATCGCGTATGTGGTCACCAAAACCACACTGGCGCTCTACTGGTTAGCACTCGCGGTTGGCTTTTCGTACATCAGTTCCACTCTGACGTTAGTTTTTAACAGCGAACCTACTTCCGCGCAACCGTTTTATAATTTTGCTGGGATTGCTGAAGGAATGAAATCCGGTAAGCTGAACGTGTTCACCCCACATTTGGTGTCGAAACAAAAATTGTTCGAGCAAGAAAATAGCAGCGGAGTCGTTCGTGAGTTGTATCTGGCGAATAAGGTAAATTTGACTACACGTGCTTCGCTCTTCTATTCTGCGCTTCGCTCACGTGAACACATGAACGCTTAAGTTTTCTACAATACTCATCTCTACGAAAGCATATTCATATGCCTGGTCTTTGCCCAAACCTAATCCTAAGCCTAATCTTAACTGGTAGGGGATTGTACAAGATGCGGTCCGTGGCTGCAGACGAGTTAAACAAATCAAGCTATTAAAACTAAACTGAAAAAGTATAAAAAGAATGCCTCAATGTGCAAATTTAAATGGAGATAAAGTTAAAAAATATAATGTATCAAACAAAGTCCATTGTTTATCTCGTTTCACGTACACAGTTTGTGCTGCGTAGCTCACAGTGTACTCTGTACGCGAAGCAGTTGGTCTGCAGCTCAATAAAAGATACGTTTGAAAAGTCAAAATGTTTGCTTCAACTCTTTACCAGTTGTTTTTAAATACAGGTCAACAAACTCTTTTTAAATACAGCTCATATACATGTTTTCATTTCGCGTACAAAGTTTGCGCTGAGTTGCTCATAGTATACCCTATAGTAAAAGTAGTTAATATGCAACTCCATAATAGCTACGGTTAAAATTTTAACAAGTGGTCGAAATGTCATATAAGGTCGAAAAATATACGGTCAATAGATGACCAATTTTCAATTCAGGTCAACGAAGTCAAGTTGGTCAAATTAGAAACAGCAATCGCATCAGTACTGGCATCTGATACAGCAGTCCTGATTCTGGGCGACGAAAGTGACCAAGTTATAGTAATGCAACGATACTGCAACGAACTGGTTGCAGTACACCCTGCGGAGCGTGAGCTGTTCACTGAAATGCATGGATTTTATATTTCGGAAGGAGCCGATATTCATTTGGATTGGTATCATCGACATTTTCTGGCTGATGCCTTTTTCGCGTGGATGCGGTGGTATACATATAATTCGTCGCAAAGTCGTTGTGGATCAAGTTTCACCGAGAGAGGAATTGGACCGAGCGAGATCCTTCTAGAAAGTGACAGCGGAAACAACGTGTGGTCAACGGTACAAAAAGGGGGGCTCGGAATCAAGCAGGTAGAAATTGCGTTTGGTATGCTTGCAATCGGACTGGGTACAGCGATTATGATGTTATGTTGCGAAAATATAAGACAATGAAACTGAAGAAGTAAAATTGAAAACACAAAAATGTTCGATCCCACACTTGCACAACCTGGCGAAAACTTGGAGTGGCGGGTAAAAGATTTACACAAGGAAATCAAAACACCAAAAGTAAACCATAGCTAGTGGAAGATGAAAATGCTAGTAACAACTATATATAAATTTTATATTTTATTGAATAGCGGAATTATGATTAAAATATAGTAAACTTAAAATCTGGTGTTTTCCGTTGAAACGCTGTATACTTTCTGATTGTTGGCATAAACACTTAATTGTTATTATTATTAACAATAACTTTTGTTAACGGATGAAAAACTGTTCTTTAGAACTACTTATATAATACTGTAGTGACCCGAATAAGATGGGGGAGATTGATAATTATTTTGCCTCTCCAGAGGGTGCCCCCTTGTTGTTCGGTTACGGACTGTTAGTTATTTTTAACCCACGCTACGCCGCCCTTCGTTTCTGATATATCCGGTACTGCAACTATCCGTTTAATTAAACGTTTATTTGTCTGGCGTCAATAGCATGAGCGGCCCATGTTACTTTAAGGGGCGTAGAGGTTTCCGGTGGGTCTATAAAACAGTGTGTTTAGATACTAGATTACAATTTCTGGCTTAGGCTTCGGCTTAGGCTTAGGAACATATTTTTGCAACGCTTAAGCTTAGGCTTAAGCTTAGGAATACGCTTAATCTACTGTCACGCCTCTAAAAGTAACATTGGCCGCCCCATACCCCCATTTGGGGAGGGCCATATCCCTAAATGGTTCCCAACCTATCCGGTTGAAACAAAAACGCCGAAGTGTTACAATGTGGCTGGCTTCTCGCTCGCTTCGCTCGCGATTTTAGAGGCCCCCACCTGGCACTGCCCTTGGTCATCTGGAAACTAATCAAAAACAAGAGAGGAGTTTAGCAAATGTATTAATCAATTTTAGTTGCTCGTATGCAGTGTGTCTGCTATCCTGGTGTGACATTAACTGTTTGTACAACAATGTTACGATATTCGAAATAATGTCTGTCAATATCATATGACACGTTTGAAAAAGGGTGCTAAGTCGTAGTAAACAGCCTGAATGCCCTATACAATGTCGTATGATACTAAAATTTGAAATCTATATATCAAAGAATATATTAAAGATGGAACGCCCCACATACATATTTTGGGCAACTTTCCAGATTACTTTGCATACAGTTAATTCTTAAAACATAATGCGGGGTTCACGTTATAACTGGGGCAGCCTGGAACACGTTTTCTCCCTATGACTATAGCTGGTAACACTTTGTATGACCGTTTGTCCGCTATGAGATTCAAAAAATTTGAATTGTCTGCTATCCTGATGTGACATCTACTGTTTGTACAGCAATATCATATGATATTCCAAACATTGTCTGCGAGTATCATATGATATGTTTGAAAATGTCTGCAAAGTTGTGGTAAACTAGCTTGATTGTACTGTAGAATGTCATATGATACTAAAATTTCAAATTTGAATTATTTGTACTTTGGAATATATTTTGGGAAAAACTTAGCGAGAAACAGAACGGTAGAAGCTAATTCAACTTGCGAAATCATTTAATGCTGCACTATCCGACTTTTTACTGTTTTATTTAGCGTGCACAAATTCCATTGTCCTGTATAAATATCATATGATATTTAGTAGAATTTTGGAATATATGATATTCGCATAAATGTCCCGCAGTATTATATGACAAATGGTTATTTGTATACGATGATCGCTCGACATCAGTGATTTGTAAGCCAATGTCATATGACATTCACATTTGGTCTACATAACCGCTATTCGGATCACAGAATTTTATGTTGACGTCGAATCAACATTGGACAAAACGTGTTCCAAGCTGCCCCAGTTATAACGAGAACGCCGCATATACGTAATCGTTCTGTGAACAGAAAATACGTGTGAATATGTCTGTGTACTCTATAACTTTTGCGCATTACGCAAAACCTTGTGCCTAGTTTGAATTATTCGTAGGAATATACTTAGGAAAACTTTCCGTCGAAAACAGAAACTTGAAAGCTAATTCAGCATTCGAAATCACTTAATGCTACATTATCTAATTTTAATTTTATTGGTGAGCACACATTACATTGTTGTACACAATAGTATTTCACATTTGCTAGAATTTTGGAATGTTGTATGTAACGTCCGCATTAATGCCCCGTGGAATCATGTGATATATGGCTACTTATATACGATGATCACTTGAGATGAGTGATTGGCAAGCCAACGTCATGTGACATTCACTTTTTTGTCATTCCCGCTATTTGGATCAGATTTTATGTTGTCGTCGAAATTGAATCAACGAGGCCAAAACGTGTTCTAGGCTGCCCCAGTTACATAAGTGAACCCCATATTATTTGTTTGATTATTACTCACAGTTGAGTTTTCATATCGACAAGGCTTGGAACTGCATCCAAAAGCAATCCACAGGGATCAAGCGCCCCTAAAGAATTTTGCGGAACCGTTAACCTTTTAAGCACCTTACCTGATTATAGATAGGTTTGACTCTCGAGTCGGGTGACGAACCAGGCGGTAGCCTGCTATCCATGCATTTTAGGAATATGATCTCTCACAACACTGGCACACAAAAATCATTTGCGGTGGATTTTTGGGAAATTGTAGTAGAATTGTTTAGCAATTCAACAGTTGTCAGGATCGGCACTCAAAGGGTTAACGTTGGCCTTTACTACACTCCTAAAGCCCTATTCACACGTGCAAGTTTTTACCGCAAACTTGCACGTACAACTTGCATGTACATGTTTGGTCACAAAGCAGATTTGAAGTTTTTGCAGCTGCAAATTATTCATTAGAATTCATTCGATTGAATTTAATTCGCACGTGTGAACGCCGTCGCAAATCGCTCGAATTTCTCGCACTTGCATTTTCATTTGCCAATCAGAAGACATGTTGCTGAGCGCCTGTTGAATTAATTCAGACTTATTGAATTTATTCAAGGAGTGTGAATTAATTCAAATATCGAACTTGGTTGATATTTCGCAGCCGGCGGCGAAAGTATATAATGGGACTAGTTTTAAATTTTTTAGCATTAAATAAAGATTGCATCGCGGTGAAAACTTTTTCAAGTCAAGAGATTTCAAGTATAGCCTTCTTTGCGCATGATTGTTTCTTACAACAGAAACTTGCAGCTGCAAGTTTTTTGAAAAATTCATTCGAAGAACTTGCAGCTGAAAGTTATTCATGATTAATATATATATGCGAAGAATTAAATTCGTAGGTATGAATAATCCTGCAAGTCGAATTCATTTATCATCATTGGCTAAACCGATAGATTATAGGTTATGTTTAATATTTATTGCAGTGGTCTGCAAATTATTCACATAAATTCATGTCAAGATTCAGAATGAAAGTTTGACAAAATATTTCACTGCTTATACAGCAGATATATCAGGAATGAACTATGCAAAGTTATCTAAGACAATACAGTTGGAGTGTTGCTTGTTTGCTAGAAAATGTATACTTTTAAGTTGACAGAAGTTATTTTTTGTACTGCTCTAAAAGTGACATGCAATTAATTGACCTGACTAAGATTTTTAAATCATTCGATAGCTAATGAGTAAAACTGTAACGCTCGTGACATGAAATTGCTAATATAAATGTTTCACAAACGTTATTTTCCAAAAACAAAACATATTTCTGAAAACTCTGAAATTAGGCAAATGGTGATACGGAAAGTTCGCCCCCACTTTTCGCCCTTCACCTTTCACCCCTCACCATATGGCTCCCACCAACCTTTCGCCCTTTCCGACATTTGGGCCCTTATTACTTTTCTCAACTGTTTGTTTCGATCTGTGTAAGCCAACTTTTTGCCAACGTCGCCATTTATCTCATTCCTTGCCTGTTTTGTGAAACTTTTGCGGAAAACAGGGGCGAAGGTACAGAATCGGGACCCGTAGTTTCAGTTTTAATAGATCTCGACCAGCTGCGTTCATTTCTACTAAATTTAATACTGCCGTCTCAACGAATCAATCTAAAAATTTAGACGAGTGGTTTTTTGCTCGTAACCTTAACCCTTTCTCACATGAATATTTTTTTTATTTCCCCTGAGACCTACTTTTATGCTAGGATTCGAACTCGGGTGACTGGCGTGGAAGGCGTATACCATCACCACTCAGCTATAGGATCTTGACGCTCGAGCCCGTGGGGGCTCTCACGTCTTGTGGTGATTTAGTACTATGTATACGTGTTGCAATTGTTAAACACGGTGCGATATACATTATTTAACGTATATACACTGCGCTTAGTTGCCTATAGGCAACTCAATGTGAGAAGGGGTTATAGATAGTAAACTGAAAATTTTTCGCTTAACCCTTTCTCACATGAATATTTTTTATTTCCCCTGAGACGAAATTAGAATTTTTATTTCGGATTTCTGAGAAAAAACTTTGTTCTTTATTTATGAAAACACTTCTCTTCTATAAGCAATTTTTGACACGCTTGGCAAAATTAAATCGATATTCATGCGTAAACTAGTCAACGAACGCCGTTTCATACATTTGTCGAAACTACCCTGTTAAATATCACGAGTTAATTATGATTTCACCTGTGTAATATATACATGGCGAAATGAAGATTTTCAAGATTAAACCAGTTTACTGGTAATAAGTACCAAACGCCCATTTAACAATCATCAACCGTTACATTTCACAGGTGAATCCAGCATGTCTTTTTTTATTTCAATGGAAGATTGTGTATCTCGAGTGCCCGCATCACCGACAACCGCAATGATACCAGCTGACGAATCTGATCAAATCGTTATTTCTCAACAGTACTAATCTCAGTTAATTTTAATTACACCTGAACCCGGAGAAGTCTACAACAAAGTGCACGGATTTTACGTTGGATCAAACTTTAACTCAAGCTTCAACTGGTATTAGCGCACGTGTTATATATAAGATGCGTTCTTTGCATGAATCCAAAGAGTACATAGGCGATGGATTGACGGTTTGGTGAATTTGGTCACCACTGAGAGATAAAATTCGCGTTGTTTGTGACAGCGAATCCGTAGAAATATAAAAGTAAAGCTTAAAATTGTCAATGGAAAAATTCGTTTCGTCTAATATTTAAAAAAATAGCCAAGCAGGTCCGCTTCGTTTAGTTATGTGTTCATTTTACCAATCTCTAACTGCTGTGGTGAGATATGTATTTTGTGTTTCGCTTTATATTTGAGAGACTATTTCTGCAATTTACACTTTTCATTCCAACTAACAAGTTATTTTGTGTAGATTAAGATCTTCTTTTCTTATATGTAGATTACAAGAAGGCAGCAAGAAAATATATTCTCAGTTTTACATAAACAATTTGTACGGCAGCATTTTCAGCAGGACAGGACTGGAGTGGGTAGGTACACGGTTTCGTGCCCCATGTGAATCCGTCCTGTTACTAAAACAAAAATAGACTTAGGCATAGTTTTGTGTGTTAAAATCTTGTACACTCCGCTGTTCTTTTAAGCAGCTTGCAAAATTATGTTTAAATGTTGATTTTTGATATAATGCGAAAATGCTTTTTATTAAAATGAGACACTACTACGTAAATGAAAATAACTTTAAAATACAAATATAACAAATAGTAAGAAAACGCCATTTTGTAAAATCGCTGACGATGGCTTGTGTTCAAAAACTGAATTGTTCGGTAAAGCCAACTAATTTCCATTCTGGGTCATTACCTAAAATTCCACGAAGATACGTATTGAAATTAAACTAAATGAAATAGAAAATACAATCGAAAAATTGTTAATCAATTTGCAAATACGTGCACTATCTTGAGAAGTTTTGTAGGTATCAAACTGATAGTTTCAGAAATCTTACAGCTATGACTGACAATTAGTATACTTTGTTATCAGCTCAAATACAACCGTGTTGCTGGTACATTAGTTTGATGGTAACGATGCGTCTTTTCTGTTTACCTCAATTCAGTCGTGTTATGTTTGCAGTGGTTAAATATTGCAAAATAGATGTTTATTCATTTCAGCAGTTTTTTGTTTACAAAACAACTTATGGCTTTGATAAAAGGCCCACTTCACGATTGATTGTGCCACGTCCCTAGGAATGCCGTTCTTAAATCTCTCGCCAGGTATACTACCAGCACCTTCTTAATGGGCCAAGAAAACTATGGGCATACAAGGGTTTACTTTTGGCCAATGTAAAGATCAGGGCCGTAATATAAGTGTATCACTAAACCTGAGCCGAAACCTCAGTCTAAGCCTATACCTAAGCCTATACAAAATAATCTAAAGTCTTACCGTACTCAATTGCATCCTACAGAAAAACGGTCCACACCTGATCTATACATGGGCCAAACTTTTCTAGGGTGCCAAAATTTTTCTAGACAGGGCAAAACCCCTTGACTCTAATCTGCCTATAAGCCCGGTTCTCGTTCAGTGATTTTAATCAGCTGCCAATCTCATCCATCTAAAATATCGATCAAACGTCCTGCTTCAGCCGGTGCAACATCTCGTTGTGATTCTGCCCAACTACGGCACGCCGCGTTAACTTGTCGCCGGTGAACAAGTGCAATTGCACCAAGTGCAATCAAGATGCTTGCAGCGTGTTCTGGTCCCGGGATCAGCTCCATTCCGTCGGTCATCATTAGTGTAATTGCTCGTGAAGTTTCCGATGGGCATTGCAATTGCCCTATGCAACGTAGAATATTATCAACGCAACGCCATGTTGTTTCTGATGTTTCAACTAAGTCGATTAAATGATGTGCGATTTGGTAGTAAACTGTAGAAACAAATTATTGTTTTTTACTTCATTTATCAACAAGAAAAAAGTTTCTCATCATACCTTTCCAGGCTTATGTAAGTCATCACGGCCTGCTCATTTCGAGAGACATGGCAACTAGTGGACACGGAGATTAGGTTTAGGTTAACTTAGGCTTATACGAAGGCTTAGACTAAGGTTTGGGCTTAGGCTTACGCTTAGTGAGCAGAACATTATAATTAACGTTGGACTCTTTGGTACATTTACGCATGCTCTCTGCGAAGCGAGTGCTCGCAACTGCTCGCCTGATCTGAGCAAAACCGTGAAATTCAGTTTTCAGTTCAACTTACAAGGTTCCATAGTTGAGCGGTGATAGCAAGTGCCTTCGAGTAAAAGTGTTAGTCAATAATTTCTATACGTTGCTTAAGGTACTTTGGCATAAGTTCTCAGTCTATGCATGTTTCTAGAATTAGTGAAACTGGCAACACTTACAGTCTCCTTTGCCTTTCATTAGTTCCGGACGATTTTCTGCGATCAATTCTAACGCAACAAACACGGAATGATAGTTTCCTTCGGGCAGGTCTTCGTTTTTGAGTATTGTATCGAGAAAGTCTGTGTGTTCGAAATCTAACGCTGCAGGTTTTTGTTTTGCTACCGTTCCAAGTAATCTGAAATCAAGCTATTGATACAATCGTTGTAGTGGCTTATTTTTCGAAATATAATGAGACAACTGTGACTTTGCAAGAATCATCATAGGCAGTGGCGGATCCAGGATGTCAAAATGGGGGGGGGCAAAATTTCACAGGTAATAAACTTACTTTTGACCCGCACACAAACCACGAATTATTGTCATAAAATTGCTATATAATTTTTGTCGAGATGCTGTTGGGGGGGTCACGGCCGGGGTGGCCCCCCATGGATCCGTCATTGATCATAGGGTTTGGTTTTTGTTTAGTCATTAGAAAAACATCAGCACATTTGAGTTGTTAAAACGTTAAATTGTTATTAATATCTCACATTTCGAACTTGTTAATTGAAAAAGAATTTGAGCAGCGAATAAAATACGCAGCAAATGGACAAATCATTAATATGTAAACTCGGCTATTTTAATTAACATCCTCAACGTAGCGTCCAAATTTGTGTAAATATTCGTTTAAACATTTTCTAATTTTGCAGCACTCGTATAATTACTGAGCGACTGCAATTTTATGCTTTTTATCGCTGACTCAAAAAGTTGGAAAGAAACCACTTCAAGAAAACTTAAATACCGTTTTCAGTGATTTTTCGTTTACAATAATGGCCCATGTAAAAATCAGGGGCGGAATGTTTTTCTGTGGGACTAGAAAGTAAGCTCAGGCTATAGATTAATTTTTTGTTTGGCATAGGCTTAGGAATTTGCTTATAATACAGTACCGCCCCTGTTCTTTACATTGGCCAGAATGTTCCAAAATAGAAATCACGGAAACTAGTGAAACAAAATTTTAAATAACTTATTATGTATTAATTAATGTTTGGTACATATATGAAAGATAAGACCGGGCGAGTGTAAAGTGATCCGACCGTGGCACAAACTGGGACCAAATAGAGATAGGCCTGGGTCGCAGCATTCTACGGGCCGCTTCGTCGAGAATTTAAGACGAATTTGGTGTTTTACGCATCAGTACTGGC
Organism: Enoplolaimus lenunculus; assembly: GCA_030248215.1. Lineage (NCBI taxonomy): Eukaryota > Metazoa > Nematoda > Enoplea > Enoplida > Thoracostomopsidae > Enoplolaimus > Enoplolaimus lenunculus. Next base: position 175,234 of record JASANG010002631.1, read on the forward strand.
TGCTAACCTGAACGTTGTCAACATAAACGGACAGACATTCTGGCAAAATATGAACAAATTGTTGAAATGACGCATAACTGCAGTGCGTGCATGCGGAAGCATAGTTGCAAGTGCAGTCAGTCGTCGCGTGTTTAGATGTTTAGCCAACCATGCGATTAACCGATCATCTTTGACTAATCTGAATGGTAATTTTAGTAAAATTAATATTTTAATGGTCAAAAAAAGTGTGGCGAGAAAGAACGGGTGAGTTTATTGGAAGGCATTAAAATTGAGAAAATGCCGTGGATCAAAACAACTTTGCCAAACTTAGCTACATACTACTCCGGTGGTCGTTCGTTGCGGTATGCTGGATGTTCGAAAACATCCCTCGCTCAATCGAGTTCTGATTGGTGACCTCTTAATTTTCAACTTCGTGTCGAGTTACTTAACTCGGCAGTGCTGGGCTAAAGATGAAAATGTTTAGCAGCGGGCACAACTCAGTTTGCATATTTTCACAACACGCGTTGACTTACAACATTGGATGCATTGTGGTTGAAGGTTAAATGCAAGATTAACTGAAAATTTAAAGGATTTTCCTCAGTGGAGTTAAAGGTTATAAAAGTACAAGGATATTTTACGAAAGGTGGGGCACAATACCAGTGCATTTTTATCACTTCGGTATACAATGCGCAGCCATGTGAGCAGCGCGCGTTTGAAATGCGAGAACATATCGAAACTCTCGACCTGTAATCAAAAAATTGTAAGAAGCCCAACTATCCCTTCTTCAGAATATTTTTTGGTTCTCATTAATTAAGTACGCCCAACGTATAAAATACACAAAATCTTTGCTTGTCGTCTGAAATTTTATCTCGCTGCCTTGTATTTTGCCGGGCTGGCCACAAGCGTAAGCTTCAAGCATCGTTTACCCGACGTCTGTCTCCAACGCGTACAGCACTACTTGCCAAACGGTGTTAGTGAGCAAATCAAAACAGCAACAACACTGATCAGTGTATCCAGTGAAAACTGCTTCACAAACGCAATTGCCACTGTCTGTTGCGGTGTCCATTGGTTGATCGTCTACACGTGGACTTGGCTGTCCAACACTCTCTACATCGGTCATCGTTGAATTACTTACGTTGCTACCTCGTCGACTCCGGCGGCTACCTGAAAACTGGCTGGTTGACGCCATGCTGGTTATCCTTATATAAGTTGAGAAACAGCACATTTTTGTTACATTAACCTCATTAAGTTTGACAAAGTAGCCGTTTTTCAGATATAAAGCTTTGCGTTGGGTCCCGACTGCAGGTCAAATATGTTCAGTTTTGCACTTTCTCATCATTGTCTTAGTCGACATACTTTATTCTGAAGAACCGACGTCGAATTGTGATTTTTAGATACGACACTGGGGAGACAAAATGCGTTCATTTTAACACTGCAGCAATGGAAATTCGTAAAGCCGTCAAGTAAACTTAGCCCCTTCTCACATAGAGTATACTGTAAGCAATTTAAAACAATATGTGTGCCTTAATTGAAAATTACTTTGCGCACGCGCTACACAAAACCTTCCAAAAATGTGACCAGGTGATTCAGTGGTTTTCAAATCTGGTCTAGTACTTATTGTCATTTTGTATTAATAAGAGTCGATGAGGACTCCAAGAACCTGTCAACACAGCATCACTAGCTTCCAGTCGATCAACAATCCACGACCGTTGATGACGAAGTAAACTGCGACTGAACGCATCGAGTCCAGCAGCAGCGCCTTCTACATTTCCAACGGCATTTGAATTGATCACAAGATTGAAAATACTATGCGCGACGTGTTCCCAAATGTTTTTGTTTCGATTTGTAATCGGTAGCTTTGCAACCGGTAAAAACAAATTGTCATAATTCGCGTCCAGTTTTCGTTCTAATTGGACCCGGCTTCCTGAATACAATTAGTGTCAAGTCCTATCTGTTTTATATTTGACTAATTTAGAATTTGATACACCGGAAACGATAAAATGACTGAAACAGTGATTTTCCCAATGACTGAAATAAATTTCATTTCTGACGCGAATTACCTCGTGGCGGCGCACGGCGGCAGCCTGTAGCGGTTTACATTGGCGTACGGCAGAGTCAGTGCCGACGCAAGTGCCCCGAAACCCCCAATTTGGAGCCCCACTGCGCGAAACTAAAAAATGTTTTCGCTGACCACAAAGTTATACAGTTGTAAAACATTTTATACGGTGCCCTCTCGCACCTGTTTGGGTGTCCCGACTACGTCAACGCCGGCCCTGAGCAGAGTTGAAATTGTGCCACGCTATTGACAATTTGAATAAAATAAACGCAATGTTTTTAATCACTGATCTAACCTCACAAAATATCGTTTTCTATGTTAAAATTTGAACGTTTTGTTAAATAGCGTTGTATTTTTGACACAATTCCGAACCGCGACCTACCACTGGTTTTTGCCCATGGCGGCCGAATATGCAACTTGCACGTTTCGAGCATCGCTGTAACATCGTTCAGCAACGGCATTGCAACTTTATCATTAACCAGTATATTATCAGCGAGCATATCGTAAACGCAATCCATCACCGCTGGCGTAAATATAACGGACGCTTCTGCGTCTGACAAGGCGGCCGCTGGGCCAGTAGCCTTTCCAGCCGACGTGCGGCCCACGCCGAGTAAACGAGATAGCGCTGCTAGGCGTCGTTTAGCGGCTTCAGCTGTGATCATAAGACATTCGTCACCAATTGCGCCCAAGACTGTTCCGTAAAATCGATTCGGATTGTCACAAAAGAGTTCCCATACTTGATCAATCGGCATATGGGACGCTTGAATTTTGTATTTCATGCAACCAGCCAGCGATGCAACGTGGGCATACGCCAGTTCAACGTTTCGACCAAGTGTTGAGATGCTAAAAGTTACGGCAAATCTGAGGTTGCCTGCTGCGGAGTCTGAGGTTGGATATTTTTGAACATATGTAAATTTCAAATGACATCGCTAGCGCCAACGGTTACACTGTTGGATCCAGAAAAGATATTATCCAGGTAGAAGCCCGTCAGTGAATAGAGTCCTTAAATCCTAATTAGAGCAACTTAAATTTTAATTATCCCTTTTGTAGTGCTTAAATGACTCCAGCACCTAATAAAGTTTAGTTCGAAACTTTAAAGCATGCCTATGTTTTGAAAGTACGTTCCTAAGTATTACCTTGCATTATCGTTCAAGCTTTAAAAACAAGAAAAACGTTTAATACAACGGATAATTGCAGTACCGGATATATAGTGTAACGAAGGGTGGCGGAGCGTGGGTTAAAATAAATAACAGTCCGTAACCGAAAACAGGGGTACCCATTGGAGATGCCAAATAAATATCAATCCCCCTCTTATTCGGTCCACAACAGTATTTATTGCGCTGTGTTAGACGGCGCCGAATAACGCATTAAAATTGTCAAAAAGTAATAGCAAAACCCTTGTTAGAATTAGTATCATCAGTTTTGTCAATGGTTACCTGTTCAAATCAACTGAAATAAAATGTTGAAACACTTCAAGCATAGTTTTTGAGTATTCTTTATTCGGAAGTATTGTAACAATTGCTTCGAACGCTTCTGCAGCTTTTGCAGTACGTGCGTCAATTAATGCGCACAATAGTGAACGCAGCGCACTTGAATCAACGCTCAATACTGCATCAGTAGCGACTGCGCTTTGTTTACAGTAATCAGCAATTTCTGCAATTATTTTTGCTTTTTCTTCGGAGCGTTCTGGATCTTTGCATGCGCGCAGTGATTTAGTCCAACCTTTGATTCGTTTATTACTGTCAGACATTGTTCGTTAAGTATAAGAGATATGCTAAATTGGACCAATTTAGCAAGAGTGTTAAAAATGTAAATGTTTTCTTGCGTTATAAAAATATGTTTATAAACGTGGGAAAATAGCATTTTGACAAACGCTAAAAGGCGCTTGCTTCATAGCGTCTTGCTACGCTACCTATTTATTTCCCAATTTCATTGCTTAAAAGCGTTATAAAAGATGCTGTTTGAAACGCGAGAAGTGTTTAAATTAGCGTTTTGATACGATTTCTTAGGGTTTTCAAGTGTTACAACACAGAAAAGTACATACTGAGAAGACATAGCCTCTTTAATTCGACCAGTGTCCACAATGCTTGTTAGCACAAGAACTTTTTTCACATGATATCGCATTAAAAAAGTACCATAACGCTGGTATGGCTAATGTTTGCATGTTTTGCCTGCGTAGGAACAAAGTTAACACAAAAATTGAGCACAGAATTATAATATATTTCGTAACAAATAAACTAATCGGAAAAATATCTGTTACATCTCTAGCAGGTTAAGTTCATTACTTCGAAATACAAATTTAAGACTTGGGTATGCTGCTAGAAACATAGGCAGCATTATTTATCAGTTTGAGTAATGAATCAAATTCTGTACTCATCTTGATTAGGTCCAGACCACGTTTACACGATCTCATTATGGTAAATGACAATTAATACGATCTAATTAGTAATTTTGGACATTATCCGTTTACGGACTCTAAGGGAGTTGAGTCCTAGTGATTAAGACCCAAAATAGTAAGCACGGACTTATATTATCTTCCTCGTGTTACTACAGAATTAGTGCTATATTTAGTTGCTCATAGTATGTTCTATGAAGGAACGGGTTAAAGCCGGCGTTTACAGACTTGATTTAAAGCAAACATCGGCTTAAGCCTAGAAGAAATAAGGTATATAAAGCCTGTTTTTCTAATCTAAAATGTTCGATTCAATTTTAGAACTGAAAATATGTTTTGTATCATTTGAGACTGAAGCCCGATGAAATCAAGCAGCCACGTGATGGTTTTTAATAATTCAACTGCAAAATTCGCGACCTGAAAATAAAACACGCCTTGTTAAACAAATATTTTAGCCATTAAAGCATACGGTGTATTTTCAATCAGATAATGGATTAATAATAAAGAAAACTTTAAAATTTTGTAAATCTTCTGAACTCTGAGAGTCGTTTTAGTGCTTCCGACTACACACTAACTTTTAGTTTTCGGGAACCTTGTTTGATTTCACGGAATTTATCACTAATGCACAAGTCATAAAGGCATCATTAGCTAAATTAACCGAGTAACTTTGAATGTTGACAGGAAGTATTCTACTAATCAACGCTAAAAGCGTGAGAAAATCGTTAAAATTCTATTAACAGCTTTCCATAACGGAATTCTTGGTCATGTAATCAGAGGATAGACAGGGAGACCCGGCTTACTCTTTTTAGGACGATTTTGCCTTAACCTAGGAAAGTTTCAACATCGCATGTAAGTCGCTTGAAATTCTTGCAAGGCCCTTCTGAAATCTTTTTAGCACCTCTTTGCAGTTGCACTATCTATGGGGCTTATAGTAAAGCTTAAAAGTGCCCAAATGTAAACCTCTGTTTGTTTCCTTTTGCAGCTTTCCTGAAACATTCTCTGAATTAGGATTGAGAAAAGCACTTTAGGATTAGGTACAGTTTGAAATTAGCATAGTTTGAATCAAATGCAAATTTTTTATTAAAGTGTACAGGAATCATTATTATTTGTTTATATATTATTTTTCTGAAATTTAAAAAACCGGGAATGAACTTCTTTTCCTTGAAATTAATGCATATTGAAAACGCTGTATTTTTCTTTTACGTTAACTCTTTATTCTGCAACATATATACATACATTTAGTTAAGTCGTGACAGACCTACAACCGAAATTCTACCACCGGCTCCGGCTCCGGCCAAATTTCTAAAAGAGGTTTCGGCAAATTTGGGATAGAAATTTCGCACATTTTTGCAAAACTTTTATCGTTTGACAGTTTTATCATTATCTATTGGTGCAATTATGAACAAAAATTTTCAAAATTAGTTTCAAAACATGCCTAAAACAAAACTTTTGGCAACGCTTGATAGATATTATATACTGCAAAAAATATTGAGTCAAATCGACTCTCTTCGAAATAGGCTCTGCGGAACTACACAAACTAGTCAAATTCGACTTAGCCAGAGTCAAATTCGACTCACTAACTCGCACGTTTGACTCTGGCGGAGTCGAATTTGACTCAGTTTGTGTAGTTTCGTAGGGCCTATATCAGAGAGAGTCAGGTTGACTCACCATTTTTGCAGTGTAAAATTAGCAAATTAAACTTTCTTTTTACTGCCTAACTTTCTTTCATTTCCATCTTTCCCTTCAGCTTCGGTAAATGTCGGACCCCTGGTTCCAGATCCGGTTTTTGTCTCTTTCAGTTACACGTGACTCGTAGTATTTAAAGTCGGAGAATTGCGTTAAATCCTTCTGCATTCAACGTTGGTACAAATAAGCATTTACTGCGGTGCGCACAAAACGGTGAGTCAAATTGACTCACGCCGAAATAGACTCTACGGGACTACACAAACTGAGTCAAACTCGACTCACTTAGTCGCACGTTTGTCTCTGGCGGAGTCGAATTTCACTCAATTTGTGTAGTCCAATGAAGCCTATTTTGGAGAGAGTCAATTTGACTAACCATTTTATGCAGTGTGCTTAAGTCTGTGCAATATGGAAAACATTAATTAGCAACTTCATATATCGCAAAATAAATTTGTCTAATAAAATTAAATTAACCAGAAAAACGTGAACTCATGCTTCAACAAATGCAAAGACGTTAACGAATACTTACTGTTCTGCATTTGGTGCTAAAATGAAAACAAAGAGATTCACATTATTTTTATTTTGGTATTATCGGTTCTCAGTTGTGTTATATACATTTTCTTCATTTCGATCCACCAACCATTCATCACTTTGCCTATTTTACAATTATAATGTCAATGGGTCAAAGTATATATAAAAATTTAAACGTTTCTTTCACTTATTTTTTTCAAACCCGTTCTTAACTGCTGTTAAGAACAACGGCTGTTTTGGAATTATCGACTATAATAAATACTTTAATTCTTCTACAGATGACATTTCAAATTAATATTGTTAAGCTAATCGAACAAAATTATGGTTGTAAAGCATTTTAAGTACTGAACTGAAGTAAACGTTTTTGCTTGAAAATATTCAACGTGAACGTGAATTATCAATAGGGCTGCGAGAAACGCTTCTCAGTTGCAAACTTAGGCTTAGGCTTAGGTTTATGTTTTGAACAAAACAGTATAGCAAAAACCGCTATCACTAAGCCTTAGGCTTAAGTTTCAGCGTAAGCTTTGGCTTGAGCTTGACTGTAATAGTTTCTGTTTTTTTTTCACCGCCGTATATTTTAAAACGTACACTGTTTGAATATGCTTTTTATGACTGAAGGAGATATAAGAAAATGTTAAATAACTGTCAAATCTAATTTCAAAAGGCGCTTTAGGTATATACATTCTTCACAATCATTGTCGTACAAAGGTGTACTTAAAAATTAAAAAAGAACAAGAGGTTGTGAAGTAATGTTCGAGATGCACTGTTAAGGATTTGATATAATTGCATAATGAAGTAAATTTTTAAATTTCAAGCTGACATGAATAGAAACTTTTCCCATTTCACGTTCTTTGATACCCGTCTTATCTTTTAAAATTACGTTGCGCTGTTCCTATGCGCGCAACATCGAGCAATTAAATAGTTTAAAGGAAATATTGCAAAATAAAATGTTTCTGAATAGATAAATCAGTGTAAAAATTCAAATATCCTCAAGTGCTTACTTAATGATTTCGTGTAATACAGGAGAAGAAATATACAATCATATACTTCAAAAATACACTTAATACTATATTTTCGAAAAATTTGAAATCTTTAATCTTAGACAGTTGAATGACGTTGCGTTTCTCATTTTTATTTAGACTTTCAGAGGTATATGGATGCCGATAATTTCAAAGCTTTTTTACCTTGTTTAGTTTAAGCTTCGAGAATATATCCACCCAAGGAATTTTGAAAATTAGCAGAAAAGTATCGTTTACTTGTTTCATTTTCTAAAATTTTGCAATAGCAATCTTTTAGTGCATATTTTTGTGTGTTGGAAACAAAATGTAGGTCTTTTAGATTGCACAAATTAAAGTAGGAACATATTCGCTTAGACGAACCAAGGATTAAGTATTAGCCGATGTCTGTAGCATACTACCACCGTTTATTATCAGGTAGCAATGGTTTTTCAAAAAAGTGAACGAAACAGTTACTAATGGCAGAGTTGGTTTACAGGTTGAACCAATAAACTACAAATATGTCAAACTTTGAAGCTCTCTACTTACTATTTCAAAATTTACACGGATTATCGTCAAGTGGTGATAGGTGTCACATGCATTTGAGACTGCGGGCACATGGTACAGATCGGAATTCTGCCATGGGGCAGCTGCATTAAAATTGAGGTTAATTATTGGACTTACAAAAATTAACGAGCTTGTCAGTTGGTGATAGGTGCCATATACAGAGAATATGGGTATAGGTTACAGACCTTAGTTTTGCCAAAGAAGAGCTGCATTGAAATTTAAGTTAATCATTGGACCTACATGAATTAACGAGCTAGCATTTTCTTGGCACAGTACTGGAAATGCTGCAACCAACATTAAAAATTGAACATCGTTTAATACAACACATAATTGTGTTTTTGAGTTATAAGGCTGCATAGATTTTGGCCCATGTAAAGATCAGGGCGGAAAGTTTTTCTGTGGTACTAGAATAGAGTAAGATTAAGCTTTAGACTAATTTTTCTGCTTGGCTTAGGCCTAGGTTTAGGCTTAGGCGTAGGAAAAAACTTATTTTTACGCTTAGGCTTAGGTTTATGCTTATGCTTAGGAATAGGCTTATAATACTGTTCCGCCCTTGTTCTTTACTTTGGCCCAGATTTTTAATCAGTAATTTGCTTTAATTCTGAAATAGTTAATTTTTTTAAGATACCTGATTAATTTTTTGTTGAAAATAATTTATCCTTGAACAACACATCCTTAACATTTGGCAGTACATGTGTTTCAAAACTGTTAATACGTCAAACGGCTTTATCTTGGGCACAAACTAAAGAATTGAAAAGGTCTAAAAATTCGGATAGATTCTGCTGCTACCGCGTGCATTAAATTTCAATTTAATATTACAATGCGATGCGATGTTCACAAAGTTTACTTGCGTAAGATCAGCACCACCATAATATCCTTACAAATTCGAACGCTCTTAAAGTCTTTTCGTGCTGGGAAATTTCATTTTGAACTGTGTTAGAAATATTAAGAGGGTAATGTGTCCATTAGCTTTTCCGTTTTATTTCTGATTTTGTCTTTATACAAAAAATAGAGTGCCAGTTAATTGCACAAAAACTTGAGGTAAATTGAACTGCTGATTTGTATTTGAATTAAAAAAATAACATTGTTTAAAGGTTGCAGATGCCAGTACAGGTTGAATAGAACAACAACAGGCTGTTAAAAGCAGCGTGTTTAGTTAAGTTGTATTTTCTACTTTTCGATAAATTTTCCTATTTATGAGTTTAAAACAAAATTCTTGTCAGTTGATGATAAGGCCTAATTTAACGTTGGAAAACGAGATTGGATTTAAATTTCAAAACCTATGTTCAAATAAACCGGCCCATGTATAGAACAGGGCTGGAACGTTTTCCTACAGGGCTGTAATAGTGTCAAGTTAAGCTTTCGACTAACTTTGTTGCTTAGGCTTAGGCTTAGGAATACGCTCATCGTATACGCTCAGGCCTTAGGCTTAAGCTTATGCATAGGCTTAGGATTATGCTTATATCACTGTTCCGGCCCTGTTCTATACATGGGCCGCGTAAAACCTAAGCCTTCGCCTCTTCCGCTTCCTAAGCCTCCAGTTTCATTGTATACTGCAGGACACTGGCAGATAGCAGTGCATTAAGCACGATGCATGTTAGATGTTGCACTTGGTTGCTTTTAAGTAAATACAACCTAGAAGGCTTGTTTGCATTATCACAAAGTGCGTTATGGTCGTGGGATAAAATTACCGTATAGTCTAAATCATACAATTAGACACGCTGTGCAAAATCCCCTGATGACCACTCTCTAAATTTTTGCTAATTGAAATGTTTGGTTGGCTAAAATAAGCCATTGTCCAACTTCTTATTATAGATACAAAATGAAATTCCTCAAATTTAAGCCCCTTTCGTTGGTTTCATTTGCTAAAAATTTTCGTATTAACTCACGTCTACAATTTGCAGATGCATAGTGTTATAGTGTGCGATATTGTTAAGTTATTTTAACAAATCAACGCCAATGAAACCAAAATGGGACTTTACCCGCGTGTATCCGTCGGTACCCGCGGTTACCCACAGGTAAACGCGGGTCGCGTTAAAAATTTCAACCACGGGGATACCCGGGAGTAAAGATTTGTATTACGCGGGTAAAGAGTTATATTACGCGGATAAAAGATTGACAGTTTCTACCCGAGCCAAACCATTAAAGAGTCAAGGTGCAAAACATACGCTGTTAAATAAGCTAGTCAGCGAGCGTTGAAATAACCAAAGTTTTGTGTTTTATTTACTTGGGTTTGAATTTTTGCTGTTTCTAATAAACATTCAGGTTCAAAATTCATTGGAGCTATAACGCAAAACTTCATTAAAATGCAAATCCACCAGCGGTCTTTAAAACTACTGGTTTAACTTCAGACGCGTGTAAAAGATGAGCCGTGGGTAGATCTTTTCAGCGTGGATAAACCCGCGAGTAAAATCTTCTTGTTTGCCTCTGTTAAGCGCGGGTCGGGTAAAACAATCATTCCGTTATGATTAGAACTTGCAGCATTGATGGAGGGGTTTGCTATGGGTTTGTTTAATGACCCGAAGCAAATGCTCACATACTCTTATGCCAATCCACATACTTGCGCATTAACACCAGTGTACAAGATTTTATACTGTTTTAATTTCTATACAAAAAAAGGCACGAACAAATAATGACTGATAAAATGTACGCCAAATATTAACGACAGTGCTTATTTTGCAGTAGGCATATTAATTTCCTTCAGGGCAGAAGAAAAACAAATAAAAAATTTTACTTAATTTTCAGAAAAATTAACTTTTTCTGTATCGCATCGTTGTACAGTTTTTGTGTTTCAAACAATTACCAAAAATTCGTTACTTTTATCACTTACTATGTTTACGTAGCATGGGAAGAGCATGTTTGTACCGCACGAGCTAGGAGTCCACGCCCCTCTGCACGTATTAGGCTTAAAATGAAACATACGTAAAGGTTGCGGGAATTTCAGAAACCAGCTGTTGCCGCTCTTCTCCGAAAGTGCGAGGTATATTATATTGGTACTAACAATTTGTCTTCGCATTGTAGTTACAATTTGGATACAGCCAAGGCTACTTGAACGGCCGGAGCTTCTGGATATTATTTAGCCTAAGCCGAAGCCTAAGCGTTGAAAAAAAGTGTAATCCTAAGCTTCAGCTCAAGCAAAAATGTAGGCAAAGATTTAAACCTACTCTTTTGCAGTCCCACAAGAATACGGGCTGACACTATAAGCGAAATGGGTCTTGTGTTCCGTAGCAAAAGACTTAATATAAATGAAAGAAGATACTAAGGTGTTCATTATTCTCAAAATAGCAGTGCGTAAGTTATTTTGGCACATTTGTAGTTCCACCATACTTCACCGTCACACTAAGCAATTAATTAGTGAGACAGTTCAATCATTGATATGGTAGATTTGGACTGTTTTGTCGTCTGAAAACGAGGACCGCTTAGCACAGGGGGCTTAAGGAACGGTAGCGGCCGTCTTGCTTAATGTCGTTTCAAACTGCGGGTGGGTTCAGACGGCGGCAGCACCCCTGAATAGGCGAATTGTATGTACAAATTATGCTCTGTTAGTGAAACTGCGGGGAGAAACTTGCGCACTGCGACGGGACAGCAAAAGTGCTTCAAACAAGAAAACTACTTATGAAGATTTCGTGGTTTTTCTTAAAAACTCGAGTCATCTTTTGCATTGAAACATTTTGGAGCAATGATTGGCTTGGACAATACACAGCGTTCTATATTTTTATGACTTGTTCTTGTTTCATAAATTTATTAGCAGGATTCCTTTACAGCTATCCATTAAATCTGCTTCAAAAATGAGGACATTATTTATTGTGCTACTTTTCGCATACATCATTACAACCGCTGCTTCAGAAGGTAAATTAATATTGGATAATGATAAGACTGTAAACGTGTTTCACCTAATGCTCGTTTCATTGGCGATATTTATTTCAACAGGTGTTAGCTCAGTTTTTAAATTAAGCCCTAACCACTAATTTTAGTGTCAATATTAGACAGTACTTGAAAGACTTCCCACAAGGCTAACTCTGGACGAAGGCACCAGCCATTTTTAAAAGATCTTTGGTTGCCAACAAAGGATCTTTTTAAATACCGAAAAATCGTAGATGCGTTGCTCAGGCCCGCGTCTGAAGTTAGGTTTTAAAGAGAGGCCGACCGGACAAACTCAATTCACAGTGTAATGTTTAGTTCGCAGCTTCAAGCAAAGTTTTTTCGTGTGGTACAAATCAGATTTGAATAGCATAAGCAAATGACATTGTCACGTTTTTTCGTATAAATAAGTGTGACGCAGTTTTGATCATAAAAACCGACTGTAAATCAACAAGGAAGTGCAGAGCGCTCCCTTGATTTATATTGCTAGGTGGTGTTATACTGCTACTATACCTATTATGCACTTTTGTCAAAATTATTATATTTGTGTATCTACGCCAACACAAAATTCTTGTGGCATCCATCAGGTTGATAAAGAATACGCGGGACGAAACCGGAACACTGGTTCTCTAACGTAATCCATAAGACGTTTTGTATCTTAGAAATAAGGTAGAAAATGTTTTATTATGAATTTTAAATTCAGTACCGCAAAGCAAACTCTATTTTGACCGTTTTTTTCAGAATCTTCAAATTCTAAGGATCCGGTACTGTCGTGTATTGACTACTGCGGCAAACGATTCAAATCAGAGAAAGCACGAATTGTTTGGTGTGCCGACAAATGTTTACTGCCAGCGAAAACACAAAAATGTCTTTCGGCGTGCGGAAAACTGCAAACTGCAAGCGCGATCACGTTGTGTGAATCGAAATGTGATATATAAATGCCTTGTTACAATGTTTAACTGTTGTTTGCACTAACAGTTTTTCCTATTTGGTTAAGCATAAGTCATACGGGCTACGCTAATTGCAGAATGCGGTTAAAAAAGTCAACTCAACAGCTCATTGGCTGCTTAAGGTTTATTGGATATTTTATCTGGCTGCTTTAGGTTTATTGGATATTTTATCTGCAGGGGCATTTAAACGTAAACTTTGATTTATTGACAATACTGAATCTTACAACTACGGCAATGTAATTTATTACAGTTAAAGTACTATTCAAATATAACAGCGCACGACGAAATCTTGCTTCGATGTATCACTCGGTTTTTGCGTCAGACCATTGATGTGGGTTTAGTCTATGTTGTAATAGAAACACGGATATTTCGTAAACACGAATTTTCGGTTGGGCCCGTGTATAGATCAGGGATGCAAGTTTAAGCTGTAGACTAAATTTTTTTGCTCAGACGTAGGGTTGGTTTTTGGCTTAGGAATATGCTTATACTACTGCTACGGTCGTGATCTATACATTAATTCAACCTTGGTGTGATCTAAAAATGTCAACTTAAACAATTACATAACTGCATCGTATAGTCATATAAATTTTGTAATATACAAAACAAACCAATATTTTTACTTGAAACAACTAGAGTTGTAAGAATTAATTTACAAACCAAACTGCAACCTTCTCTGCCGCTGAATTTGCTCCAATAAATAAATCCGGAAATGTAGCTTTGTTTCCTATTTGCCAGACGGAATAACAGACCAAAAATATCCTACAGTATACCTAAATTCTGAAACTGGCAAAATCAAATATTCGAACATTTAATCACTCTACCAGTTTTGTACAATACAAAAACGCAAAAAGTGCTAATAAATATAGCTAAATCTTTTGCTGGGATCACGTGGACTCGGTGTGCGAACAAAAATCGTTGGAGATGGCTCTTTTGGTACAATCAGGATGCTCTGTGATGCGCGACGCAGTCCTTGAGGTTCGGCCGGGTTAAAGCCTGGATAATTTTCCGGTATTTGAACTGAAATATTTAGCGAAGTAAATTTTAAAAGTATTAGCAAGAGTGGATGATGTCCACCTTGCTGAAGAGTGTGCAACTGCTTGAGCTGTGTATGGTGCTAAATGTACCAGCACGCGTTGCATTTTTGTTCGACCCCCCTAAAAGATTAACAATAAAGTGTGCTTCAGTAACCTATCCCCCTTAAACAAGGGGGTTACAATTTGCTCCAAGCATTACTACGATATAAAACTGCATACAGACCCCCTAAACAAGGGAGGGGTAGGCCAAAAACGCAACGCGTGCCGGGTACATTCTTTCATACACAGAATGTACCCAGCTGCACACTCTTGATATAAAAAGTGATCATCCACTCTTGGTATTAGATAGCCAAAATCGTAACACTTGCAAAAAGATGGTTACGAAATATGAGTAAGCAGTAACCTTTGAAAACCATACTGCTACCGTTTTGTAACATTTTCTAACACACGTTGGGCTAAAGTTAACGCCAAAAATGTTTCACGCAATGGTTAAAATCCATAGCAATTTTAATGTTGACAAGTGTTAACCCTATTTTCTAACATTTAGTAGAACGTCGGTGCCGCATTTCAACAAGTTGTGATGTTTGTTCGTAAACAAAAATCTAGCGGGACCAGTTGTGCTACATTATATTGAATATTTGACATACCCACAGCTAGAAATTTCTGGATCCGCTACCGCCGTCCCTTTGACACATGACGGGCCCCCAATTAGCAAGTCGCTTCGTGGTCCCTGTTTATTCAGTGCCAGCTATCAAATAATACAAGCTTACAAAACCGTATTACATACCAGTGAATCCCTCGTCTTCAAACACATGAACTCTTGATAGTCTGCGTTCTTTAGTTGCTTGAATTCCCCCCGACGATTCAGAGACTATCAGCGATTTGCTTCGAGCCTATCAACAAAAATTCGGCCTGGAATATTACAGCATTTCAGAGCAATCGGCAAGGTTAAAATTCGTTAATTGCACAGTGCAAGACTGCAAGTTAACGAAAATTTGTTACAGAAACTTATAGATAAATTGGAACTGTGTAGTTAGTTACAGAATAAATAGCAAAGCGTCGTTAGCATGCTTACCCTCTATACTGAAGTTCGGCAGTCGGGTTTGAATTGTGGAAAGCTAGGCAACGACGTACAAGCCATGCAAAATTTTGACCAATCCTAATGTGACCTGCACGGCACATAGAAGACCTCGAGTGTCGTCAAGGAAAGAGTTTGCGAGGTGTATCCTCAGCGTTGATATTTGCTTAAAAATGAGTTCGCAACGCAAACTAGCATGCTGTACATATATGTTTGGTTTACAAACTTTATCTGCAAAATTCATGTGTTTTCTTCCATCTGTCATTCATCTGTAATCTAAAAGTTACGTGTCCAAATGCGTCGTTGGAATCATGCTGGAGTGCCGAAAAATAATAGGTTTTTTATTAAAAAATTCTGTAAACTTTTTCATAAAATTCACTGTATTGTTTTTTCTTTGTCCGACGTCTGAGTAATTTCACATGCCCGTATCCAAGATTGGAGCAGGGGGACTCAGCGTCCCCTCGGAAAAGCTTTTGCCCTCCGTCTTCGATAATTTTCAACCTTGCTTGTAAGTTAACGAAAAACCTTGTATACTCCTCCCGAAAGTTTTTTTAGCTCTTCTAATAAGGTTAGCTAACAACGGACCTGGTAATCGGACCGACGTAGTTAACATTTTTTTACAAATTGGAAATTGAAACTTACAGTTCGTTTGTCTTTTCGCCGACGTCTCAGTAGTCTGACAAGCGTAATAAACATTTTAGGAATTTGGAAATCGAAATGCAAGTGGCTATTTGGGTTTTCTTGCTTGTGTTCGGTTTTAGCAGCACTGACTTGTCGCCAAACTTAAGCTGAGATCCGTGTGACAGTTTTGATATGTGACAAGACCGTTCGTTCTGCGTTCAATATAAAATCTTTGGCGTGGGAAATGGTTTGTATTTTATATCAATAAATAAACCCTGTAAGCTATAACACGAAAATCAATAGGTAAAAATATCATGTGAAGCCAGTGAAATTTGGTTTTGACCAGAAATAAATCGGATAAAAATTGGTTAGTATATATATAATTTACGCCTGGTGTCGTTGTTTGTATTTTTTAATATCTAAAAATTACCCACAACAAACAACAAAACGTGCAACCGCGGAATCAATATCAGGAGCACAAACTGGGTGCAATATATAATAGTGGGACGGTCGAAGTTAGCACAATGCCAAACCCAAATTTTTATAAATCCATATAAAAGATAAATTTTAAAAGCTGGGTGCGGCACTCGGCTTCTTTATTAATCGGGTAAATTCCGATGCTTCAGTTATAGAAGAATGTTGAACGTTAGTGAACTATAGAGATTGAAGTTGGGCTTGATGCAAGAGTTTTATGTATAACAATCGTATATATTTTAATAAATCATGAGTAGAAAACACCTTATTGTATAGTACCTAGAAACGAGTTGCTATATTATATCTTTGAAACGGAAAAAATGTTTCTTAAAAAGCTGCGAAATTGTAACGTAGAATTGAACGCAAGTGGAACAAAATCCACTCCACCGCATTCCATTAAAAATCGATATGCTGAAAAACAGTTACAATTCTGCCAAGCGTGCCAACAATATATACGCTATACATAATCAAAGTTAGAACAAAAACGTAAGTCTGGTCAATTAGCAGTTTAAAATTTAGACTAAAATAAAGTCTAATCCAGGCTCAGGTACACATTCCCCTTACAAGCTTAGGTTTAAGCATACACTTGCTCGTAGGCTAGCACGGTCGGCGTAATAGGATAGTGATCCACAATAAAATGATTTACAGCTCGACCCATCCGCGAAAAAATCTTAGTTTGCCGAGGTGCCATCCAAGGTTCTGGCCCTTGCCCGTTTGGAGGTGTTTTGAGGAGTGTTTTGTGGAGGGCGCTGCCGCGGACCTCAGGGCTTATTCGTAGGCTTGGACTTAGGCTCCTTAGGCATAGTCTTAAGTTAGAAACAACTTCATTAACACAAACAATAGCACAGCAAAACTTTGAAAAAATTCAAATTATTTCGCTTGAAATCTTGCTCAAGGACTTGCATCTGTGGGCCGTTTTATATTTTATGTGCCGCCAATACCAACAAACGAATTATCGGATGAAAAAAGCGGAGGCGTAGTCCAAATTTTATACTGGAACCACATTAAAAGTACTCCAAAATCTATCAGGTTAATATTTACAAGGTCTATAAATGTACTTCAGAATCTAGCAAGGTATTCGAAGGTGTATAAAAGTATCATTTTTCTCGCCTCTTTATAAGTTTAGGTCGACAACAACGATCCTATCCTTTTCGTCTAAGTCCGTGAACCTAACAGCGTTTTAATAGGTTTATTTTGCAAACGCAGACAACAACTTTTGTTTGATCTAAAGATAAAAAGTTTATTAATGATTAACGTCATCAAAAGGTTTACTTGGTTAAATTGCGTTGCAGTTTTATAGCGAGCAACGGCGCCCATCGCGTGTTTTAGTAGCAAAATAAACTTCTGGAAGAAGCAAAAATTTTTGATTCAAAAACAATTACCGGATATGTTAAAAACTGTTTAGTTGTGCAATTTTATTGTGCAACTTAGTTGTGCAACTGGCTACTTTTCAAACGAAATGCATTGAATTAATGATTGCGTGATCGTCGGACGAAATACAAACTGCAGCAACACCACTGTTATACTCTAGCGTAGGGTTATAACTCATAATGTTCCTCTAACTCTTTTTCGTTCTTCTTCTTCTTCTTTGGCCTTTGTCCCTATTTGGGGTCGGCTCTATTGCATTTCTGACGCCATTTGACTCTGTCCCCGGCATTGTCAGGATGCAATCCACCTGAATACATGAACCATGAAATGTTTACGCGACTGTTGAAAAGGTATTAATATAAAATAGTGAAATTACATCTAGCTTCTCGCTCTCTTCAAACTCGGGTTATTTTTGTAGATTTACACGCACGGTATTAAGGCGGATCTGGATGTTGTATAGCGATTGAATTACCTTTTTGAACCGACAGACAATTTAAAGTTTTTGTCGGAACACATGAACTTTAAAAATACTTAAAACTCAACTTTAACTGTAAACTCCTGTCTGCTTAGACCTTCCCAATTGAAAGTACTTGCTACGCGCCTAATCTCAAGCGTCTGGATGATAAGTTCGGTTATGTATAAGGTGTAACCGGATATGCGATTGCGTTTCCCTTTCCGAAAAAATCGACGTCCGTTTTCGTTTCCGTTGTAGAAATGTCGCAAATGCTGTTTTTGTTATGCTCAAATTTTTTTAATCACGTATATATTTCACAATTTTTCATATAGATACCTTGCTAGTATTCGATTTAAAGTTGAAAAATCTTAAAAATATCCGTACATCCGCTATTGTTTAAATATTACAAAGCCCGGTAAATATTGTAGTGGCAGAAAAAACATTTTTCGAACATTAATACTTCAATATCCGTTTGTTTTGCGTTTCCGATTCCGTCATTTTTACTGTCCGTTTACACTTTGGTTACGCATGATTTACAATGCTAATTATATTTTAACAACCGATAAGTACACAAGAAAATAAAAGCAAAATTATACGAAAACACAATGGGCAATCAAATACTGAAAACGAGTGCAAGTAAAATTAACGGTAAATAAAAAGAATACAAATGGTTGTCAAATTTAAAATAAGGGAAGCAAAAAATGTTCTCCTCTGATTACTGAGAAAAAGAAACCAGTTAATCTTTAATTTCTCCAAATTGTACCCGATTCTGATTTACTGCGCAAAATATCAACAGCTACAACTACTCAACGAGAATACCTACCATTTCTTTCGATTTGGAATACAAACAACGAAACGCATCCAAAAACTTAGGAAAATTTGGGTGCATCCGCAATTTTTGTGTTCAAAATTCTAAACGGTCGGGAAGTATTTGCATGCCTCATTTATATTGGCATACCTAAAAATAAAACTTCATTGAAATTTTTATGTTTCCGTTTATTTTGATATTTATTCGTTTCAGTTTTCGTTGTTTTTGATATTAGTTTACTCCGTAATAGAAGCCTATCGCTGATTTTTTGAGTATTTGTCTGAAATTGAATAAGATCAAATATTATCTACAAGCTAAAGCCGCCAGGTGTGTCTAGTTTGAGACTTGCACTGCTAAATCAGTTTTAAATATTTGTAGCAAGCGCCTGAGGAAAGAAAAGTTACGTTAATATATACTCTGTTCTTTGGAAATATATAATTATTTCTTGATCTTCATCATCTCATTGTTATGTTTCCAGACAGCAAAAACTAATACATATCCGAGCAAGCTTTAATAAAATCAACCGAGCTACTTGTTCTTTTAATTTTCGTTCACTATTATTCATTTAATAAAAGGTAAAATTTACCTCCACGCAGCGGTTTATTATTTTCGTAAACCTAAGACTAAGCCTAAAGGTTTAAACTACCCATAAACTTGAGCCGTAAGTCTATAGCTTATATTATTATTACAATCATTATGTGTGGGTGACTTTTTGTTTTGGTGAATAAATAAAGTACCATCAGTCAGATATATAATTAAAAATTAAATAAACTTTCTGTCCCGGATTACATCATGAAACAATACAACGAATCACTTCAAGATTAAAACACTACATAATCTTGAACTTCCCGCAGAAAAACTTAGTAAAAAGAAATGTATTTCAAGCCAATCTTCTTAGCGCAATATTTTTACAAGGTACCGTTAACTGTAAAAGCGAGATTGAACATTTCTAGAGAAATCCAAAATTCTTTACTGGCCTAGTTGATCTCATATTGTCTGCCTACATAAAAATATACATAAAATTAAGCAAAACTGTTGCTGAATTAAGTGTCGGTTTTACTTACTATGGTGATTGGCAAAGTTTTACTTAATTTTAAGCAAACACAAAATTTTTAGCTTTACATTTACTTAATTAATCAGGAAATGTCAGCAGTAGTTTTACTTATTTACATTATTTAAGCAAAGATTTACTCAATATTTAGTACACTTATACTTAAAAAAGTGAGTAAAATATAACTATAGTATTTTAAGTAGAGTGTTTTTTCAGGTGTGCGCAATATCAGCGCGTTTGCCACTGTGCTGAGTAAATGGTATATATTTAAATACTCTTCACATTGCGGACAGAAACCAGAGGCTTTTCATCGAATAACAATGATGGACTAAATCAAATGTTTCACAGTAAAATCGATTAATAGGACATACCTGAGATGGGAGCGAGTATCCAAACGTGGCTCGATGATACCTGACACGTGTGCTGGCTCGTGATTTGTCTGAGATATCAATCAAGCAACCAGGGTGCAAACGGATAGTAAAAATAACGGAAACGGAAACCGATAGCGGTTAAAATAGCGAAATCGGAAAACAATTACTAATGTGTTCAAGTTTGTAAGATGTTTTATTTTTCTGCCAATGCAATTCAAACATACAAATTTTTATCGGGCTACTTGAAATGTTTAAAGAAGCGAATGCCGTGTAACCAAAATTTTGCAGATTTTGGATGAATTTCATTATTCTTATTTCAAACAGACCACTTGCAGTACATTTATAATGGAGGTTTTATGCTATTTATACATGATTTACAATTAATTCTGGGCACGAAAACCAGAAAATCTCAAATATTTCTATGATGGGAACGGAAACCAATATTTATCGGAAGGAAACGGAATTTGATATCCTGTTACATCCTGCAACCCACCACTGTTGTCCAACTTGTTCAAATAACATTCAATATAATAAGCTGCGATGGTATGGAGAAAAAAATTCTCGTAAGACGCGAGGCGGGGTGCAGTGGTAATCAATTTAACATTAAACTGGCAGGGAATCCCTACTCCGCCGCGGCGTTACTATTTTGTATCATATCAACCTCGGCATGCACTGTAAATTCCAATGAGCTAATTAATCAATCCAGCTAGCGAGTTGGTGATTTCTGAATTATTTACTGTTTTGACAGTTCCAACAACTTTAATGCAGCAACATAAATATGTTCAATTTCAAACTATATTTCAGACAGGATTTCACAACGTTTTAAACCAAAAATTTTGAGGTGCGCGTGCTAAATAAATTTGAATTCTGTTCTGTTCAGGACTTCTGCTTTTGACTTTTACATTACATTCGGACCACAACTTTTCAATGCGTGATTCCGCTCAAGTTCATCAAACCTTGGCCATCCCTAAAATTGCGCCCCTGGAGGTTTAATTCTTTTCAGACTATCTTGTGATTGTCGAGAAAAGCTTGGTGGAAAACAATAGAGTACTATTAGCTATTTCAGCACAATAATGCAATTATTAGCAGTGATATTTTTGGCTCATTACACGGTATTACCTTGTCTATAAAGACATAGTATCCATTAACGGTTGTCATTAATTTTAACGACTCTGTTTTTGTGGTTTAAAAAGCAAAAAAATTCCAATTTTTGACTCCTATGGAAGAATCTGGATGAGTTAATATGACTGTAGTTTGCAAATCTGAGGTCTTTTTTCAATGTTTCAAATGGTTCCGGCGCAGATTAAGGATCGGCTTGGACCAAAACAAAAGCTACAGCTTACACTTTGCACGCAGTGAAATTGTGTTCGATCTTGCAAAATGATCTTTTGATTGGTTATTGCGCAAACCAGAGTTGGACATTGCGCGCGAAAGAATTTCAGGCGCGGGAATACCTGTGGGTAAAGATTTGTATGACGCGGGTAAACATTGGCAGTTCTTACCGTGTACCCCCGGGTAATCGCGGGTCGGGTAAAGAATTTCAGGCGCGGGTATACCTGCGGGTAATGGGTTATCTACGTTATAACACGTGAACCATTGTAATAAAATGTCCCTCTCTTCCTTTGCTAGGACGTCACTTTACACACTTTCTCGATTTTGTGTATTCAACGTCAGCAGGTTCTCATTTTGATATGCGCGGACAAACAATACACTGCTTATCTACCTATGATTTTGTCCTCACCCGCTAGATACCATACTTCATTGCCTCGAGTCCCTTAAAAGGCACTAGGAGAAATCGATAGACTACAGGTATAAAATATACACATGCACATATTTTGTAACTGTGTTGCTACAGTAAAGTAATGTCCTGAGTTCTTTTAAAGGGTATTGTTTTTTCCAGAAGGGAGTACAAGGGAGTGTGGACAAAAACAACTATTACTTTTCAGTTGTTTGATGTACCTAGGCTGTTGGAACAGCGTTGATTTGCACCGTGTTTCAAAGGCAGTGGGTGGAAAAAATTTTCCACTGGTGCGTGCAGTATAGCGTAGATGATCCATAAAGATTTGTATCACGGGGGTAAAAAATGGCAGTTCTTACCTGCACCAACTTTATATGTGTTATCGTGTAAAACTTACGCTAGTAACTTCTTAGCTGGTCATTGAGCGTTGAAAACCGAAGTTTGTAAAATTCTAAGGCTACAAATGCTAAAGTTGCGGTAGTTATTTCGTTTCAGCGATTATTAGACAATCATTGACTTAATTTCTTCGTCACTAGATACCAATAAAATTGAAAAAACCTTATTAATTGGTGATCCTTAATTTGAGTGATTTAAAAACCCTGAAACACTATCGGCCGTGTGTAACAACTTTGCTTTGGTTCGTCACAAGAAATTAAAGTATAAAAAATCCCCAAAATGTATCATTTTTCTGCCAACACAATTGAGGCGTGCATATATCCACCGGTTTTTCAAAAATTTGAATGTAAAAATGGCGGATGCTTCGAATTTTTTTAAGATTCTAGTTGAATTTCGTAATTTATATTTCATTTCTAACAATTTCAGGATATCTGCTACGAGAAATTGCGAAATATATGTGATTTAATATTGAATATAAAAATAACAAAATTTCCGATTTTTAGTGGAAACGGTTATCCGGTTACACCCTGGAAAATTGTAATCTGATATTCATACTAGCCAAATATTGCTAAGAACATCCAATGTCGGTGCAATATATAAAGTGGGGTTGTGTTGCCACCATTCAGCTAATTAGGGGTGTGAAGTACTTCGAGTAAGCTTCCAGATGTTACGTAACGTTATATGGTCTGTTTTACTTCTGGTCAGATGTTGTGCAATGTTATACCGGTGCTTCATTTAGTTGGGTTTCAAATTTTGTTGTTTCTAGTAAACCTTCATGTGTAAAATTTATTGGAGCTATAAACGCGAATCACCAGCAAGCTTTGAAATTATCGTTTAACTTCAGTCGCCGGCACAAGGTGGATCGCGCGTAGATCTTTTAAGCGTTGGTATACCCGCGAGTAAGAAATTCATATTTGCGTGGGTAAAGTGCGGGTCGAGTAAAAAATTCCTTACCCACTTCCAACTCTGGCGCAAACGTAGTTTGAAGCTACTGGCTGGTCTGTATCGCAGCATAATTAAACAAATGAGTGCAGTATATACAGCAGAAAACTCTTCAGCACAAGAGATTTGGTACAAAATTTTGTACACAGGATGGTTTCATAGACTGTGTGCTGTGTTATGCGCTACAATTAGAAATAATTGACATTTATGGACTCTAATTAGGGTTTGTTTATTGACTCTATCCGCTTTTGACAAAATAATATTTGGTTCCCGAGAAGGCACCTTGGGACCTAAAAAATGGATTTTTCATAAATTCAAATTTGGATGTGGAATCATCAGGGCAGATCATGAGAAGATCAACTATGCACAAATTTGTAAAATCAAACCAATTTTCGGACAAAAGACCCGCAAAATGTACGGCTCTTATCCGCGGTTACATCTTGACGATTTTTACTGACAATTTTTCTTAGAATCAGAAGTATAGCAAAGCATACCGCTTGCTGTGTTCTATGTATAACATACGACATTATGACGTAATCTGCACCAAAACTAATATAGCGATATTATATACAACTGAATTTCCTTCACATGGCCGTCACCTTTAGTAGTTTTACACTTCTTAGTTCATTATAATTTAATTATTAGCATTTCAAAATATACAGTGGTATATTAGGCAAACATTATTCCGTGTACACAAAATGTCATACATTCATTACTATTGTATACCTTTATTAATAGGTATAACCATGTGTATTAAAACAGTATCATGGCAAGCCCGTAAGGCTCATAACACCGCTGTTTGGTTCCACAAAGTAGATTTAGCCTCGTTTTTGTCAAAAGTGCCGCAACACCGTGTTACAGTGGTATATCTAGGATTTCATTTCAGGAGGATATAATGAATCATTTGTCTCAATGCTTACAAGTTAGCGAAGCCATCGAAGGAAACTTTTCAACTGTAAGAAACAAAAGCCACGTCATAGTGCGCTTTGTTATCTCGCCAGAAATTTCGAGAGAGGATATAGCACTATCCCCTTGCATACAGGGCGCCAAAACAAAGTTATAAACTAAAAACGAGTTGTTGGTGCGTAAATTAATTGTGCAACAAACTATTAGTATTAGCTATGTAAGCCGGCCGTCAAACTAGCAAGACTTAACATGATTAATCGCTTTATTGGGTATTAATGAAGACGGTTGCATGTGTTTGAAAAGTATAGCTTGTGGCGTTTATTGGTTTTAGCAAACCTAAACCAGAAACACGTGCTAACTTTTTCGCTGTAATTTCAATGTTGAACTATGGGGGCTGTTTATATTGAGTTCAGTGTTCGATAACAAAATTGCAATAGTGGATCCAGCATTTTCCGTTCGGCTAAATACTTTTGCTGCTCCGAAATTGCACTGTTTTATTGTGTGTTTTAACCAGGGTGTAAATCCATGATGCTTCCATAATGTAAAGTAAAATTATTACTTTTTTCTTGTAGCAATGGCTGACATTTGGCGTTTATTTGATTTTGGTCGAAAGTTTATGAATTTACTTAAGTCGGCGAGTTAAGTAATTACTTAAGTATGACTTAAGTAACAACTTGAGCACAATTTTAGAAACCCAGCCAATATCCTTTTTCCGTTTCCGTCTCTATTATTTCGATCACTATACGTTTCCGTTATTTTTGCTATCCGTTTACATCCTGCCAATGACTTATGTTTGTAGTTTTATGATATATCTGCTCAATTGAACAAGCTGTTATGATATGCGTAAAATGAACCGCAGCCAGTTAAAGCGCAGGGAATCTATATCAAATATATATTTACATCAGATTTATGCTTAGGCTGTATTTGTTAAATTGAAAGATATCCCAAGACCGGGCGATTCTGGACGCTTAAAATACTGTGTGACGTTTGTTTGAATCGTAAAGCGGATAATCAGCTGACTACAAATAAGAGCTCAACCTGCTGGTAACCGCTCAGCAGGTACTTAAACTAAAAACTTGGCGTACAAATGAACATGTACAAAAAGTAACGTGTAACAATTCCTGCGGTGTTCGATCATTGTCTAACCACGCATACACAAAAGCATGTATGTTGTTATCGCTAGTTGTAACCGAATTTCATAAAGTTGCAACAGTTAGCCCATGTAAATATCAGAGGCGGAACCTTTTTTGTTTGACTAGAATAAAGTAAGCTTAAGCTTAAGGCTATTTTTTGCTTGGCTTAGGCTTATGCTTAGGCTTAGGCTTAGGAATAAATTCATTCTTACGCTTAGGCTTAGGCTTAGACTTAGGCATAAGCTTTTGAATAAGGTTGTAATACAGTTGCGCCCCTGTTCTTTACATTGGCCCAACCGTTGGAGAAGCTCAATACGCTAGAATAGCAGATAAATAGCCACACATTTAAATTTAAGAACTCGTGAAATCTTAGCCTTTCGATGGAAAGTTTAGGCGTCTAGCACGAAAAGACGGGTAATTCGCTGTAAAAGTTATTCAGGCTAAAATTTAGGCATCAAAAGTATCACACAAACCTAACGAATTTTCTTTTACTTTTGCGCCGCTGACTGCATCGGCGTCCGTAAACGGATTAAACTTTAAGTAAATTGAAAAGTTGAATGAGGACATTAATGGGTCCAATTTGGCATCAAGAGTACAAGCTATATCTACGTAGCTATGTTCGAGCCCTAGATTAGAACTGAGCCCAATTATTTTGTCAGGTGGCCCTAAGCCATGTTCACTACAGGGGTACAGGTAACGAAAAGAGAAAAATATTTTTTGACAATTAGGGATAATAGTAAACTTTCAATTGTCATTCCTCTCAGCAAATAAATATTTCGCCAATAGTTTTAGCTTTTCGCTTTCGTGTCAACGCGCGTTGGGTATTATTTGTTGATTTTTTCAACAATTGCAAATCTCGCAATTAAGCTTATGACCTATTTATGAAACTTTCTTGCAAATAAGTTGGGTGGTCTTATATCAAAAGGCACGAATTTCCAGCTTGAGTTTTTTTGACTCAACGCGAATGTTGCCGTTGTAGTCGACCACAATTTTTTTAAACCCGACACCATTCTTGTAGTCTTGTAAGAACATTACTCTGTAAACGCTTTCAACACTGCGTAAGCGGTGTCTGGACAAAGGTTATTTTCTTTCGGTAAGCAAAAAGCATAGGAAGAAATTATGGATACATAAGTTATGGATGCCTGAATTCAAGTCTTTTAAGGAATTGTCGCATTCCCGGTATTAAATGAAATTTGAGCAATTGTTTTCAAATAAAATAAAATCGCTATATCTTGTCCGTTCACGTTTGTCAAAAACCCTTGATTCGTACGCAGTCCGATCTTCTTGACCGAATACTGCTTTAGTTCTCCATACTCATAACAGTCCAAGAACCAAGCATAAATACATTGCTCCTATTACAAGCGACTTACGGTTCAAAACAAGCCATTGGATACTAAACGACAACCTCGGATAGTATAAGCTTAAGTAGAGAAACTGCACTGAGGTACGAGTGAAGCATTTCTGCGACTTGCAGAAGCTTTAAACACGCCGGGCACCATCATTTCCAAACCACATCGGCTTATTATTGCCAGGTCCACTACCAGAGCAACCTGAGGGGTATATCACTCGAATTCGTTCGCAAAGCTAGCCGTTGACTGTATCCTGTAACACCAGTAGGCTTTTCGTCAAGTGTTAAGCATAATTATATTCACACAGTCGTGTTTTGATTGTCCATGCTGGGTTTTGTGCTTCTCGCACTCGCTCACTCACTTAGCGTAAAGCTTATAAATATTCATTAGCTCCGACTTTTTTTATTGTAAACCATTCATATGGCTCAATTTCTCAGGACGGCAGTCACTGGTATACGACATTATAGTCAGCAAGTCTTTTTGGAGGGTTTTTGGCGCTGATACTCAATGCCGTGTGAAATATAAGTCGTAGACTATTTTTGATGTAATTAATTGAATTCGGAAACGTTCCTGTTAAGTTTGACGCATTGCATTCCAGGGCACACGAGTGCGAATGCGCATTGCCAAAGGAAAACCTGTAACCAGCTCAACATGGTAGATAGAACCAAAACAATTCAAGGATTGAAATGCGAGGAATTGACATGCGTAAACGCTAAAAGTTACCTAAAGGAAACAAATTTAAACAGTGGGGCTGAGCGTTCCTAACCTTCTGACCACAAATCCGTATCAGGATTTTAAATGTGTATGGATCAGTAGTAAAAAGCATAACATTACGAAGCATTTAGTGGCTATATCTACGCCAATGATTAACTGTTATACTGTGGTCACTTAAATTTATATGGAGTTGACTGATGTTTATTTCCCCACTCCATGAGGTACTCCAGCCGCTATTCAGTTGCGTACTGCTATTTATTTTTGAATCAAGCTCCATATTTTGGACCACAAATCTTTAACTTATGCAAGAATATTTCTATGATTTAATTTCATTACTTATATTAAAATAGGTACTTTTAACATTTGAGAATGTTGCTATGGATAATGGTAACGTTTATGCTTTCAGTAATCAATCAAATTCTGTAGGTAATGTATTGACCCGAATTACAAGGGGGACTGATTTTTAACTTCTCCAGAGGGTACCCCACTGTTATTCAGTTGTGGACTGTTATGTATTTTTAACCCACGCTCCGCCAACCTTCGTTACTCGACATATCCGTTATTGCAATTATCTGTTGTAAACGTTTATTTGTCTTGTATCAAAAGCTTGAGCAATAATGCAAGGTTATTATTAGGTATGTACTTTTAATGTATAAGTATGCTTTAAAGTTTCAAACTCAACTTGTATTTGGGCGTAGAGTTATTTATGCACTACATTTAAAGACAATTGACATTTATGTACTCTAATTTGGATTTAGGGAGTCTATCCGCTTTTAGAGATCGGACTCCTTTTGATTTGGACTCAAAATGGAGATCCTTTCTATTACCCTCCTCTTTCGGGTCACAACAGCACTGAGCTTAATTTGGTTTTGTAACCGTTTCCGCAATCTAGTTTAGGTAAATGACGGTTCTAGACTATTTTGTAATTTTTGATTTTTCTACTTATGGACATCAATTAGGGAAATAGATTCCTGTTCATTCAGACACAAAAAAATTACTTCAAACTGTAATTAGGATAACTACAGTACATTAAAAGTGTTTTACATACTAGTGGCACAACGCGGGCTCTGGGTGGTACTGGCAAGAATCATTCAGATGTACCTAAAGCGCAATGAGTAGGTAAAGATATTGATCTCTGGACTCATGTAGGCCATGTAGTTGGCTAAGTTTCACAAGGCTTATGTTGAACCATCACTTCTTTTCTGGCATAATAGTTTTAAATTAGGCGCCGGTGCAAGTTGAGTCAAAAGATATTACTCATCGGCATACTTGGTACGTATTAAGATTGCTAATAAGAGTGCATGATGCAGAAGTGTATGTAACTGAATATAATCTGTGTAGAAAAAATGTACCCACCGCACGTAGCATTTGCGGCCAACTCCCCTGACTTAGGAGGGGGTATCAAAATTTTCAATAAACAGTATAAATAATTGCTATGATATATCTTCATACATACTCCGTTCATATTCTTAAAAGAGAATCAATTAAACCGAGCATTAAAACTGAAATCATCCCCCCTAAATAAGGGTGGGGTTGCGCAAAAACGCAACGCTTGCTGGTACATTTGGCAGCATGTACAGCCCAGGTAATTGCACACTCTTGTTAAGTATCATGCACTCTTGCTAATACCAAGAGTGTATAATATAGGAAGAGTGTGACACTATGCATACAACACGGTATTAGCTACTTTGTCTAACCCCCCCTTGATTGAGGAAGGGGGTCTGTACGGCTTTGCATTAAACAAAATTGCGTATTAGATGAAAAGAGGTCTGCACTAAACAGGCAGTTTAGATGTATTTTGCGTGCGTTAACTTGCAGCTGTAGTTAAGGCCCCCTCTCAATCAAGGGTGGGGTAGCATCTATTAAGGTCCGCGTAATATCACGCAATATATGTGTATAGATGGAGAAGTGTCATACTCTCCAATATACACTCTTGCTAATATTAAACCTGGTTTAAAAGCAGTGAAATTTCAAAGCACCAAAACGTATTATTACTTAATGAAGAATCGTGTAGGTATTCGCCAGTGCATATTTGTTTCACAAATCACAATGTGTGTATTCTGATCGAAGCCTATGATTGAGTTTTCGATGACATAAATCATTCTTAATTTCAACGCAAACTCCCTATACACTGCAAGTAATAGCTGTTGCTATGATATAAGTAGTCTGATAGAAACCCCGGCTGTTTTTTTAAAATATGAGCAGCATTGAAATGTTTTGTTCGTTGAACTTAAAATCATTTTTATACTTGAATTGCCCAACGGGTGTGTGACCGTATCCATTCCCTCAAAATTGGTACATACTGAAATTGCTCGACCCTCCGTCGGAAATATTTGAACCTACGACGTTGACTGAATTCCGATCCCGGTCAATAATTTCAACTATTCCCTAATATTTTTAGAAGTTAATCTTTTAATCTAGTTAATAAACTGCGCAACTACTGAAAAAAGCATACGCTATTAATTTGGACAATGTTACTTTTAGGAGGACCGTAACAGTAAATTATGCGCATTCCTATGCCAAAGTCTAAGCCTAAGCCTAAGCCGAAGCAAAAAATGTAATCTAGAATAAAAGCTTACTCTTTTACAGACCCGCCTCAAACCGGGACGGCCGTAAAAGTAACATGGACCATTAATTTTATACAAAGATTGATTTTGCTTCAGTTTCGTGTTGTAAGTATATAATACTCACAATGCCGTGTCTCAAACCTTCTACAAATTTAAATCAAATACGCGTTGTTGGCGCAGAGCCGCCGGCCCGCATTTAAAATGTATTTTTTTGGTGCAGGTGGCGGCAATCTGCGGTAAGCGGCACAGCACTGTATTTATACCGCAACCCTAAGTGTTAAACTTAGATTATCAGCCACAGTATTAGTTTTATTAGAAAACTAATTTGAATAAAAGTGTAATATAAGTGCCCCTGTAGCCTTGTGCTTATAAAAGACGAATGTGTTACCATTAACTACTTTTTAGAATCCTGGTATCTAAGGGCATATCCATAGTTTTATTGCTTACAAGTAGCTCGTACAGCTGTTTACATTAGCGGCACATTTGTGCAATATATACATCATGGTTTAATGACATATTATGAAAAATGGGTTATGTTATTCCTTTGATTCTGAAATATATCGACTGGTTTCTCTTGATATGGATTTTAAATTGAACATCTTATTGAATTGACACTTCGTAAACAGATTTGAAGTGTGTATTTTAGCAAATAAATATGAAAACCGAAACCTTGAAAAATTTTATTTTAATCATGGTTGTTCAAGTTAAACACCAAAGCGGACGAAAAATATATAAGGATTGCGCCATACTTCACAATTTAGGCTTAGGTCTAGGCTTAGGATTATGCTTAATCTACTGTTACGGCCCTAAAAGGAACATTGGCAGGCAACACTAATAGACTCGCAGCGTTGTACACCTGCATGTATAACCCTAAGCGTCAAAAGGTGCTGATGGGTAACTTTCACAATACAGAATTAAATTCATAACGGAGAAAAGTGTTGCGATCGAGATTATTGGGTTAAATTTTCATCTGAAACTTTTGTAAAATATTATTTTGAGCTGACGTGATGAAATTGAGCAGTAGCGCACTAAAGCGATTGCAATATTATCAGCATCAGACAACTCACAGGATACTATTAAACCACTCATGCTTTAGAATCTTTTCTAGGTCTAAAGGGTCAAAATATTTTCTCGATCTCTATGTCGGCACTCGGTAGGGAAAAAATAACACAAGTTTACACTCTTCATAAAAACAAAATCGTGTTCGATTTGTTACTGCTTATGTCCGCAACACTTTAATATTAACTCCTGAGTTGTGTATTGCGTTATTTTATTCAACACTTGACACCAATCGCCTAGTATCATTTGATTTGTGTTCTCGTGTCGAAACGTATTTCAATACGGCCGATTTGGCTACACTCGACTTTATTACATCGATATATAAGTGTACATTATGTAGTTTCATGGACGCGGAAATAATGTTTTCTATGGGCGTTAATCACATGGCAGCAGCAAACCCAAAAAACAAAGCGGCCGCCATTAATGTTTTGCTTTTGGGCCAGTCCGCTAACATCCGAAACTTTAATTGTGTTAAGGATTTAGGGATGTCAGCGACATCGCTTTAATTTTCAGATGAGTCGACCGCGACACCCCAAAGTACCATTCCTTGCTCCTGCGTGACGTTCATTTAGCTTTGATCGAAGTTTTACAATTCGCGTAAGCTCTTGCATTTGCAAATGCTTTATATATCACTAGTGCTATATAAATAAGTATAAGCAAGAGTCGATGATGCATACTTTAACAAGAGTATGCAACTGGCTACATCCGTGTAGAAAAGAATGTACCTGGCACGCGTTGCGGTTTAGCCTTACCACCTTTGTTTAGAAGGGGTACAACCGGTGCGAACCATGGCACTTTTTGTATACGGCGTCAAACATGCTTCCTTTATAATTTAGTTTATGTTTATTCATGTGATACCGACCCCATCTTAAACAATGGGGGAGGGCAGCTATAGACGCAACGCCCGGTGGTGCATTTTGCGCCATGCGGAACCCCAAGATTTGCACACCCTTGAATCGTGCACTCTTGGTATAACCAGGAGTGGATGATCACTCTTTACAACAAGAGTGTGCAACTGGGTACATTCTGTGTATTAAAGAATGTTCCCGGCACGCGTTGCGTTTTTGGCCAACCCCCTTGTTTAGGGGGTCTTTATGCAGTTTTATATCGTAGTAAAGGAGGAAATTTTACCCCCCTTGTCTAAGGGGGGTAGATCTACTGAAGCATACTGTTAATTTCTTGCTTAAACTCCCTGATTGAGGTCGAGGGGTCGAACAAAAGTGCAACGCGTGCCGGATACATTCTTTAATAAACAGAATGTACCCAGTTGCACACTCTTGTTATAAAGAGTGATCATCCACCCTTGGTATAACTGATGTCGGCTTGAAACCAGAATTAATAGAAAACTGGTCATCCTAAGGCTGTTCTCTATGCTAAAGTTAAGTGCTGATAGGAGCGTCGAAAAGATTTCATGTGGGGCCGATATATTGTCATAGTGTCATGTAAACGCTTTTTTGTGAGACATCGTAGAGAGAGAGAGAAGTTTTTAGCACAACAATATGACGTTAGTATCTCATATTTATTTACTGAGTTGCCAACAAGATCCATACCCGATACCGGACCCGGCAAGGTGGCCCCCAAAGTCCGGGATGAGGACCCTTTCGATTATCAAAATATTTTTCAAACTTTTTGTTTAAAATCTTATTATTGTGGGGGCCCGCTTTGGGGTGGACCCACCAGTGGGGGTATGGCGGCTGCTCCGGTCCTGTCCATACCGGAGCGATCGTGCTACAATTAAAGAAGTATGTTTGGGTTTTCATGTTCAACATTACTAGATATTTTGCATTTTATTTATCTTAGCATTTTAAGCCAATATTGAAATTGTTCTTCATAACAGTAATAATGTTTAGATAGTGTTAGTTTACGACAAGAAAGTGCGAAACTACCGAAAGAATGTTTATTGGGGCTCTCAGGGAACAACAATTTAAGCAGAGGCAAATGGCGATTTCACAGGACTTTCAAGCGAGGGTAAAACTTTAGCAGCGGTCAAAATTTTCTTAGGTGGTTGTGTTCTGTTACCAATCTCTGTCTACAGGCACGACATTTGATTTGAATGCGCATTTTACAAACAGTTGCTCAGGTCCGACCTGGCCATATGATGTAGCTTATTGCTTAGTGTTTATCAAAGTTTTACACAATTAACGAATTTTGCATGACATGATAGTACTCTTTTGTTGAACTGCTTGGGACGGGGGTCGTGGTTAGCGCTACTCGAACCCCCGGCGGGATGCATCTTAAAACGGCACTGCGTTAGAAACGAAAACCCATTTTAAAAATTTTATTGGAATTGAAAATGGCTTTTTTGAGAGAGGTTTGAATTCGAAAACACGTCTTGTTTCTATCGCACTTCGCTCACTAAATTTCTTCAGTAAACATTACAGCACTCGTATTAAAGGAGTTAACGAAATCAACCGATGCTTTATTTAATCTGAAGGTCATATGCAGGTCTAAGGGCAATCTTCGTCATCGGATTCCGCCAAAACATGAACGGCGTTAAGATAGTCGACCCTCCAAACAGGTGTAAGGGACCCAAATAAAATTGTTCAGAACTCTATAACTTCGTGGTCGCGAAAAAATTTAATTTGTTTTAATTCGCTAAGATGGGAGCCACAAAAGGTCGAGGGGCCCCAATTTGGAGATATGGGGATGCTTTCGCCAGCACTGCGCACCAAACGCAAGCAAACTAAAGTATTGTTTTGAGATTTAATACTAAAATCGCGTTAGGCTTCTTGCTCACTTCGTTTGCGGGGCGCTTCATTGGCCATTTCCAATACCAAAGGGCACTGCTTGGAATTTGGTTTGCGTAGCCGGGTGACCCTAGCTACGGCCCAGACTATTTGTGTTACTGATGCAGATAACCGCGGATATATAAGTATGTGGCTGTATACAGCAGAGTATAATGAGCATAGCCAAATATCTGGCGTAGCAATTTGCACTACGATTCGATCACGAATTTTGTGAAATATATCTATATATTCTCAAATGTATATTGCAACTATCACGTTGGGAAGTATGTGCCTTGCGTGTTTTTCTATTTAGATTTGTAATGCAAGAGGATAGATTTAGGAACACTCAGCAGCAGCTGCTGCTATACCTTATTTCAAAACCAATTGCTAAATGCGATAGTCGCTATACACATTTGAAAATTTCGCTGATGACGTACAGTGGTGTACACACATACGAGTAAAACGTGACAACATTTCAAAATATGTTGGTGCCAACAGAATTTTCCGAGTTTTATTCAGGCAAACTATTTTTATCAACCAGTATTTATCGTTAACTCTTTATTTAT
Organism: Enoplolaimus lenunculus; assembly: GCA_030248215.1. Classification (NCBI taxonomy): domain Eukaryota; kingdom Metazoa; phylum Nematoda; class Enoplea; order Enoplida; family Thoracostomopsidae; genus Enoplolaimus; species Enoplolaimus lenunculus. The sequence goes on from JASANG010002631.1 coordinate 209,603, forward strand.
TCATTTGAAACAATCACTACACAAACATAAAGCCAATGTTTAAAGATATAGTATATTTTAGTCATGGGTAACGAACGTAGCCGTCCTGATCCGTTTAAATTGAACCATACAAAAAATCACCGAATAAATGCTCAACCGAACAGATCCAGAACACTCAAGCATTATCGTGGTGCCGAATCGGCGACCCCAAGGCTTGCGATTCGAGCAGATACCATAGCTTGCGACAAACCAGTACGCCAAACTGTCACACCGTCACCGCGCAGGCTGCAGCGATCTAGTTGCCCTGACCGCAGAGGCAATATCAACAGCGCACGCGGTGTTGACAACGAAGATAAGGCTTATTTCGATAAAACGTCACCATTACGTAAAGGAACAGTTTTGGATGACGTTCCTGGTTCTTATAGCCTTTTAGGTAGAAATAGATTGCAACGGTCTGTAATGTTATCGGCAAATTCAACAGAACGACCTGGATTTAAGAGAGGGTCGTCGATCGCTGGTAAGTTGAACACAAACCGATTTGCTTTGATAAAATCAAGAGTATTATTTGTGTTTAAAAGTTGCGTCCGCAGTCAGAAAAGAAAAAGATGGGTCAGCCACCCAAAAAATATTTTGGCCCCATCTAGAAAAATTTGGCCCTTTCCGCCATAGCAAAGTTATGGCTACACTTTTATACACTGCGAAATCCCCGTATGAACCAGCTGATAAATGTTTTACCCGTTGCTAATGTAGTTTTGTAACTCTCTAAACATTGAATGGAAGAAAGTTTCAAACCGTTAAGCTCACTGTATGAACTTAGCTGGCTCTTCTTCTGCATAAGTTTTCAACTTTGCAGCTTCCACATATCACTTGTTTGAAAACATGCTACTGACTAACAATAGGTGTTGCGCACAGTTGAGATTACAGCTCAGTATATTTCAGCGTGCCGTTTGAATTTATCAAATTCGCAGCGGGCGATGCTCGCTGAATCGTGGCGACGTATGGCACCCGGTGGCCAGGGTCGCAATTTTGGATCCACTGTCTACTATGGCGCCATTCAACGCGACACGGACCTTAAAGAGCTAATGGCCAAAACGTCCGTTATCACTTCTGGTTTTCAGTATCGGCAAAATTCTAATGTCGATTCAAGTTTAGCTCAGTCTAAATCTACGCTTAATTCAACCACGGGAGATCATGCTAAGCTGCTATGGAAACTTTTCGATAACGCTGTGTTGTGTATAGGCAGCTGTGCCGAGTGTTACTCATCTTCTGCAATGGATTTACCCTCAACTGCTAGTGTTGAAGATGAAGACTCAAGTGGGACGGTTGCAAGCTTTCATGTTAACTCTAATCGTGTACACGCAAATACGTATAAGTTTGTACGACATACCAGGAAGAGTAGTCAAAAATCAGCGCTTATTGGTGCATCTGAAGCACCTTCGATGTTATGCGTTAGGTATGCGTTTTTGAATTATTAGAAAACGTTGATGGAATAAATAGGCACTGCTGTAAAAATATTTATATTACAGTGCTAATTTGCAACCAAACACAGATTCATATGACGTTAATAAAATTTGTTTTTGAACAAAATAAGATAATTATCTGTTATAACAAAATCGATAACCTGATACGGAAACTATATTGGTTCTAAAAATATATGTTAGAAAGAAACCAAGCTATAGTTCAATTGGTTAGCAAAGTTCTGATAAAGCCGAAATATATAGTTTCCATCTGTCTGCATATCACAAGCCGTTTCCTATTCTAGCTACAGATAACACTTTGAATATGTGTTGATAAGCCGATGTAATACAAAGTACGATTAGGACCCCACCGCCCGAAATTTTCCAAGGCGAGTTGAAATCACGATTTTTGTGCCCGTTTAAACATTTCAGCTGCAATAAATATGCACTTCAACCAAGTGCCGATGCTGAATTTGCACTTGCAACACTTTGCACTCAACTTGGATCTGCTCATGCCGAATATGCATCATTTGGTATTAAACTTAATCATTGGGATGTGTTTGGATACGCTGCGTTAGAAGCAATTTCAAAATGGTACGCCGTATGTTGTATAAAAGATTTTCTGGTAGAAAAAATTGTGATATTGAACATTTTTGTAATAGGTATCAAGGCACAATCAGGGAAGAAAATACAAGAACCGGAGATCAAGAAATTATGCCGAAGCCGCAAGCATGAAACCACTGAATCGTGTTACTTTGTAGAGGCCTGTACGCTGGTAACAGAGAGATTGCGGGACTTAGAGATTACAAAACTTTGGCTTAAGCTTAGGCTTAATAAGCGTAGGATTTGGATTATGCTTATGTTTAGTCTTATGATTCGGCTTGGGCTTAGGTTTACTTGATATGCTCCTGCTTTTACGATAACCAAATATAGCTTTAGTGATAGAATGTATTTCTCAAATTGAGCGAACTGTTTGTGAAACTCATCCATTGTTGTAACTTGGTGTCAGGAGTAAAATTTGTTAATAAAAGCCTGCGTGATTTAAAGATAAGCTTTTGCCGAGATATGCTTAGGTTAAGGATCTCAAAAGGAAGCGCGCAGTATAGAACACCTAACTGCTTTAGGTCACTTAGCAGGCTACAAATGCAAGCGTGGACTCAACTGGTATCGTTTATCATCGATCACATACGAACCGGATACGCTGCCGGATGTCGGTTCCGCCAATCAGCCGCTGCATCAATGCCGTCTAACCCAATGGAGGCAGTTAGTAACAATAGCAATAATAATACTAATGATAACACTGTCGATAACCCCGTGCGTTTGAGCCCAACTGTGGACTTGAACGATTCGCAAAACAATGCAAGTTGTCTTTCTGTTTGCAGACTTGACGTTAGTTAGGTTTACATGTAGGCTAAAGCGTAGGAAATAGGTTTTATCAGAAGCTTAGGTTTAGTGGGCAGGCTCTTATAGTTAATATGCGTCGTTGAGTTGTACGTCTCTATAATATAGTTGTTTAGCTCTACCTACCCCCGATGTATAGCTAACCTCTCATTGAAGAGATTTAATCCGAACCAAACCGGTAATTTGTGTTCAGAATTCTTTGGCCTGCCCACCTTTCACGACAATGCCATGTTATTACCGTGTCAATTTCAGCGTTCCATTGCCACCGGCACAGTTTCAAGCAAGCACTCAGAACAATTACCCGAGCCACTACCAGAAGGTTCTACTCAATCTGGCGATCCTGATACCAAAACAACTCATGATAACTTACCGACCAGCGGCAACCAAGACACCAATTTAGATAATCAAAGCGAAAATGATGACGAATTTCGAGACAGAGTTCCTTCATTTCGATCGACCCAAAAATATCGAAGTCAGCCGGAATCGGAAACTGAGTCACGCGCCGGTGGAAGAAAACAATTCAGCCGGTATTCGTTTCACGGACAGGTTGGTCATCTCCAAAATTTGATGATGTCTCTTGACATTGGTACTACTTCACCTCCCACGGTGTTTATATTGTTACATTTTAACTTGCTTTGGCGTTATGCTCGGGCTTAGGCTTAGGCTTAAATGTAAGCTTAGGCGTGTTGGCAGGCTTAGACTTTGGTTCAGGTATGCGATGTATGAGAAGAAGGAGAAAACTGAACAAACACCTAAACGTTTTTGCCAGGCGTTATATTCCAGTGTAAAAAGTTGCGTTTGTGTCGTATCCAGCAGCTACAGTTTTATGAACACTGTGACAATCTTACTTTCTTGCAAAAACTACTGCAAGCTGAATGCTGTTGAGTGGCAATATATCTTTTCGTTGTTTGCTAGTAAAAGTAGATAAATCAAGCGTAGGCAACATGACTCAAATTTATGTACGCTACTTCAGAATTACCGAGCGCTTTGCGTTTGCGATAATTTAGACTCTTTCTATGTCACAGACACTGGTTGAAGCTTCCAACACAAATCATTCAGATTATCCGAGCCCTTAAAGTTTTACTTTCACGGCATTAATATCAAAGCCTATATTTTTTATTTAAGGTTTTGCAGTGAAACGGTTCCTAGCTTATCGCTCACTTATCTCACGAGTTTTTCTGCTATATTCACTCGGGAAGCGTCCCACTTTTTTAAAAAATTTCTCGACGCACACTGCTTGTATTTAACTGCGATACTTCATATTTAGCGTTTCTATTTTAGATAGCACGAAAGCAGTGGACAGAAAACAGAACTCTGACAACTGCTGGTTTGTTTGATTCTGTGAGTGATGAATAGAATTGAATATATACTGTTATTCGGGTTTTACTGTATATGTAAAAGGTTGTATTCTCAGACAATCGTCTGGCGTTTAGTATTAGTTCGGCTCACTCTCAAAAGTCTTAGAATTGCATGAATCTTATTTTCTTAAATTTTTAAAACCAAATTGCTTAAAATTTCATAGATTAAACAGTATATCTTAGCCGAAAACCGTATTTCAAATGGTGGTAAACATAGGTCTTATAGTCAAGAAATTACTTTTTTAATTTATAACAGCCAAATTTTTTTATTTCCAATAAACAATTGTCTTATATATTCATGAAATAATTTTCTGATTTTAATGTATGAAAACAAGTTTCCCCGTTTGTATTCTTAAAAGGGTACAGAATCATTCGAATTTTAGGAGTTCTTCTAGTTGAGTTACAACTTCCTCAGAAATTTTGAAATTTTGAGCTACAGCTGCATATTTAAGAAAACACTTATATGTCTGAAAAAATAGCGAAACAAGTTATATATTTCAAATATATATACCTATGTTGCAGAAATATTTATCAAAATCGTTTATGAAACAGTCTTAAATTACAGTCCCTTAAGTCTGAAAATTCAGATGGGCAAATTGTACAGATACAACTGCTTTAAGCTTCAGGTAATGTTTCTTGAATAGGGCAGACAATTTATTTTGTTTGCAGAACAGATTTTGTAGATGTTGGATAAATGGGTTTTGAAATACAAAATTAGTTTGCTTCGTTTTCATAAAGATTTCTGGTCCAGAAATCTTATCGAATTAAGCTTACACCGGTGCATATTATAAATCTAAGACACCTACTTTTAAACTTACAAAATTTTTCTTGTAATAAAATATATACTAACTATTAGCTAGGGTGCAAATATATATCTGTTTATGTTTTTGGTCAAAACTGGCATCTTTTTGCGTTTTCGTTATAGAAATAACCAAAATTTTGTTATTTTTTTGCTCACATTTTGTTATAAATCATTTGCAAAACATTCAGTTTTTCGATACCGATTGATGCAATTGTTAGATTTTGATTCAAAACAATAAAGTTTATTCGAAATAGTAAAAATTTTGGGTGCATCCGCTACTTTTTCGTTAAAATGTTAGGAGTGTGAATACTTGCATGTTTCAATTTTATTGAATGAAAAGTAAAACAGCTATTAAACTTTTGGCCCATGTAAAAATCAGGGACGGAACATTTTTCTGTGAGACTAGAATAGAATAAGCTTAAGCTTAAGACTTTAGGTTAAGGTTTAGGAATATGCTCATTCTTACGCTTAAGGCATAGGCTTGTGCTTAGGCGTAGACTTTAGGAATAAGCTTATTATACTGTTCTGCCACTGTTCTTTACATTAACCAAACTTTAAAACTTCAATATCCATTTTCCATTTTCGTTAATTTGACCGCCATTCGCTTCGATTCAGTTTTTTAGTTTCGCTTAGCAGCTGCAGTTGCGGTCCTGCCGCCCAAGAATGTGTTGAAAGCTCCGGTCGAACTGACAGTGATTTCACAAAAAATAATCACAATTAAAATAGTTTCCAGCTTTTCGAAACCACAAAATCGCCTTTTGGAATTATATTCTAGACTTATAATACTTATTACACAAATTTATAAATTTCAACCAACATATACAACAGTACACTGTCTTAAATCCGTCACGTCTGTATCGGCGAGGGGTCTTTTCGGTTATCCCTCCAGCTTTCGTTTGCCGAAAAATGGTTGTAGTTCGAAAATTTTTGAACATGTAAGGTTCTCATGACCTCCCCTGCCATCATTGCACGACCAAATTTGATTTTTTGAAAAATTAGATTTTTAAGCTGTGTATATACATTTTGCTAAAACATATACATACAATATATATCGTTTGGTTGGCAGAGGTACGGAACCGGGACCACCTGGGAATTTAACAAAAAGCGGTCTATCATATAGTTCCCACAAGCTGATTTCAACAGTACCACTTTTATGGCTACAAGACCAATGTTTCAAAAGTTATGGCCCTCGAAATCACAGTACAAACACACACACATTGGAAGAGGAAGTATATATCATTCACATGTTCGTAAAAGCTGTACCAGGTTTATTCGTTATACAAATTTGGTTGATGTTCGTGCACGGGCTATGTAGCAAAAAAATTAAGTTTAAAGGACCATAACGTTTACATCAGGGGCGTTGCAGCCTTAAAATTGGTACCGCTGAACTATGCGTCGAAATCTATAAAATAAATTGTTTTTCATTAAATTCCTAGGGGATCCATATTCCGTACCTCTCTCGTTCGGTTTTTGATCATGATTTTTGTGGAGTCTTTACAAGTGGTTTTAGACAAAAACGTGTAAACAATATGGCATCGCGTGAAAAAATAGTCATCGCTTGCACTGGTTAACGTTTGTAATAAACCCATGTGTAGCTAAAGACGTTCAAGCAGTATAAGCATGCTCCTAAACTTTAAGCCGAAGCCTTTAGGCCTCAGCGAAAAAATTAACGTATAAACTAAGTCTAGGCTTGGGCGTAAAGCCTCCAGACGCTGCTAAAAACGGTTTCCTGATACGTTCAGCGACACGAGTGCTGATGCGCGTTTAGGTATAGAGAAACGCTTAACCGATTAAATGTTTAATATAACATTATCATCCGGCTTTCAACAGCGACAACTGTAAAAACTACGGGCACAAGTCGAATTCGAGCTTCCCTTTGTACTACGATCTGTCTCAGCAAGCATTTATTTGCAGAAATAAATTTGTCAAAATCATTAGAGAACCCACGGAACCGACACCCCCAGTCTGGCTCCAGCTAAGCCCGTGCAGTTGCAACAAAAAACGTAGTAGTAAATTTTAAGCCGTAAAACAGATGAGCATTGCACGATCATATCAGTGTGCGAGATTCACAATTGATTTACAAGCCTGTAAACCTAAAATTTCCTGAAAGTCACAGATATTATAAAAATAGTTGGTTTGCTACCGGGATAGCGGCTTATCTATTACATTTTTGGTTGTTTAGATAATGCTGTACTATTTTAACGAATTAATAGTGACTTTTGTTTAAGATTAGGTTTTGCACGTTATAGTTGTTTTATTTGTGCTCAGGAATTTTTACTTTTAAAACACCGAACAAGCAATGTACAGTTTTAAGCTTATATACGTACATACTCGCAATTTTAATTCACAACTGCGACCAAATCACTGTTTTCAAATTCAATCAGGGCCATCTAAGCACCCGCGCTGTTTAGCTTTTTAATATACCTCACCTAATAATTTGCGTATTTAAAATAGACAAATCATTGATTGTGGCTCAGAAGTGAAAAGTACGCAAAAGTGTAACATATATGTACAACTGTAAAGATTTAGAAATTTCAGGCAAAATATTTGACATGGTTTAACGTTTATAAAGCAGTTATAATTTTTGCACAATACACTGAATGAAACTCTCGAAAACTTTTTAACAGATGTGAAAAGCAAATTGCCAGCTTCGATTGGAAATACAATCGCAAAATCCTAGGAACTTTACCTATAGCGAGGTAAAAAAACGATAGGTTAGATAGAATTATCAAGAGGCACATGTTACTATGTCACCGGCGCTGGCAAAGGAGCCGCATCGATATATGAGATAAATAGGCTTATTTTTTAATTTGTTATTCAGCCCTTAATCAGTTAACTAGATAAACGCAGATATGTTGTATTGAGCTGCCGATTGCACAGATTGTTTTTCAAATGATGATATTTCTCGCGTTTTAAAAATATTATTTTAAATTCATATTTATTAACGTACTTATTAGCAAAATGCACGACAAAAAACACTCATCCAGCAAAACTCAAGTGCCCGATAACCGCGATAGAATATCAACTATAGCGCCCGCTGGAGACTACCAGTCTATCCATCCGACGTCCGCTCCCCAAAACGGCGTATATCCAGACGATAGAAATGGACCCAGCCCAAATGCCAACGGCCGTCGGCCATCAGAAACGTCGGCCAGCTTTGGAATCAACGGATTCCGTGACGCGTTAATAGCGCTGATCGTTGATTTTTTTCGAATACTTTCCATTGAACCAGCGTCGTTTTTATTGTACTGTGGTACAATGACAATGAACGCAGTGAAAGTTGCCGTGATTTATTACAAAATTTGTCGCAGCGACTATGGCGATTATGGTTTTGATTGTCGACATTTAAAATCAAATCACGAGTACGAAAATCACGTGCAGCGTTCTGCAGTGATATGGATATTGTTTTATAATTTTGGTATGGCTGTTGGCAGTGTTCCAATGATCCTGTTGTGGTCTATAATTGCAGCTCGAACCGAACTTAAAGCCATATTTTTCTTGCCTCTGATTGGATTCGTTTTAGAATGCCTGATGTTAATTGTGTTGCATTGTGTTGATCAAGTTCCGCTATTGGTTGCGCCGTTTCTTGAAGCGGGTATTGGAACCCTTGGAGCGTTTGGATTGGTCAATTCCGTTTCGCCGTTGTTCATTGTACGCCTTCAGCCTAATAAAGAACGCCTGACGGTGCGGTTGGCGATGCTTAGCTTGTGCGTCAATCTTGGATCGATTGTTGGGTCCCTGTTGGCATCGGCTATTTTGACTGCAACCAATCAAAATTCGTCTTGGGTCCTGATTACTGCGCAAGTGTTTCTATTGGCTAGTGCTATTTATACCGCGTTGATGGTGCCTCGGATGCCGAGTAGCGCTAGTCCGGTAGCGGAGTTGGCGAAGAAAAGTAGTTCTGGAAATATGCTCGACTTAGAAGAAGGCTAGTTTTTATATAATTAGATACAATATAAGATGGATTATGAAACGCAACAAAGTCCAATGTTTAGAATCAAACAAACGTATATCGTGTAAAAGGCTTTGTTACCTACCTAAGCACCGTGACTCGACAGTTCAGTGTATTCTGACAGGCATTGTCAAGTATGTATGCAATGGCTGCAGCTTAGCACCCTGGTGTTCCTTATGCAATTTCTATGCAAGTTTCGGACTTTAGTGACCCGAATAAGAGGGGGTAATAAGAGGGGTGCCCATTTTGAGTCCCAATCAATAAGAGTCCGTATCCGTAATAAGAGTCCGTAAGCGGATAGAGTCCCTAAGTCCTAATTAGAGTCCATGAAGGTCAGTTATTCCTAATTGTAGTGCAATGACTCCATGACGAAATAATTTCAGTTTGAAACTTTAAAGCTTACTGAAATTTTGAAAGTACATTTCTTAAGTATAACCTTGAATTATCGCTCAAGCTATTGATACAAAACAAACATTTAATTCAACGGACAGTTGCAGTATCGGATACATTTCGGTAAACTTTGTACAATAGAGCTGTACGCTTAAATTTCAGATGATCCAACCAAACAGCCCGGAATATGTGCAGAAGTAGCGATTTTGTTTCGAAATATGTGTCGAACTCTAGGACGAAAGCGACATCAACGGCGGCACATTTATCTTCGTATCGGGTTGATCACATTTCTAATGGGTCGTTCGATGAACGCAATGAGCTCAACACTGGCAGTATTTGTATTCAAATCTCCGTTGAAGTTTTCAAGATCAAAATATGCACTTTTAAGCGGAGTTACAAAGGCTGTCGAGTTGGTTGGAACGCTTACCGGCAGTTGGATAATGAAGCGTGAATGGCACTGGCCAGATACGTCGTTGATTATTATCAGTTATGGCTGTTTAGCGTTTCGGACCCTACTTGTTGCTATTAGGTAACAGCAAATTTGGGTGATTTGTGCTTTATTAGGCAAATTTAACGGGGCGTCACGTGATTAACTGGGTCCATGTTAATTATAATGCGTGCCTAAAAATAATCCTGAGCCTAAATTTACGTATGAAGCTTGCCAAGGTTTAAGTGTATTTAATATTGCATATTTTGTTGACGTTGCCAAATGATGAGTTTACTTTCAAAACTTACGTATGCTTTAAAGTTTCAAACTCAACTTTATTTGAGCCTGGAGTTTTAGAGGAAATTGACATTTATGGACTCTTATTTATAGTTTAGGCACTCTATCCGCTTATGGACTCTTATTAGGGATACGAAATCCTTAATAGGGTCACTACGGTAGTGCTTGATTTGCACGTTTACAGACAAGTTATAAATACATGATGATAGGTGTGCTCTATACACGAGAAAAGGTTAATCACCACCAGGCCAGAATAGCCACCCCCCATACCCACCATTTGGTGGCCCCAACCCTAAAGGGGCCCCACCCTAACCGGTTAAAACGAAAACGGCTGAAGTTTTAAAACGCGTCTAGCTTCTCGCTCTTTTTGCTCGCGAGATTGGGGGCCCCCACGCTTGAGTTTGGGGGAGCCCCCACTCCTATCTGCTCAGGCACTAGTCACCTCAACCAATTTTGTGCTTATTAGCAGACATATTTTGAACTTATTCATACTATACAATATGCGAAAATGGATTAATGTCTACAACTATTTTAGCACCCATCAATGGACAATATGGGTCTCAGCGGGCACGTCTGTATTTACGCTGTTGTTCATCCCAGCAAATCAAGCGTTTCTTGTCGATCAAGTTACCCCGGCTGAAAAACCATACGTTCTTGCGTGTTTTGGCATCATTACAAGCAGTTGTGATCTGGTGTCGTCGTTGTTCTACGATCTTATCTACCGCGCAACCGAAAGTTGGTTTGCTGGGTTTACGTTCGCTGTTGCGGCAACTGTGGACGCAATAGCAATGCTTATTGTTGTTTGGGTACATTATGATAGTCGCCGGCAACAATGCAACACGACGCACCTGGATGTAGCACATCATCAATAAACTATACAACGCGCACAACCGGAGGCCTACGTCCGGACCCAGCAGAAAATCGACCTCTCATTCCGGCCGGAAATGTTGTTGTCGAAGGTTTCAGCAATTTTACTCAAATTTTTTGTATTTTAGTATGGGTTGCCGTCGCTCAATAAGTTTATTTATCTTTGCCACGCTTACCGGTCCGGACATTACTACGAAGCAAACTTAGGTGAGGGTGCAAAAATATTACTAACAGAGAGGTTTTTAATGCAATTGAAGTAATTTGGCCCGGAGAGCCAAACTTTTCGTAGTGGGGCGGCCCCCAACACTCGATCCTAATTTCCAAAACTCCAGAGCGAAAAGCAGTTTTTTCAACTGATAAGTGGAATTGAACTGTAGCATATGTAATTACTTGAGTCACCGACTTGAGTAATTACTTAACTTTTTGAGCAAAAACAAACAAACTAACGTTTATGTGAGGTATTGTCATAACAAGGAAATATTATTTTCGCTTTATATTATGTATAATCCATGATTCCATAATTTTAATTAAACCAAGTTTTGTATGCCTCAACGGTTACTTTGTAATTTGTCCATTTAGTCAGTGATTAAAATATTTACTTATCTTAAGTAAGTACGCTTTTAAAAACGACAAAATGGTTAAGTAATTATTTAGCACGTATTTAAGCACAAAGTTGTACTTAAGTAGGGTTTTGGAAACCCGGCCACTGTTTCGATTAAGCCTAATTTGGAAGTCTATTTTGGATTCTAACAATTTCTTTAAAATTTATTTTTTGTAAGTCGATGTTAAGCTATTCGTACATTCAGATAATCGTGATTACAGATTTGGTAACCCTGTTTCCATGTTTATTTTTAGAGCTGATTATTACAAATTGAACGGAAATTTGTCAACTAATATATAATCCCATTGTAATAAAAAATGGGGATGATGATACTGAACCTAGACTTTCTAATTCAATATGCCTTAATTCTTAAAGCCAAAAATTGTAAACATTGGTAGAATTACTGTTTAATTTTTGCCGCAAGATAAAACAAGTATTAATATTGGTTTGTTATTTTGGTTCTATATAGGCCTATCCGTAATACGTGTATTAAATTGCTTAGGCTTTATAATCTTAAATTAACCAACATAAGCCCGGCTCGAAACAGGCATAATCAAGCAATCAAGCTATATATTGTGCTGAATTACACAGTTTGGCTACTTATCACATTAAAACAAAGTTTAAGCATCGATGGAATAAATTTGAAAAACAAAATTTAGTAAAATAACAGGCAAAACAAACGTTGAAATAGGTTCTTCAAATTCAGAGCGAATTTCCCAATTGACAGTAAAGTTAAGTTTAGATTTTGAACTGTGTTTACTACAAAAGTAACGATAAGTTTAGTTTCGACTTCACCAAAAATTGTTGCTCAGACGCCAATCAACTTCAATGAGTTCGTTTTCGGCAAGTACCTAAATCTTCGACCGCATACGTGTTGACTGAAAACGTATGATTCTAAGATAGATCGTTTACCTTCATAGTTTTTGTTACCTTAGCAACAACTTCGTTGATATCAATACCGTACAACGATTTTTGAGATTCAAATTACTACAAAGTTTAAATAGTAATATTTAAGGGTTGTAGTGGTGTTGATTTATTACCACTGAAGTAGTAACTGCTTTTTAGTGCTGTAAATGGTTACTATAATGCGAGTTGTCAATGATGTATCCAGTACTCGCATATTCTCACCTGTAGTTGATTATTCAAATAGTTTGCGCTGCGCTATAACTTGGTTCACTAAAACAAATTGCAGTTCAATTGTGACATACGACAGAGTAAAAGTAGCTAAAGAATGTAATGTCGGTCACATATTTTCCAAGCCCTGGATAAAGATTAACAAAATGTATATATATATAAGTAAAATGACGTTAAAATTACAATGTATTACAAATGTCAGGTTAATCTAATTGGCAAGATTGCGCACAAGCTTGCACCATGTTAAAAGGCTTGCAATTTCTGGGTTTCAAAAATACTGAGTAGAGCACGTAGGATTGCATTGAAACGCCAAAAGCAATTTACTAAATGGTTCGTATAGAGCTGAAAAATTAAAAAGCGACGATAGCGGAATTCCTTTGATTTTTCAGTTGTGGTAGTTTAGGCTGTAATTTTTCACAAACATACATCAGGGATCGACTGTATTGAAGGTTCCGGTTTAATATCCGGCAAAAGCCCGATATCTGTATTCGGAATAAACCTACCAGTAAAAACATACTTTTGCGCAAGCTCGGGTTAACATCTGGTTCCGGTATCCGGTAAATTATTATCCGGACGGAACGCTGACACGCATTGATTTTTATGCGATTGTTAGCATCTGTGTACCCCTATGACAGTTTTCTGAAGTTCCTTTGCTTGCATGCTAAGGTGAAGGAGGTGCAAAACTGATGTTGTGTCCTGTTCTCGGGCATTTCTGCAGCAAATTAGTAGCTCCGCTCCGGTAACTTTAAACCCAACGGCACCTTGCTACCCACTACGCCAAGAGTAAAACTGCAGTTTCGGCAGTCCGTTGAAGCATTATTCGTAGCTTAGCTCACTAATCACTATATACAATATCAAAGGCCAGTTTTGAGACCTGAGAGAGCCGATTTTTCACGGAATTTATTTGTTAGATAAGACGGAAAACTGTAATTCATCCTTTGAAAAGATGAAAAATAACCGTTGTACATAGCGTTGTAATATATTGATGTTCTCTTCGAGAATTAATTCTAAATAGCAGCATTGTCCGTAGCAGTTAAAAAACTCGTATGAAAAAGTTAAAAACAAAAACACAAATATTAAAGAAAGTTTGATGAAATTATATTTTCTAACATTGCTACGACGACGACAATCGCAGTAAACCCCAGTACAATTCTCTTGAATGCTGAAATCCCTTGAAATGGCTTCTTTGCTTCCTAAACCATCCTGCATTCTGAAAATCAGAGTAATACTCCGAGGTTTACATTTAGTCCAACGTATATCGAAAACGCCTTATACACTAAAAAGACTGAGTCAAACTTGTGTTCTTTATAACTCCTTACTGCCAATACTAAAAACCAGTCTATTTTTAACTCGCGATGATGCGAGATTGGCCTCTGAGACCAATAACTTGTGTTTTTTATATATTTCTTAAGGTTATTATTTACTTTAAAGATAGCGCATGGCGGAAACTACTAAATGTTGCCAAACGGAATTTCAAATCTATTGTTGAACATAACTGTTGTTTTTAAAATTCGTTTCAATAAACAGTAACAGACAACAATAAAGTGCAATACAGATTCACCATTAATCACTATGACTACAGTTTGGACGTTGTCAAGTGCAGTCAAATTGCGCCGTGATTTCGGTACCAGAACATCATCAAATACAGTGAAGTATAATCAGAAAACTTCACCAGAATCACCGTTGCCAACGTCACCGCCGCATCATGCTGATGTAGCACATTATGTTTCCGTTGAATTTCCAGTCTTCGAATATTTTGTTCGTCCGTGTTTGGCTGAGTTTTCTGGAACGATGATTTTTATTGTTGCAAGTAAGGACAGCATGTGTTTTCTTGTATTTTCAGAGAAGTCTGCTGTGTTGGTACTATACGGTCTGCACGACCCCTGTTTGAAGTTTTGCCAGTTAATGACCACGCCGGGAATCGAACCTCGGCCCTCTTGCGCTCGAGCCAAGCATGCTACCACTACACCACGCGATCATTACAACAACTTCTTATACCGGTATATGTGCACAGGCATGGCAACATTTGCTTTACATACACTTACGTGCACATATACCGACATCCCTCTTTTTTACAGGCGGTCGTCCCGGACCGTGAATCCAACTACCCGAATTCATGGGCTTGCTGTTTGCAGTGCCCGTCTCGGTGGGACCTCCATGTTGGTACTATAGGGTCTGCACGACCCCTGTTTGAAGTTTTGCCAAAGTTAATGACCACGCCGGGAATCGAACCTCGGCCCTCTTGCGCTCGAGCCAAGCATGCTACCACTACACCACGCGGTCATTGCAACAACTTCTTATACCGGTATATGTGCACAGGCATGGCAACATTTGCTTTACATACACTTACGTGCACATATACCGACATGCTGCTACTGCTAATGCTGCTATGCTACGAACATGAAATTGTTAAATATTATAGCAGTGTACACTTTTCCAGGATTATGACATTAGGTGGTTGTAAAGTGTGGTCGTGCTTAAGTAAAACTTTTGAACAGTTGACACAACGGAACATTATTTGGAATGCTAATACTCATTGATGACCGGAATCGCAGATTTTAACGTTTTTAGCAATGAATCTGTCTTAAGCGGAAAATGTTATCAAAAATTATTGCACAATGTATTCTGCAATAAGTAAAAACTTACCAAATGCGTGTAATTGCGTTATATATATATATTATATATATACATGCAGCACACAAACAGTGTTACAAAATACGCTGCAGCTGAAACATGATTTTACTTTCTTGCAAGCTTTTAATGCGTTAATTCCTAGGCTTTGATTTTACCCGGCATGTCGTGTAAACAACTTCTAATCACTTGTTCCCATTCAAAACCTATCTTGTGTGGATTTATAATTTCACATTTACGCTCTTACCTTACGTATTAGCACTAGCGCACTGTGGCATTTAAACACGATTTTCCTTTTAGCTATGTAATTCTCCGAACACAACTGTTTGAAAACCATTTCAGCATGTCTTGCGCGCACTGCCCTACTTCCGTTCAGTGATATAAACGCAGCTTCTGATGCTCATGCAATATTTATTATTGCAGTTGTGAGCGCAGCCGCGTATGGAATTTCGGTTGCAATGTTTGGACACATAAGGTATTCGATTATATATGAATTTGAATTTTGACAGGCACACTATATGCAAAAACTAACATCAGTCAGAGTTTCGGACCAACGTCCAGTAAACCGGAGCCGAATCCGGAGCGCAGACCTATGGTTGCTCTCTGACAAACGAGTTTTACTATTACCATGTTAGCGGTTGTGCTGTTTTTTGACGTGAAACGATAATGCAATGCTGCTAATATAATTTGTTTCATACACATGATAGCTTCGTTGACTGTTTCTTCAGAAGTGTTTAAAAAGCACTAAAATATTTTATTTACAAATTGGCTAGCGGCAATAACCTCAGTCACATGGTTTCCTCATACGATGAAGAACGCGCCACACCGAGCCTGTAGCCAAAAGTGGGCCTGGAGGGACTCGACGCCCGTCGGAAGAATTTTCGCCTTCATTAAAATGTTTTCAACTTTACTTGTAATCATTAAAATACGTTGTATGCCAGTTCTGAAAATTTTTTAGCCCCTCCTCAAGCAAGGTCAGCTAGCTCGGACCTGTGCCTGACGGAGCTTGTTAACATTTGAAAGCACCGGTCAGCGGCGTATGATGCCAGACCGCGTAGGCTTGCATAAAAATTATCAAAAAGTATACAACCAACCGTAAACACTAGCCTTTTTTGTACCGTTTCACATGCCCGAACACCCTTAAACTCCGATAATGTTACTTGCGAACCGTTTATGTTATGATTAAAACAATACCTGAAAACAATTGTTTGCGTATAAAGCAAAGCCTACTACGTCAATTCCTGATCCTGAATTTGGGCAACACAATGTTACAAAAGAGCCCAGTCGTCTTGTATCGGGCTCAAAATTCCTATTGCCTAATGCAAGCTTGGTGTTTAGCCCAAATGAGAAAGCATCATACCAAGATGCGATTTCGAAATGCTGCTCTGAGTAGTTGACACTCATTCTACTAACAGCCAAGTATCAGCCAGTGAGTTCACGAGTCAAAAGCTCTCTTAACTTTAACCAGAAGTAGGTTTTATCGAGTCGTAGGACAAAAAGTACAGTTACAAATTTCCGTTGAACGCACGCTCACTTTCTAATATGTCCCCTGTGCCCGTGTGACAAATAGTTAATGTTTTATTGTTTTCATGTAGTGGTGGCCATTTTAATCCTGCAATTACCGTTGGAGTGTTTTTCGGTGGCGGAATCGGTTTTGTACTTCACGTCTTCTACATTATCAGCCAATTTTTTGGCGCTTTTATTGGAGCACTTTTGGTGCGGGTACGCAATACGTTCTTCTATGCTTGTGTTAAAAACCAAACGATAACTATTTTTTGTTATTGCAAAAAAGGTTCAGAATTAATCGCTGGAATTATTTGAATCTTATATGAAAAATTGTATGCACGTTAGAAGCCTACTAATGCTTTACTGGCAATGGGTGTTTCGCACAGTTGAGAATTCGTTTACGTTAACATTAATACATTTGCATGTAAGACCTTTAACTGGCATTTCTGGTCACAAAGTTACACATAGTTCCGTGTCGGTGCAGAATATTTTGCCAGTCGGATTTTTTTTACAAAAATTTAATCATTTTATCTAGTGTCAATCTCATTTACACAGTTCCAGTTATAATTTAAAAAGAAATGTCCGTCTTCGTAAAATATATATTTACCACATGCTTGAAAGGATTTGTTTCAGGGAATGCTTCGCCGTGCGTCGTACTTGGCAATCTATGGAGGTTCAATTGCGGTTGATTTAGAACACTCGAACAAAGGCCAGGTTAGGCTGCAGTTCTTAACGCTCAAGAATAACACTTTTGACGTTTTTTTTGCTACATGACGTGCCTTGCAATTTTCAAACGTAGGAATCTGTAAGCGTTATGCTTTCCAGCTGCGTAACATTTTAAAACTTAACCCTTTCTCACATGAATATTTTCCATTTCCCCTGAGACCTACTTTTATGCTAGGATTCGAAATCCAGCGACTGGAGTGGGAGGCGTATACCATCACCACTCAGCTATTGGAGCTTGACACTCGAGCCCGAGGAGGCTCTCACGTCTTGTGGTGATTTAGTACTATGTATACCTGTTGCAATTGTCAAACACGGTGCGATATATACTGTTTAACGTATATACACTGCGCTGAGTTGCCTACAGGCAACTGAATGTGAGAAGGGGTTAAAGTAACATTAACCTTAATAAAAATCTAAAGATGACTGTAGTGTCATTACGATTACTAATGATAGCCTTAGAGGAGTAGCCAGAACTTTTGAGAATGTACCGTCTGATGTCAAAGTTTTTCCGAATGAGAAATCAGCGATGCAAAACATTTTGTGATCTTCGGTATCTAGCAATAGCCACCACATATTTAGTGGTCTTGTTATTATAGCAATCTGTTTATAGCTGAAATATTGAAGTAGTTTTGAGCCCGTCCGTTTTCCACCCATAAAATGTTATAAATAAGTGAATATATATTCAGTTCAGGCTGTGCTCTGCGAACTATTAATGACAATGGTGCTTGTTCTTGCTGTCCTGATGGTTACCGTTGACTGCGAGGGCTCAAATCCATTAACCGCTGTATATCTGGCGGTGGCGATGTTTGTGACGACTTTTTTGAGGTAAGATTCATGATTGCTTTGTATGTTTAGACCACTTCGTCTTGTGATATGCTACACTACCTCAACTTGGCCCAGCCGTCGTAAAAATTAACTGACGAATTTTGCGTGTTTGCTCAACAATTGAGATTCGTTGTGCTACATCTGACTTGTTCCACCTCAGCCTGCCGGATTACCAAATCTGTTCATGATGCACTGTTTTCAAACAGCAGAAATTTTCATAGAGTTACGGGCATAATTTTAATTCGAAACAAACTGAAAGCTACCGTTTTTATTTATTTGAAATGTTGATGAAAACGAAGAGATAAATTTTGAAAATAAATCTTTGATGAGAAGGACAGTACTCAGATAGTGAAATGATGCTTACCATTCGAAAATATTCATTGAATAAGCTTGTACGCTAATCTGAATTTCTGCAGCCTCTGCAGCCAGTGAGTGGTTCTGCTACGGCAACAGCTCAATAGCATTATGGTACCTACTAGGCCGAGAGTTCGACTACAGTTTCGACTGTTCGTTTGCATTATTTTCAACATTGGTCACTGCTGGTCACACTAAAAGAAAGGTTTAAAACTTGCCACCAAGAAAAAGTTCAGCAACATGCTTGACATGCAAGCCGCCTCTTTGCTTTAATTATAAATATCTTTTTACAGTGTGCAAAACCTGTGTAAATCCCGCTATTGGCGCTGAAATACATTGTTTTATGTTTTATTTAGGTTCGTTGATCAGGTAAAGCTCGCGGCGACTATATATTTAGCTTAAGATAAATTGCTTGTACACAAAAGATTACCGTTGCAATGAAAAAATTTCATTCATATGAAGGAAATATTCACAAGATTTAGTTTTTATTTATTTTTCAGCCTACTTCTAATTGGCCCATAAGTGACCGTTGAAATATTCAAATAATTTCACTATTGGCGATACAATACATGATTTCATATTGTACCAATTCTCAAGACTTGTTTTCTATTTACGTTTCAGCCTACCTCTAACTGGCGCAGGACTGAATCCAGCACGTGCACTATGCGCGCAGGCAATGAACTCGATATTTGGCGGTTCTGATGAATTTTGGCGATACCATTTTGTATACTGGGTCGGGCCGTACATTGGAGCATTTTTGGCCAGTGTTGTATTCCGGTATGTCAATAAAATGTTCTTGAAAATGCATACTGTAGTGACCCGAATAAGAGGGGGGACTGATATTTATTTGGCCTCTCCATAGGGTACTTCCGCGTTATTCGGTTACGGACTCTTTTTATTTTTAACCCACGCTCCGTCATCCGTCGTTACTGTAATATATCTGGTACTGCAACTATCCGCTGAATTAAACGTTTATTTGTCTTGTGTCAATAGCTTGAGCGATAATGCAAGGTTATACTTCGGAATGTACTTTCAAATTTTAAGTACACTTTAAAGTTTCCAACTCAAATTATTTGGGGCTGCAGGCCTTTATGCATTACAATTAGATATAATTGACATTTATGAACTCTAATTAGGGTTTAGGATCTCTATCCGCTTACGGACTCTTATTAGGGATACGGACTCCTATTGATTAGTACTCAAAATGGGGATCCCCTCTTATTCGGGTCAATACAGTATTAATACCAATACGGCAAGGACATATCTTGCACAAATGAAGTGAAATAGTTTCGTTTACATTTAGAAAGGTCTCACAGCTGCATATTAACCAGATGGTTTGTTTGACCTTTCATATTTGATTTCAGTTATGGTTGCCTAAGGTATTCAACTAACTTTAAAAAGATGCAATTTCTATTGCAACTAAAGTAGGTTTAGTCAAGAGTGGATAATGGTTTCAACGAGAGTGTGCAACTTGGTACATTCTGTGCACAAAGGAATGTACCCGGCGCGCGTTGCATTATCCCTTACCCCCCCCCCCCTCATAAGGGGGGGGAGTGTTGAACCGTTGAATGCAGGGAACTACTGTTGCGATACACAGTGCAAACATTTTCCGATATATTCTTAAGTTTAGCTAAGTTTTGTGTGCAGTGGACCCCCTAAATACAAAGGGGGGTGTGGGCAAAACGCAACGCACGGTGATACTTTTTAAGCCACGCGTATTTTTGGACGATGCACACTCTTGTTTATCGACTATTGGTTTGGTTGATTGCTTTGAGCGCTACTTTAAGGTTGTTTTTCGCCGATTCACCGCGTCGATTGGTGTTCAAACTGGAACGTTAAAACGGATGCTGCCATTTGAAAAAACTAATCAAAAATAACAAAGTTTTAATGCCATAGTGTAGTGGCCCGAATAAGGGAGAAGGGCAATAAAAGTGACATGTCTCAATTTTGGGTCCATTAAAAATGAATAAAAGTCTGTTCTCCTAATTAGACTCCGTTAAGGATTGAAATCCTAATTAGAGACGATAACGTCATCTAACTTGATTAGAGAAGGTGTATAAATGGTTGATGGATGAAATAAAGTTCAGTGCAGTTTGCTTACTACCTCACAGTATTAAATGAACAGTCAGGACCAAATAGTAGAGGTGGACTGAAAAAGAAACAATAGTCCACAACCGTTTTTAGCAAGGGGTACCTTCTAGTGACACGAAACAAATATCATCTCCATTTCATTCGGATCGCTACAGTATTTGTAACAAACATTGGTCTCTATAATATTTGTTTTTATTGCCAAAACGGTGATTTTTGTTGTATATCCTTTGCCTTTAATGTTTATGATGAGGATTTTACATAATAGGTAGGTGGCTAGTTCTGTTCAGTCGAATATTTGTTTGTGCATTAAACTGGAAACACGTCATATTTCCAGTCCATCTAACGACTGGATTCATCGTCGTAAGGACGTCGAACACACTGTAATTTATGGTGTTGTTTATATTTTATTAGAACCTGGAAGGCGAAGGCAATGTACATTTTCTTACACGTTTTGGATGAATTAATTACGTATTTATGGTTTCGTGGTGTTTATTCATTAAAGGAATAATACCGGAAACCACAACCGACTAACTCTTCACCTACACCTAGTGATAGTTATATATTTCTGTATTCAGTAACAAAAATCAGTCTATGTGGATTTTATCCCTATAAAATTCATATGCCTCTATCTTTCTGCAGCTAAGATCAATCGAAATGCAGATGAAGTTTTGCAACAATAAAACTAATCTTGGTGCATTTTCTGTTTTTTAAGCTAAGGCTGGGCTGGTACACGAGCACAATATTAACAAAAGTTCAGATTTCCTTAAAACCCGATTCCAAAGGAACCATATATATACCTTGGTAAACTAAGGGTGAGCACAGAGGCAGTAGTTAGCAAAACACAGCGAAACCAAAGCAAGCAAGAAGCTCAAACGCCGCAGCCAGAGTAGGTAAGAGGTGTCTAAACATCCGCATCCACGAGCCGAGAAAATGTTTGCGATTGTCGCAAGCGGAAATAATCCTAAAATTGAGTCTCGCTACTTGTCCGTTTTGCTCGTCAGGTTTTCTTCTGTTTTGCACGCTCAGTAAGGTCGAATATTTGAGACATTTCGATCAAATCAACTTTTCGAAACCACACAAAGCCGTATCTCATCGACACACATCGATTTTCAAATTAATAGGAAACTTTATTCCACTGTACTCCTGAATTCATGAAAACTTGGTACATTTATGCACGTTTTATAAATATTTTTTGCTGTTTGCAATTTCAATCACAATAACCTATTGTTACAGTGCTTGGGCGGATCTTTGTATTTTGCGGCAATTGTTAAAAAAATGCGTATTGTGACTAGAACGTTTTTACAGAAAGGGTTGCGCTATACTTGACGTCCGGTGGCGTCCGGCACCGTGTGTCGCCGTGCGTCACCTGTAGGGCGCCGCCCATCACCGTCTGTCACCATATGTTATCGTAGGTGAGTTACTGGCGTACGATACCGAATGGTGACGGACGGCACCGTACGGGTGACTGACGGCGCCGTACGGGTGACGAGCGGCGCCATAACGCAACCCGAAATCATCGCCAAATTTACTAATTTTAATGTAAAATCTACTGCTCAAGCAATGCCTTCATATAAATTAGGCATTGTTATGCATTCTTTCAACAGATTTATATTTTATTGTTTCAGTTTATTTCAGTAACATTGCACGCTAATTGCAAAGCTGCAAAAATTAAACGGATTGTGTGCGGTTGGCGCACTGGCGCACATTCGTATAGCATGTCAGTTGCTCCATTCTGGTAATTAAGCCCAGCTTCATCTTCCAACCCGCTGCACCGAGAGTTCGACTACAGTTTCAGTCGTGCGTTGAAGCATTACTCGCAACTTCGCTCATTGTAGGGGAGAACGCAAATAACTTTATATTCTACAAACTTAGCACGTATACCTACGAAAAGAAAACCTATTTAACTATAAAATGACAATATTGGACAGATTGTCGCAGACCAAACAATGACTCTCTGTTGCGCTTACGGAATTTCTCGTGTAATTTGTTTGTTTATTAGCGAAAACACGAAATAAATTCAGCGTAGCACTAAAACTGAATAACACAAGTTATGTCACTGACATTGATTTTAACTCGTTTCAGAATTGCGTCTTTAGCAGTGGTTAGCGCAGCAAACTGAAGGTGGTCCCAAATACAAGCAATTGAGCTAATCTTGTAGCGTGGGAGATGTCTAAAACTCTTGGAATACCCTCGTTTTGAAATTTAGCAATAAATGTTCATCACTTGGAACCCCTCCCGACGAACAAATGTGTATGTGCGAACCATCGTACGTTCGGCATATCGCTTCCTGTAAAGGTAGCAGTACTATGTTTCTGAAATGTCTAGTGTTATGCACAATTAGACAGTTAAAATTTCGTCCCCTCAAAAACTGGCTTGCCACCTAAAATTTTGGTCCAGTTACGTGCTTGGCCCATGCGTTTGCGGCCCCTTAGTCAAGGAGGTCAGGCGACTCTGCCCTCCTAGAAAAGTTTCGGCCCTCCCTTGAAAATTTTCAAGTTTGCTTGTAAGTCAACAAAAACCCTTGTATGTCCCTCCTAAAAAATTTTAGCCCCCCAGCAAAGTGAACTGGCTACCGGCCTGTGCTTTTGGCGCATGTTTTTAACTTTGAAAGATTTGCTAAAATAGACTCAATGAGCATTTTATTTCATCAGTCTGGCAGCAACAGATGTATTTGAAATAAAATCTTCATTATCGTTCTAACCAATCCAAGATACATTGTATCTTCCAGTCCCAAATGCGTTTCTGTTTTCACGCCTAGCTCGCCGTCGTTGCTTTGGGCCCACCCGCCACTGAACCGGGGCATTATCCTGCCAGCTGTATTTCCGCAAATTGTAATCAGTAATATCTACCGTTGACGCCTTATTCGACCTGTGTCGAAACATAATATGTTCAATTCCAATAGCAACAAGCGAAATTGCAGCTCCTGCGGCTACAAAATAAAATACTACAACCAACTGGCTTATGCTAAGCGGTCCAGGAATCACTCGAATAACACTATCACTATCGCCACACGTTTTTAATGGATTGCGCGTGAACGCTTTGACCCATTGAAAATACTCATACGTCAAAATATGCCTCTGATACCAATTTAAGCGTCGGTAAAATGTTTTTGAATAGTAAAACGTTTGAAATACGACTGGAAGTTCGTTGTTGACCACTTCAATTTCGTACACTTTATCACAATAGTTTTCACTGATTAACTCGCGATCGCCATAATCGTTCACAATGAGAACTGTTGTTGCTGAAGCGATCACTTGTTGCACAGCTTCTTCCAGTGGAACTACTTCTGGTGGACTTACCTAAAATGACTCCCAAATGCAGCGTCAACCGGCTTTCTTTCACTTATATTGCGCTTTACTGTTAGAAACTTCTGGATGCACCACTGACATAAAGCACGGAGTAGCGGTGTTTGTTTTCTCTGTTTTGAATTGGCAATTACTTAGCCAGGGTTTCAAATTAATGGCAAGTTTAGGAGGGGTGAAGCAAGTGAAATATTCTAATTTTTATTAGAAAATTTACTATTAATGACCACGCTGCATTGAATATATTTTTCTTTAGATAACAAATTGGTTTTAACACACTGTAACACCATACCGTGACGTTTTTCAATTATATAAGAGTCAAAGTATAATTTTCTGAAATCTGAGTATTCAAAAGATCAATATCTTATTTTGGTATAGGTCTCTTCTTCTGGGGCAGGCGGCAAGCAATTACTGGTGTCTGACGTAGGAAGAGTTGCACGTTCTGGTTTCCTTTTGGAAATTTAGTATATAGTATTGTACTGCGCTGAAAGTTTATAATTAGCACAAAAAATACCGCTAAATATTTTAGCCGTTTATCTGACTTGTGTATAGACTCGCATTGCAATACCTTGTTTAGAATAAGTGTACCAGTGTACAGATACTTTTCAATTATACGCACCAGATTCAAAGATCCGCCAAATTGAATCCGGAATATAAAACATGAGCCGTTCCCGGCTAAGATTACTCTCAAAAGCAACATTTGCATGAAATTCAAATTTAAGCCCAGCAGCAACGCTTGTCAAAGTTTTATGTTTAAATGAGCAACAGAAACGTTTGCCCTGCTTCGATTTCCAAAAACTGTTTCAAAATCGTAAAGTGTTGATCGCCTGGGCCCATGTAAAAATCTGAGGAGCAGCGTTTTTTGCCGACTACAATAGAATGAGCCAAACGTTTAGACTAGTTTTTTTTGCTTAGGTTAGACTTCGGTATAAGCTCTTTTCACGCTTAGATTGAGGCTTAAGCATGACCATACTAATACTACTGCTGCGGCTATAGTTCTATACATTTGCCGATGCCTAATATATTTGCCTTTTTTTGTCAAGTTCAGTTTTATAAAGAAAATACTGCCTGCTTATTTATTGAAAATGTGCATTCAAAACTTGTCACGATAGACTTCGTGCGGAAAGTACAAACCTCCTGGAGAGAATCATAATAGAGACCAGTAAGGTCGCGGCTTCAAGGCGTGTGCCTTCAAGAAAAATGTAACTAGTATTTGGAAAATTAAAATATTGACCGCCAATCGTATATTTTTGCCCTATAATTTTTCATCAATTTGCGGTGGCAAAACAAATCGGCCTCAGCACCTAGTTTACATCAACCTCCGCAGCTGATCACTATCATCTTTTTTGGATTAACCGTGAAGTGAAGTATATTTGTCAGCGAACTGGGAACCGGTAGCGGTTAATAGAGGAGACCAAAATATTTAGGTGAGGGCGGGCCGCTTTCGCTGACGGAACTTGAGAGATCATCTTGTCGCTCTAAAACCTATTTTAACCCGTACCTTTGCACCTTCGTACAACTGTCTGACTAAGCCACTGGCGTTTTCAGCGCTATAAAATAAACTTTCAATTGTGACAGTAAACGTCGCAATCACACGAAATCGTCCTTGTTTCATTCCTTCAGCCAATTGGGCAAAATTTTTAAACGGAACTCGCGCCTCAGGCGCAATATTGAACACAAGTGTAACAGCGCTGCCAACGTACGCCAGACCAACTGCAACTATAAGCCAAAACAGCGCGTATAGAAAGCGTGCGAACCAGTCGGTGATCGGTGTATATTTGAGCGCAGTAGCGGTTTTGTAAAGGTATTTGATGATCACGAACGAACCGATTAGAAAAATAACAAGTAGAACTAAAAGAAATGAACAAAATGCAAATTCGAGCGTACCAATTGGGACGATTCACGAATCAATCGAATCGAGGTGTATTAAAGTTGGAGTAAAGTTTGACAAACTGTTTTGTATACCAATCTATTAAAAATTGTTTAAATCGCTCACTGCGAAAAATCAGTCAATCTTAATCAAAATTATAAGTAGTCCGTGTAAATTTATCACACTGTGTACAATTCAGTTCAGAATGCTACGGATCTGAAAACCACTAGTGTCATCAATACTGAAGCGTTACTATCAGTG
The DNA here is from genome assembly GCA_030248215.1 of Enoplolaimus lenunculus. Classification (NCBI taxonomy): domain Eukaryota; kingdom Metazoa; phylum Nematoda; class Enoplea; order Enoplida; family Thoracostomopsidae; genus Enoplolaimus; species Enoplolaimus lenunculus. The sequence goes on from JASANG010002631.1 coordinate 235,834, forward strand.
GTGCAGTCAGGATATCTCTGTAAAACAGTAAAACAATATAAATGATTTTTTACTTTTTTACTTTTAAAATCCATCCAATAGGTTGTTCTAAAGCTTAAAAGCGTCTTTTTAAATGTTTCTTTAAAATTTAAGTTAATGTAATATATTCTCTCTATCCTTCTTGTATACGCCCCTGGCTACAATAAAAAAACTGCTTACTTGTTTGCAGCGAAATATTTTCGAGGAGTGGAACTTTGGACAAATTCGGCCTGCGAACCACTGCGACATATTCAGAGGCGATCATTGGAAATTCGGCTGGCGCCATTCGACTGCGTTCGTAGGTCATTGTCATTGTCGGTTCTGAAATATCTGCCCGGCCATCGATCAACATTTGCATTACACTATCCGGTCCGTCAGTAACACTGAATCCATGCGCCCGAACAAATACGGGTTCGAGATCAAATGCTGGTGCTACGTTATATTTCACAAATTTGTAATTTATTCCCCCGCAATCGTTCATATCTGCTTCGCATGCAGGACATGGCGGATCATCAAAGACACATTGGTCGGAGTAGATTTGAATGACGTTTTGAGCTATTCGAAGTTTTCCAATGCTGGATACAGTTCCGGTATGTTGAGAAGTGTTCGTTGTCTGCATTTCGAGCATCGTTTGGCTTGCCTTACTCATATTTGGCGTAAACTTTGAAGGAAAACGAGAAGATTTTTAAGTCAAACTTTAGCAACACTTTTCTGACATCACAAATTCCTGCGTAAAATTCTCGTTTCACGATTTGAGTATACTAAAAACGTGTGCGCGTGGCCCGTAATTGTATAGTTGACCAGTGATTATTTTTTATCCGTTGAAATTGGATTAACCCGTAGAAATCTGTAAATTACAAGATTCTTTCCAAAAATCTCCAAGATATATGGACAAAAGTGTAGCCGGGGGCTAGAAATAAAACGGCGTTTTGGATTTTGATATAAAAAGATTTTAGATATTGTTTCAGATTTAAAAAAACCCTCTTCAAAATTTCTATGGAGCATACAGCACTCGATTTCCGAAATCCTGGCTACGCCAATGCAAACAACCAACACTGTTAAAGAACAAGTTCAATGTTTTGCTGATGAACAAATGTTAACACGCTAAAATTGCAACGGTGAAAACAAACGTTTTCAATTTTGAATACTCAATCAAATTTAGTGAAAGTATTTGTATGTGAAAGTTGAGGTAAATTCCGTTTAGCTCAACTTGAAAGAGTGCGCTTTCGAACTCTTTAACTTCGTGCTGAAAGCATGAACCTATAAAGTAGTATAGTGCTGCATTGTCACAATAAGGCGGTGACTTCTTTGTACGTTTCGAAGCTCACTTAATTTAAACCTATACCTCAATCTAAGCGTGGAACTACAAAGCAAGAACACCAATTACAGTGATCGTATCAACAAGTTTGAAGCTACGCTTAAAATAAAGATGATATAATGAAATTTGTGTGTTTATCAGTGTCAAATTACGACTGAATTAACTCTTACGCTCTGCTAATAGATTTTGGCTACATCGTTTATTCGCTGTAGATCAAAAGTGATTTCAATAATTCCAGCCACGTTTGAACAAGGGTGTCTGAGGTGTCAGACGACACCCTTAAAATGACCGTTTCATGCCACATTTAGTCGCTAGACTCAATCTCAGCCATATATAGCAGCAAACTACAGTGACCCGTCTAGCAAAGGGATGGTCGTGTTAAAAAATTTGCCTGCGCAGCGGTGGTCAGATGTCAACTATTGTAGAAATGTCAAAGGTGGATCAAGGAAATCTATATATGATTCTAACCAGCCCACCAGACCATAAAACAGAACGGATACCTTGAAATGCTATTAAATGCAAAAATACGTTATTGCTCGCTCGCTTGCATTATATCCTTCGCTGGTTCTTGTTCACTATGATATATTACGCCCCTGCGTATCTGTCAAAAATTGCATGAACCGCCATTACTATGATTGTAGAGTGACGAGGTGTACGGTTTTAGTTAGTTATTGCACCCAGTGTTACACCTGTCTTGTTTACGCGTGTTTCCACAGGAAGCAATGGGAGGTGTGCCCCTCCAAATTTGTTTAGTGCCCCCTGAATTTAGGTGAGATAATTTTGACTGGAACTTCACTATGTCATGTCAGGGTTCAATTTTTACAAATGCGATTTTCTGAAGTTATCGATTTTTGCTGCCATACAGATTCCATTGTTCGGGGCTTCATGTTAACAGCATCCCTTAACTCTCCCGAATCGCTCACTGGCTAAATCAGCAAGGGGCCCAGTAATTAATTTTTAGGAACACAGCGGCTATTCCTGCGGTATGTGGCCATCTGAAGCAAACTCTGCTGTTATATGTATTAGTGTTGCCAACTGTAAAATACTAACATACCGATACTTAATTAACTACAACAGCATTACTGTAAAACTTGGAAATTGAAATATTGCCCTCGAACCTCTCTATTAAGCGGCTGCATTTCAGTAAAGTTTTGTTTGTCCAACTTTCAAAGTTATTGCTTACGTCAAGCCATTTTAGTAAATCAGAATTAAATTTTGTAAGGCAATTCTTAATGTTTCGCAGAAATAAAAAAGACGATGAACACGTTATCCGGCTTCTCAAGCAGCTTTTCACGGACATCACCCTGTGTCGAGTTTCTTACAATATTTATTCAGCGGCAAAAATGATGCCCTGTCAAACGAAAAGGTATGTACTAATACTGGAGGTCCTCCTGTATTATTTTCCCGCATTTATTTCTTAGATGCTACACAATTACGCATTCAACTCAATATGTCTGAGGATACAGTAAATTATACGTATAGGAATCGTTATCTGTATCAATGAAGCATAAACGTTTGTTAAACTTAAAGCTTATAGCGTATGGTGGCACTGTAATTACCCATCAAGTTGAGTTATTATCCCACAAGCTTAAATAGAAGACAGTTTACCACAGTGTTTCTAAATATTTTTATATACCACAACATTTCATGCAATTGATACGACGAACCGTTTAATCATCAAAATATTGGCTCATGTTACTCTGAAGGCCGTCTGCTGTCCTGAGACTATGAAAGCAGGAGTAAAGCGAAGGCAAACCAGCGATCAAAACACGCCTGCTTACATTTAACTGTATTTATACACACTAATCAAAGGCGTAGCCAGGGGGATTCAGAGTTCAACAGGCATGTTTAGAATTTTAATTCTTTTGCTGGAACAGCTAAAATTTCTAATGAAGTATGTAACGGGGTTGTTGGCGCTTTTGGTGTGAGAATCGCTTTATGAAAAGAACTTGAACGCGGTATCCCCATCCTGCTTAGGGTCCCTTGAAATCACATGGGTTTAGGATTGGCGGTAGCCTAGTAACTTTATCAATATACAATAAAGAAGGGCGTAGCCTCGAGAGTTTCATTTCAGGCGTCATCTTACCCGTTTGAGATTAGAAATTTAGTTAAATCTACTGTAACTGGCGTACCTACACATAACCGTTTTGCCCGCGGCTCTATTTACATTACACCTATATATTCCTGACATTTTGCAGAAAATGACTCCCTACCCGTTTTGAAGCCGTAGACACAACTCGTAGCATCACAAAGAAACAAACTTAGACCTAAACTTACCTCATTTATGTTGCACCTAGCTGTGAAAACTTTTATTTCTTAAAATCCTTCTTGATCGGTGAGAAAATATTGATTTAGTTGTTTACATTATTATTATTATTCTGTTGATTATTGTCAAAAGATGGTTTATATACACTGCTGTGACAGTTTCCCTTTATTTTTCCAAAAAGTAATAGACCAAAACTATCTGAAGCGCTTAATCTCACCACACCAACTGTTTAGAATACAACAGCAACCAAAAAGTTTTTATAATAGAAATCTAAATATGACTAAACATATTAGATTAATGATGTGCGAATGTTTTTAGCTTTCTGCGTGATAAGCAATTGCTAGCTGGCCGGCCAACCAGTTCATGTCCGGTGCATAACACTAGGATAATGTCCAAAATCTTTAATTAGACTCTATTTAAGTTAATTACCCTAATTTGATGAGGCAAATGCTTCCTTGAGCAAATCAGTTACTATCGCGAATTTGAATAATACTCAAACAAAGTATATGTTACCATAATTTATAGCAGTATAGGTATATGCTCAGGATATAAATTCATATTCCAAAACCAATGTAGTGAAATCGTAGACAGTGGTATATAAAATAAAAGGTATGGGTCCAAATAATAGGGAAGAACCCGAGTTGAAAAATAAATAACAGCCCGTTTTCGAAAAACTAGGTGATACTTTCTGAAGAGGCCAAATAACTATCAGTCACACTCTGTTATTCGGATCTCTGCTGTAGTGCAACCGAAATATTCGAGCACTATGCCTCAAATTTAGGTTTTAGTAAAATATTGGTAGGATTTTAAGTAATCACAATCCGCACGGGCGCAGCCTCTATAGGACCCATGCGAACGTAAAATGTTACATTAGAATATGGTATAAAATGGTAAAACTACGTATGGCATATCGGTCGCTACACTTCCAAAATCAGCCTACTGTATTGACCCAATAAGAGTGGGGGAATAAGAGGGGTCCTCATTTTTAGTCCGAATGAATAGGAGTCCGTATCCCTAATAAGAGTCCGTAAGCGGATTGGGTCCCTAAACCCTAATTAAAGTCTATAAATGTGAATTATCCCTAACTGTAGCGTATAAATGGCTCCAGGACCAAATAATTTGAGTTAGAAACTTTAAAGCGTACTTAAATTTTGAAAGTACATTCCTATTAAGTATAACCTTGTCACAAGACAAACGTTTAATTCAACGGATAATTGCAGTACCGGCTATGTCAGTAACGAAGGGAGGCGGAGCGTGGGTTAAAAATAAATAACATTCCGTAACCGAATAACAAGTTGGGTACCCTCTGGAGAGTCCAAATAAATATCAGCCCCCCTCTTATTCGGGCAAAACCCACGCTCCGCCTCCCTTCGTTACTGATATATATCCGGTACTGCAATTATCCGTTGAATTAAACGTTTATTTGTCTTGTGTCGATAGATTGAGCGATCATGCAAGGTTATACTTAGGAATATACTTTCAAAAATGCGCTACAATTAGGGTTAATTGATATTTATGGACTCTAATTAGGATTTTGGGACTCTATCCGCTGACGGACTATTATTAGCGATACAAACTCCTATTGATTCGGACTCAAAATGGGGAACCCCCTGTTATTACCCCCCTCTTATTCGGGTCAATACAGTAGTCTCATAGAATATACCTATCTGAACCCAAATCCGCTGGCTTAGCGTGCAGTTTTCTTGAAATTGTAGGTTCCCCACTAAAATTCGCGGTAAACGTCAGTTCTGACATTTTCCAAACACCCTACCTCACTTCTAGAAAAAATAGTTTTTGCGTCCCTGAACAATTTACTGTTAATATATTAATAATGACTCTGGCTTATTTTAAAACCATAAACATAGAAGACTAACATTTACCTGGTTTTAGGTAATGCAGGTATGCCGAAAATTCTTAAGATAACTTTGATACAACACAATAAGACACTCAACAGTTTTCAGTTGAAACATTCAGCACCGGTCAAACTGCAAAAGCTTTTGTATTCTGTTTTGCTTTATGTTATGTGATGGCATAGCAACCGTTAGCATGCATCAATTAACTATCGGTAACACTTAGAATATTATTCTAAACAAGAAATTAATACAAGGCTATTGATAACGGTGTAATTGTGAAAAATTCAAAACTCAATCAAATGTGCAAGCCGAAAAACTTAATTTAAATTTAAATTATTGATGCCGAACGCGAGTTGTTCTTAAACCCCGAGCCCAAGTACGGTTCTACGCAATATTCATAAGGCAAAAACAATGCTATTATTGCCTGCCTAAACAGATTATTCAATCATTGACTGTAATTAAACTGCTGCTAACCATTAATTATTGTGATATAATAAATCTTTCCAATTGCAATCAATTATATTATCAGGTGTCTAATTGCCCGAAATGCAATAGCTTCGTGCTTGAAACAAAAACTTGAATTCTTCGGCTTTTTTTCGGCGCGTGGGCCTATGCAATACATTGGCAAATTGGTGGATTTAATGAGAGCCCGTTCAAGCTATTGCCTATTCTTGGCATTGACTAGAAACCCAAAACAAATCAAAATTTTTTTACAATGTAGAATTGAAACTGCTTTTGAACCTGAGTGTGGGAATCAAATTTAAATGCTGTAGTGACCAGAATAAGAGGTATAGGCTATTTATTTCGCCTCTTCATAGGATAGTGTGAGTTATTTTTCGATTAAGTTTCAGATATTTGGACCATACTTAAAACTCTGCCAGTCGTTTTCAATGATTTAGGTTCATTGCTTTAGGAATAACATTATTGAATAATTTCAGTTTATCAGCAGCAACTATGAACTTTATAACAGACGAAAACTTTAAGCACGCTAAAAATACAGCAAAAAACATTTTAACATATGCAATATCCGGTCGTATTAGGCTTCTGTTCCGGTAAAACAGTTAATATCCGTAACCGGTTCCGGTGTTCAGAAAATTAATAACCAGTCACACACTGGCTTTGAACAGCGCCGCCACAAAAGATTTTGAACGTAATTTTAACACCTTATGTACTTAAGTTATGACGTATTTATTGATTCTAATTGGGGGTGGCCCCTTTGGCCCCCTCTCGGAACGCCTGTGGTTCAGGAATGAATTTGCTCCATTTAATTGCGGTTGTTTAACGTTTATCGACTAATTAGTAATTTTGGACTTTGTTCGTTTGTGAACTCAACTTAGGAAAATAAACTCCTAGAGACTCGAGGCTCAAAATACAAAACCTAGACTCCTTTATCTTTCCTTCTTATTCGGACACTAAAGTACATAAAGCAATACCCGGCGTTTATGAAGTCGCTCGCCATGGCTAAACTGAAAGAGTGCATGCCTTGTTTTCTTTGCAAATATTGAACGGGCAGTATTAACTCAATTTTTGGCACCTACTTGTGGGTGATATGTTTTAATTCCCACGAGACTGGCAAACAATTTATTTAAACCTATCTCTATTGATAATAAGCGCTGCCATTCTCGATAACCGAGGGTTATGAAGTCGGCAGAAGGTAAGTATTAAAATTCGGCGACTTATAATAATCTTCACTATCGCTCCAACCAATTATTATTTGGGCCCGTCCGCCGCTAATATGGGGTGCTATCCTGCCAACGATGTGTCTGCAAATTGAAATCGCTAAGCCTTGTCTTTGACGCCTTCTCCGACCCGCAACGAAACACTATGTATGCAATCCCAAAAGCGACAAGCGAAATCGCAGCTCCTGCTGCGACCAAATAAAATACCACAGCCAGTTGCCCGAAGCGAAGCGGACCAGGAATCACTCTACTAACACGATCGCTATCCTCACACTTTTTTAACGGATTGTGCGTAAATGCTTTTACCCAGTGGAAATATTCATGCTTTAAAACATGTCTCTGATGCCAATTTAGACGTCGGTGGAAATTTTTTGAGTAGAAAAACGTTTGATATGCAAGCGGCAATTCATTGTTGACAGCTTCGATTTCGTAAACTTTGTCGCAATAGTATTCTTTGATGTGCTGACGATCGCTGTAATCGTTAATGATAAGTACATTGGTTGCTGAGTCGATTACTTGTTGAAGTGCTTTATCCAGTGATACCACTTCTGGTGGACTTATCTAAAAAATCGCTGATTTCAGTAAGACCGACAGCTTGTCACGATTTCAATTTTTAATATATATTATAAAATAAAGACCACTAAATAATTAATTGGATATATGCTGGTTTGAAATGCGCTAAAGTCTCCACAACTCTATTTTGACAACGCGCCTGTTTGACCACAAATCTTTTCTATAATTCAAGCCTTTGAGAATGTTCAATACGGACCCGGAATATTTCGCACGAACGGTGAATGGTGTTAGATATTTCGGAAGGAAAGGAAACTTTTTGGCTCCCGAAATGTTATTGCGCCGAAGGCGAAAAGCTTTTTTGAATTTGCGTTTAAAACCTCATCATATTATTCAACCAGTTGGGTGCATAACAGATTGTGAGCTTCAGATAAATTATTTGTATTCATCGCTACTTCCCTGCGCGCGAACTAGTCCATGCAAGACGATGACTCTAACTAAACCCGTTCTTTCATGAATATTTTCTACTTCATCTAAGGCCTAGTTTCCGATTTGGATTCGAACCGATGTCTTTGAAAGAGAGGCATCTTGAATTAAATTTCCTGTTAAATTGAATACAACTAGCTGTTATTTTGAATGACATCAACAATATATCTTATTACATTTGCCTACATTCATTGTGTTCCTATACAGGTATATTTTTCTTTGGCTTTGAACAATATGTTCTCCTGAAGAAATATGTGATTTATACGCTCTTAACTTCAATAATTTTGAACAGACAAGAATGTTTTGATTCATTGATCTTGCATCGGCAAGCTGTTTGGCGCAGTATCTGCAGCACCTTGGCTCAGTATCGGCAGCGCCCGCTAATCTTCCTTGGTTTTACTAATTTTCGCTTCTGGAAATCCACATAAGTGTTCTGGCACTGAACTAAACCTTTTTAATTATTAATCCGACAAACCTTGTTTAAACGGTGATTGGTGAAATATGCAATACTCTTCTGTGTTTTAATTTTCGATGGTTTGTTTTGAAAATTACAGTAAAAATAAAATTTCCGCGGGTAAAGCGCAGCGCGGGTAAAAAATATTTACCCTCTTGCACCACTGCAATCCACACGTGCAACTTCTGCAGCGAGAGCTCGCAGTTACGACTTACATAAAATACTTGCAGCTGCAAGTATTTACAAAAACATCACTTTCATTACGAATCTTGACATGAATTTGGGAAAATAATTTGCAGACAACTACAATAAATATCGAACATAATCTAAACTATCAATTCATACAATGATGATGAATTAATTTGACTTTCAGGTTATTCATACTTATGAATTAATTCGTCGCATATATCAACCGTGAATAAATTGCATATGCAAGTTCTTCGAATGAATTTTTGAAACAAAACTTGCATCTGCATGTTTCAGAAGTAAAAAACATTCATGCGTAATGAAGGTTTGCTGAAATTTCTATTTAGTTCTTAAAAAGTAAAACTAATGCCGTCACCATACTCAACGGTACGAAATATAATCAAGTTTTACATTTATTAATTCAAGAAGCGAGTTGTTTCCGATCGGCCAATCAAAATGTAGGAGCAAGAAACTCAAGCGACTTGCAACTGTGTTCACATGTTCGAATTGATTTTAATTGCATGAATTCCGGTGAATAATTTGAAGCTGTAAGAACTTCAAAGCGGTTTTGTAAACAAACTTGTACATGCAATTTGCGCGTGCAAGTTTGTAGCAAAAACTTTCACGTGTAAATAGGGCTTATAAGGTATGTCGTTCTGGATCTGCTTCAGAAATGTCTGTTTTCAATGATACTTTTGCATCCCTAAATATTTTGCGTACAATTACTGGTTAAAAAAATAGCTGTCTCCAATAACCAACACCTGGATCAACCGTGTTGTATCCCTGGCTTAACAATAATGGTCATAATCAAAGCTAGTTCAACCATTACCTTTGCACCTTCATACAGTTGTTTCACCAGTCCAGTAGAGTTCTCACCGCTATAAAACAAATTCTGAAGTGTGATCATAAACGTCGCAATCACACGAAATCGTCCTTGTTTCATTCCTTCAGCCAATTGGGCAAAATTTTTAAACGGAACTCGCGCCTCAGGCGCAATATTGAACACAAGTGTAACAGCGCTGCCAACGTACGCCAGACCAACTGCAACTATAAGCCAAAACAGCGCGTATAGAAAGCGTGCGAACCAGTCGGTGATCGGTGTATATTTGAGCGCAGCAACGGTTTTGTTAAGGTATTTGATGATAACATACGAAGCGATCAGAAATATAAGAAGTAGAACTAAAACAAACAAAGACAAATACGTCCAAGTCAAACCATATGATGCAAGCACAGTCAGATTTATTTAATGGATCACGGCGGGAGAGGACACACTGCAAAATAATTTTTGTAAAAATTGATAAGAAACTTAGTAATCGACATCTTATTCCAACACATTCTGATTCAACTATAATACATAGATGTCTTAATGAATTTGCATAATGACTAGTAAGGCTATTGTGGATTGGTTTCTGCACAAGAAGTCACTCAAAACAATGCGTCCATTCATAGAATAAGTGGCCTCTTTTTGTTAAGTTCTTACCAACCGGCGTGTGCTAACTGCACACATTGTTAAAATTTGAAAATTTAAACATATTTGATTTTAAAAATTCAATCTACAGTTGTGGAATAGAAAGTCCTGAGATGCTGAAATATGCAAAAAATTTTAGAATGCATCATTATTAGGCAGTGACCAATAGAAAAGTGAAAAGTTTCTTCGAAATGTTTGCAAATGTAATCAGATGGGTTAACCTTATAATTGAGCAAATCTCTGCAGTTTAGTTTGAACACTTTACTGTCTTTAAAAACTTAAACGCCTTTTATATAATATTTGATAGCTACACTAAAATATTTGGTTACTTGTTTGCTGCGACACATTTTCAAGCAACGGGACTTTGGTCTCATTCGGCCGCCGAACAACGGCAACGTAATTGTTGGTAAAAATTGCGAATTCAGCCGGTGCCATACGACTACGTTCATATGTCATTGTCATCGTTGGCTCTGAAATATCTGCCCGGTCATCGATTAACATTTGTATAATACTATCCGGTCCATCGCTTGAGCTAAATCCGTACGACTGAATAAAAACTGGTTCAAGACCAAACATTGGCGCTACGGTGTATTTTACAAATTTATAATTGATCCCACCGCAATTATGCACATCCTCTTCACAGCTGGGGCATGGCGGAACATCAAACATACATTGCTCATGGAAGAGTTGGCCACTGTGCTGAGCAATCCGAAGTTTATTGATACCGAATCCTCTGGACTGGTCTATTTGAGAGGCGTTTGGTATGTACATTTTGACGCGTTCTGTTGATTGACGCGATGACCCGTAGTCAAATGGTGGCACCGATATCAAATTTGCATAAAAAATGCTAATATTGTAGCAAGTAGGCGAAGAGTGTATATCATTAAAATATATTAAATACAATCAGTACTCTATTCCAAGCATTACAGCAAGAACAAGGCCCCCTTCTGCATCCTTCAAGGGTCTTCCATTTAATTTTCGAATCTCCTGAGGATGTTTAATTTGCTAATTTTATAAAATGTGAGGATGCCGTACAATCTTTTATTTTTGCGCTTCATTTGTTACGAAATCTCAGCAATTTCTTCGTAAAAATTGTATCAAAAGTGACACACCAAACAAAGAAATTTTGTAAAACTATGCAAAATTTTACTACCAAAATTACCAGAACCTCCGACAATAATTCTACTGGAGCCAAAGCCGGAGGTCGATTTTCTGCACAAAGCCGGAGCCGGAGGCAGATTTCCGGTTGTAACAAGTTTAAATACGTGATTGCACGAGAAGACCAATCCATAAAACCGAAAACTGTTTCTTATTCAAGTTGCCGGTCAGTGTGTATAATAGACTGTAACAATAGTATAAGCTTATTCCTAACCTAAGCCTAAGCTCAAGCCTACGTGTAAGGGCAAACCTCTATTTAACTAAGCGTAGGACTAAACAGAAATTAGTGTAAAGGTTAAGCTTACTTCTTTATTGCAGTTGGTACGAAAGTTACAAGACCTATCACCAACTGAGAATACTGTAAAGATACCAAAGCTACCACAGCTCGTGAAGCTGAAAAATTAGGTTCTGAGCCTGGGATACACATGTTTTGATGTGGAAAGGCACTGCGAGCCGGAGGAACCTGTTGTATTACATCGTACTAACAGCCGAGCCCTGTACACATGGTCACTAAATTGTGACTGTGTTGTCCAGTGAGTTCTGAGTTGGTGTAGAGCGGTTCTTGAAAGTTTAGTCCTGTAGAGCGGTGTTTGTGCGCACACAAGGTTTTTGGTCGGGATGCGAGTTGGTAGAGTTCATCTAAGTAGCACAAGGCCTGTACTACTGCGGAAAACTTACCCGACTCAGGTTGTTTGTTAATATCTTACACTCCATAGAGACTCCTACCTACTACAATTAAGGGGTACCATTATGGGTTTGCCCGGTTTTCAGTTAACCACCGCAACATATCCAAGCCGGCTTGGCTTGGGTATATACACACTTTAACGTGTTTTCCCCCTTTTTCCCCGGGTTCCTTTTTTCTCTCTTTTGTTTTCTCTGTGCTCTTTCTATCTTTCTTTTTCTTCTTGCTTTCTTTTTTTTTGTTTTTCGTGTTTTGTTGTTTTTTTGCTTTTGTTTCTCCGGTCTTCTCTTTTCGTTTCCTTTTCTGCTTTACCGGCTTTTGTAAAATTTGCATAAATTTGTAAAATTGCACGGAAATTTTAGAAATTATACAAATTTATGCAAACTACTTAAAACTTAGCTTAATGGTTTACATTGCGTTATGTTTTCTACTTTGTTTTTCGCCATAAAAAGCGCTTAGTTTTTTGGATTTTCAATAAACCATTCATACTAGTGTTGATTCCTGTTAGAATTAGTAAATTCTCTCCCTTGCTCATGCGTAGGTGAGCCACCCGCTTGGTGGGGACTAAGCGAGGTCCTGTTTTTCCCCTATATTTTGCTATCTAAGCTATAAAGTTTGTAACACTTAAATAGATTTGGGTTTAGTAATCATGAGCCGCCAATATACATATGCTTATGCTGCGTATGCATACTTGCCCTACGCCTAAGTTTCCCCAACTTAGTTATTTTAGTTAAGTTAATTAGATTAGTTTATTCGCTAGTACCTCCATGGTGGACGGTGCGAGGCTCGCCGTTATGCAGCCAGACGGGCCAGTAGGTGCCAGTATAATAACCTATTATCGCGTAGCAGGTACCGAGATATATAGATTTGTCGGGACCGTAGTATATTTGTTTGTCGGTACCGTATACTTGAATTTGGTCGAGGTGATTATTTATTGGTACCTCAATTCTTTCATCTAAAAGTTTGCGTTGATTCAGTTGAATGCTAGTTGAAGTATAAGCAAGCTTATTTCGTGTGCTTAGGCAAAACTGCCTAGATATGCAGTTGGGTAGTGACTAACTTCCCGTCCCTTATAAAACACAACTGACAGGTGTGATACACATCGAGCGAAACCTACCCCGAACTCGGGTTAACTCTCGCTCAATAACCATTTTAACATCGTTGAGTATAGGTGCCGAGGGTAGGCGGCTACAAACCTATAACTTCACAAATACGGCATAAGTTCCGAAAGCAGAGTAGTTAAAATTTAAGAAATACTTTCATTCAGAACGAAAAACACATTAGTTTGTTGAAAACAAATGTAAAATGCCTGCATTCCTGAACCATATATATGCTAAACCAAGAACAAGCCAATTTGCTAAATAGCTCAAAACCATGAAAAGGCGGCTATAAAGTTACCTACGTTTAGCCTTTTTTCCTGTTTTATGCGGTGGTGTACAGGTTACAAAAGCGAAAATGGTCGATTTGTTATACATTTAACAAAAGCTATTTACGATAAATTACATTAATTATTCCTGTGCTAACAAATTATAAATGTGTATGCGAAGTATATTCTTTCAATCTAAAACCGACTAAAGATGCAATAAATATTCATAATAAACTGGCACGTTTTTCGTTCGAAGCACGATATAAAGTACCATATTTCACCAAGGCGGATCTAGGGAATCTAGGGATCAGATTCTCCCCGAAAGCATTAGCGGATCCAGAACGTGGTGAACCCCCCGTCAAAAATTTTCTAGTGATAAAATGGTAACGGTCCGCCTTAGAATTTTTTCCGTCAGAAAATTGACGCATATATTACTGCATACGGTACTGTAGTGACGCGAATAAGAGGGGGGACTGAATTTATTTGGCCTCTCCAAAGGGTACCCCTCTTGTTATTCTGTTACGGACCGTTATTTATTTTGAACCAGCCCTGCGCCACCGTTCCATACTGATATATATCCGGTATTGCAACTATTTGTTGAATTAAACGGTTTTTGCCTTGCATCAAAAGCTTGAACGATAACGCAAGGTTATACTTAGGACTGTACTTTCAAAATTTAAGTAAGGTTTAAAGTTTCAAACTAAAATTATTTGGTCCTGGAGTCATTTATGCCCTAAAATTAGGGATAACTGATTTTTATAGACTCTAATTAGGGTTTAGGGACTCTATCCGCTTACGGACTCTTATTGGGGATACGGACTCCAATTGATTGGGACTCAAAATGGGGACCCCCTCTTATTACCCCCTCCTCTTATTCGGGTCAATACAGTAAAAAATTGCGTTTCATAGCTTTTGCCAGCCACCCGACGTCAAAAAGTTTTGGATCCACCGCTGACCACCAGAGCTACTCAAAATTTATAAAAACTTGCATCGTTATTTGGTATAATTCTGTCTGTCTTCACTCCATTATTACACAATTCAGAGAGTTGGATGGAATTTAATTAACCTTGCGATACATATGATATGTGGCGTATAGTTTCTAACAAATAGTGTGTGCCATTTATTGTCTATTAGCATGCGTTTTGCAACCCTATTTGCGGAGCGTAACCATTGCATATTTCCCATAAAATTTAGCACTTAGTTGGTGAAATTGACTGATTTGCAAGGCAGCCGAATTCGAAAGAATATACTTTGAAAAAATATTTTTGATGTTTATAATGTTGATGTAGTCACAACAATGTGAAAAGCGAGGAGTTCTTTGGCGCTGGCAGTTATACGATAGAAACGTGTAGATTACCGGAATGCTGAGTGGTATTTGAAACTTTCGGAAATTCAAAAATGTAATGCTTTTACGACGGAATTGCTCTTTTAAAATATCATTTTGTTCGCATGCACGAACAATCCTAAAATTTCTGATATATTTTAAAAATACATTTCACAAATAGAGTTGTTAAAGGATGTAGTAAATTTATAACATGTATTTTGGCCGATTAATCATACTTTAGCATTTCCCAAGGTTTTGAAGTTTGTTCGGAAATTTGTAAAATGTAAGCGCGTGGCATTAACTACTATCGTTGTTCTGAACCAACAATAGAGTAAATTAATTTTACTTGCAGAATATACAATTCTAAAAGTTTAAGAACAAATTTTCTTAATTTTTGAAAGGTTAAATTGGGTGTATTTAAAGCCTAGGTATTGTAGGGATGGATCACCAGTTGGTGTGTTGCGCAGCAGTTAGAATATGGCATCTGGCGAAATTTGTGAAGTTTGACGTTATTTTTGGTCTTAACCCTGGTTCTTTGCAATATTTTGATTTGAACAAGGGTGTGGACGATTTATCTGGGTTCAATCGCACAATCCCGTTGGGACCCTATCCATGATTGTTTTTCTATTCTTAGTTACTGTAATTCCAAAACCCGAATAAGCGCGATTGCAATTAAAATTTAATAATCCACATTGTAAGATATTTTGGAGGTTCCACTGAAGTCGCTACGGTGTACAACACTCGCTGATCTAGAACAGATAGACCTGCGCTCACCTGGTTACCTTGCGGATTTTCATAAATCACCTGCTGATTCCTTGTTCCTGACAGCACTGGTGCATTCTGGACAGATGAGTAATGTTCGCTTAAGTGGGTTACTAGTTCAGTTGATAAATCCTAATTGGTGTTTCAAGTATTTGGCAGCACTAGTGATTTCTGGGCCACATGATGAGACAAACACCACTATTGCCCTGAAACTTAATGTGGGAACAAAACGTGTTTTCTCTGATGACCATGGGGGAGTCAGACAATTTGATGATCTGTACGTTTCTCCGTTAACCGGAACCGCTATCGAATATTTGACCGCTCTGTTAACAAATGTAATTTATCAGTCAACTCCTGACTCAGCGGAGCCAGACGAAGCGACTGCTCCTGGGAACAATGGTCAGTATCTTTAGAGTGGAGACGCCGCGGCATTGTGCGATGAGTAACGCGTCCGTCTCACCGAGCTGAGTCGCCGAAAGCTATTTCTAGGACTGTTCTGAAATCCTTGGCAGTCCT
This sequence comes from Enoplolaimus lenunculus, assembly GCA_030248215.1. NCBI lineage: Eukaryota > Metazoa > Nematoda > Enoplea > Enoplida > Thoracostomopsidae > Enoplolaimus > Enoplolaimus lenunculus. The sequence goes on from JASANG010002631.1 coordinate 251,880, forward strand.
TATATGAGTTCCTGTTTTGTGGAGTCACGAGTGATGTTACTCAACGTACGAACACCTGGCCTGAAGTGGCTAACACCGATGCGGGTCACTTAAACTGGCTGAATGCCGAATAGCAGTTGGTTGCCAACTCTGTTATTGCTACTGTCGACCCAGTGGACTTCCGAATCCAACAAACGCATTCCATGCGTGACCAGTACTAATGCCGCGGCAAATATTTTGACCTTCAAAGTCGTACAAAATTTGATAACACTTAGTAATGCGAATACTGATGTGCCGCTGGACAAGGTTCTGAGGTATGTTCGGCGTGGCTACGATGCTGCCCTGCGTGACTCAGACCTGATACCGTATTACTCCACTAAACCCGACAAAATGAAAATGAAAATATTAGCATACACGAGGTGAGCTCAAGCGCTGCCCTGTTTATGAATAAGGTCATAATCTGTGCAATGGACTTGGGAATAATGGACATGGTGAACACCCTTGATGTATATCATCACCAAAAAGGTCAACAAATTTTTGGTCAGAGCAAATTTGACCACGTCATGATCGACGAAGCGGCTTCAGTTGACCTGCCGCGCATGTGTGTTATTCTTCCTTTGGCAGCAGCGGGACAGATTTTAATGGGGGACATTAATCAGTTACCAGCACACATAACAAATCCAGTAACACAGCGGCTCGGTGCCGAAGAATCCGGGGTGGAGTTCTTGCTAATATTAACATATCTTAGCCCACATTGCGCCATAATACAGTTACAGAATAACTACGTTCGGTGGAGCCGCACTGCGGCCACCCAACAGAATTATATACAATGAAACACTGTTAATTTGCTCTGTTGGCGACTCGCTCGCTAGCTCGGCTTAGCCACGGTTAACATCGCAGTAACATAATCTGCCGATAGTATTCTGGCACATAAAGGGAGATCGAAAGTCCCATGCGGTGAGCTTGTTCAATTTTTAATGTGACGACAACTCGCTCGTGAAAAATGAATATTTTAGCATGCAACACACTACATTTCTTAGACCACCCGCTCACTCGCGAGTCAATGCGCGAATGCTGTCAGACAGAGGCATCAATAATACCAATGGCGAGCGGGGTAAATCATTTCGTACACATGCGTGTTTGTTTGGGTTGTCCATTATCTGGTACTGATGTTGCCGTGCCAATGCTGTATTGTAATACGTAGCCTAAGTTGAAAAATAACCGCGTGACGTACAAACTATTTCTTGTGGATATTGTGCATCCAGTGCAAACCGTTTATTTGGGGTGTTTCGCTTTTTTGGTAAGTGGGTAGTTTTGAGGGGTTGTTCTTTGCGTTTTATAACTATTGAGAATTCAAAGGCAATAAAAACAGCAGCAACTTAGAATATGTTTTCAGTACATGTTGTAGAACTTAAAGCAAACAGCACTATGGTCAAGTTGTAAAATTGTTCCGCGATAAAAATTTTCATGCTAAAGAAAAACATTTATTTTGCAATAACCTTGCTGCTTGTGCAGTTTTATTCGTGAATCATGTGTTCCAGCATTGGACTCTCCCCGTGTTATACATAACTCAAGGTCCCTAAAACTATAATATAAATTGCGTAGTGCGAATGGTAAAACCAGCAGTCGGCGTGCATGACGGGCTGCGCATTTATCGGCTCGCAAATCGATTGCAAAATTGAGAGCGAATGAGTGCAACACCGGTACTGGGCACATTTCACAGCTGCAAGTGCGTAAAACAGTGTAAACATTTTGGTTGGAATAAATTTTTAATTAGGAGCCAAAGTTAATGAACGGTTTTATAAAAACATTTTTTTCTATATTTAGTGTTTTTTCGAGTGTATCTAGGAGAGAAATGTGTAGAAACAAAAAAAATATTATGTTCGAATGTTATAATATTTAGACCCCTGTTCGCTGTACGATCTATGATGACCATTATAATACAATAGATTCAATGAAAAAGTGGCAGAAAAAAACGGTTAATAAATAAGTACATGTGCTAAAAAATTTATGAAGAGAATATTGTTGCGCTAGTTTACAATTTCAACCTGCTTTTAAATTAATTAAAATCTTGTTATTTTCGCGGAAGCATGAAAGCAATAAGTCCGCGAAAGTGACATGCGGCGTGTAGTTTTTAACTAATAGTGTGTGCTATATATTGTCTATTGTCATGCGTTTTGCAACCTATTTGCGGAGCGTAACAGTTGCATATTTTCCATAAAATTTACCACTGAATTGGCGAAATTAACTCATTTGCAACGCAGCCTAATTCGAATTAACACATGGCTAAACGCCATACTTTGTTGACTGGTTGGTTATTCTTAGTTCTTTGGCATCTCTGCGTTCGTGGCTGTGCAAATTCGAAGGAGAGACTGGAGTTGAAATTAGGTAGAAATTAGGTGCCAGCTGCAGGCAATATAGCACAAAAGGCTTATTGATTCGTAAGTGCGGGAAGTGAAAGCAATATTTTGTCTGGTCAGGAACTTTTGAGTTTGCGAGTTCAACATTGAAGTTTTTACTTTTTTGGTTCGTTTCAGGTGGTGGCTGCACTGGTTACTGAAGACCGACCTGTGGGTGTTTATGGGAGTATTGCGCCGTTAACTAAACCGGCATTGTCGATCAGGAGAGTTCAACTAGAAGGCTAGCTTCCCTTATTGAAGCCACCGGAAATGTGCTATGACATTCATTTTCTGACTTTGTATCCGAAAGATTGCTAAATAGGATAGCGAATATACTTTGAAAAAATATTTTTGATGTTTATAATGTTGATGAAGTCACAACAATGTGAAAAGCGAGCAGTTCTTTTGCGCTGGCAGTCACACAATAGAAACTTGATGATTACCGGAATGCTAAGTGCTATTTGCAATAACTTAGCTTCAACCCGAATTTAAATTAAATTTTAATTCTGTTTTGATTCGATGATATATTTTAAACAATACATTGCACAAATACAGTAGTTAAAGGATGTAGTAAATTTATAGCATGTATTTTGGCTGGTTAATCACTCTTTAGCATTTCCCAAGGTTTTGAGGTTCGTTCGGAAATTTGTAAAATGTTAGCCCGTGGCATTAACTACTATCGTTGTTCTGAACTTACAATGGTGCAAATTAATTTTACTTGCAGTATGTACAATTCTAAAATTATAATAAAATTTTTTAATTTTTGAAAGGTTAAATTGGGTGCATTTAAAGCCTAGGTATTGTAGGGATGGAGCATGGGGCATAAGTTGGTGTGTTGCGCTGCAGGCAGTTACAGTATGGCATCTGGCGAAATTTGTGAAGTTTGACGTTATTTTTGGTGTTTACCCTGGTTTTTTTTGTAATATTTTGATTTGAATAAATGTGTGGACGATTTATCTGGATTTAATCGCACAATCCCATTGGGACCCTATCCATGATTGTTTTTTGTTCTTAGTTACTGTAATTGCAAAACCCGAATAAACGAGATTGCAATTAAAATCTAATAACCCACATTGTTAACACATAGATCAGGAAATATTTTAAAACTAGTAGAAACCTTTCGTTTCAACAGTTCACCACTCCTTCGGAAATTGTCATTTTCGGGAGAGCGTCGTCGGGGACGCTCTGTCAACTTCAGTTTCCCTGTCTAGAAATCATGGATTCATTTTCAAGGTAAGATTCGATTCCCAATCTCACGGCCGGGAGGCGTTTTCGGTGACCACTGACCTGTAGGAGGTTGACGCTCGAACTCGAGGGGGCTCTCACGTCTTGTGGCGATTTTGCACTGTATGTATGTTATAAATGTTAAACACTGCTCACAGTGTGTGTATTCCACGTACATTATTGTATTTTAGTTGGTCATAGTATACTCTATGAGTGAAAGGGTTAAGTATTTGCTAAGCAATTGCAAAAACAATTCCTCGTTCCTGTAAGCATTTTCAAATTGAAGTAATGCTTAAAATCATCCACCAAAGTTAATTAGTCACATACTAACAGTTCTGGAATAGTATCCTCGGTGCCATTGTAATTGAAATAGATGACTTCGGGTGGCGCTCTAGGCGTGCAGTGCCGTCCGATGTCATCCGTCGCCGTCCGGTGCCGTGCGTCGTCATAAGGTAGCGTGCGTAAGTAATTCACGTACGATACCGCACGGTGCCGAACGACGCCGGACGACAATCATAGCGCCACTCATATTGTACCTACTTAATAGTATAACACAATGTTGAAACACTTATTTGGAACCGGAAGCTGTATCTAAACTGTCGAAATTTCAACCGGAATAATGTCGTTGGCACCGTGTAATATCAACATAAGTGACCGTTTTCAGGCATGATTTATTACTTAAGTTCGCAGAAACATAGTTCTGGTTAAATTTTCTGTGTCAGCCAAAATGAGATGAGCCCCAGACCACCGACGTTTGTAAGACACCAATTGAAATGCTGCACTTGGGAGCATATTTGTACGTCTAATCCTGTAATACATAATATTTTTAGAAAATAGCACTCGGCTAAAGATTGCTAACGTGTATAAGCAATGTAAGAGTAAATATCATTGTTGCGTCATGTGAAGATTTTTACAAGTGTAACAGTTGTTAGACGCTGTGTATTGTGTATACGCTGTTCTCTCAGTATACTCTGTCTTGGAAATAGTCAAGTTTTGAATAATTACCCGTTAGCGACCATAATTTTTCTCAGAGACAATTTTGCCAGCCGGCAAGTACCGCATATACCATCTATAACGAACACAGTATGTCAGCGTCTTTTGGAATGCCTTGACAGTTGCGCTATTGTTACTCGTAATCGTTTGAATATTATTTATGATTTAATGCAGTGACCTGAATAGGAAAGAGACATATTTATTTTGCCTCTGCAGATGGAATTCCCGGTTATTCGGTTACAGTCCGTTATGTATTTCTAACTTACCCCATGTTTAGTTGGACCCAACACCCTTATCGGTTAATTTTTACTGAATTTAACGTTGAGACCTTAGCATTTTATCACCAAAAAATTTTCAGAGGGCGAAAATGCAAGGAAGGTGACGTTACAATATCACAATAAATTCTGAGGGAAAAATAGTATTTTTTTTACAAAAAATTTTTTCTGATAGGATAAAAACGTATTCCTAAGCTTAACCGTGAATGTAAACATAATGACTCGACGGCAAATTGTCGAGTAGATAAATTTCGGAGTACAAGTTGTCGGTTGAGGAGTCGGGTCGACGAGTTATCGTGATACCGTCTGTGGTGAATCATGCAAATAATAGCTATTGTCTATCGTTAAAGTTTACGAGTTGTGGAATAGTTATATTGATACTTCACACGCTAAACGGGTTGAAAACGTGTTGTATAAAATTACATGTCTTCTTCAGTTGGTTTATTCAATACGCAGCTAACGTTCAGTAAGTAGAACTTAGCTTAAAGGCTAAGCCTGAGAAAAATCCACAGAAAAAAGTCTAAAATCTGATCCTACTCGATTGGAGTAGTGCAAAAAATGATAAGGTAAATGATTGCGTTTTTTTTGTTTTGTGCTAACAAAACTGTGTTTAGCTTCTCGCTTACTGACTTTGTTTGCGAGACTTGTTTATCCCTGAGTAAAATTTCTAGCTTCGTCACTACCAAAAGTTAAACAGTTTTTGAGATGCTCAGGTCACGTGCCGTATTCTCAACTGTGTGTAGCCTGTAGCATTTCTCACCAGCTGGCAATATGTCTCATAACTTTTGAGCTATTCAATCAAACTGTGCTAACTTCTACATGCTTTTAGTGGCTGGTATTTTTTGTCGCTGTTCAGCACTTCTTATTGTAAATGCAGTAGTTCAGTTGTTTAAAATGCTCTTTGCGAACTGGTAATAAATGCTACATACATTTGACAGTATCGACTTAAAAGTAATTTGCATCGTTGTCGTCAAAAAAATGATTTTTTCGGTGAAATCCGTTCACAGCACGTCGGATATTTGGATAATTTCGACCGGGTATCGGATGATCCGTGTATATTGTGCTCGCTTGGGACCATGCAGATGCCGGTCGAAGGGTTCGTTCCCCAAATAGCCACGGGCCTATGGTACCATTTTGAGTAGTCATCACTCGGCTACGGCTTAGTCTACTTGAAGATTTTCGCTTACGTGACACCAAATATTCAATTGTGAGCGCTGACAAAGCAATACCAGAGCCTGCAGCTAAAAAATAAAACACCATCACCAACTGTCCGATACTAAGCGGACCTGGAGCCCCTTTTAACCAAAACGATTCGTCACTACATCCACCGGCCGGATTCCGGGTAAATCGTTTAATCCAACTGAAATATTCAAGTGTCAACAGATGGCGCTGATACCAATTTAAGCGATGGTAAAACTTTTTTGAGTAGTAAAAGGTTTGAAATACAACTGGTAGTTCGGCGCCTCCTTTTATCTCAAATACTCGATCGCAGTAGTTTTGTTTAACTAATTCACGGTCGCCGTGATCGAGCAAAATAAGCACGTTGCGTGTCGAATCAATAACGCGTTGTATTGCTTCTTCGAGCGGAACTACTTCCGGTGGGCTCACCTGAAAAACATAAATTAGCTCTTTTAACAGCGTAGAAATGTTTTAGGGTATAGTTCCAGAGCACATTCAAAGGCTGGATTTGGTTTTATATTGTCTTGAGGTATCTTGAGTGAAACTACTTTCAAAGGACATACCTGAAACTGATAATTAAGCTTTTCATGGCGCGCCGTAAACGTTTGTACTTAATAACTTAAGTCAACGATTGCATTCGGTGTTTTCACTGTTCAGGTTTAAGAATTTTGTCAGATGCTTTATTCATAGGATAACAAATGAAACATACCAATTGCCTTTACTGTCAAAAACTAAAACAATTTATTTGTATTTAATTCGCCAAGGTAAAATCGGTCGTGAACGTCAGAAAACTTTAAGAGAGCGGCTGGACAAGCATTTATGGTGAGAATGAGTCGAGCTCTCAAATTTGCCGATCGTAAACCGAACGCGGCGCCACGCAGTCAATGGCTCAGCCATCCTCACATACACCACAAGGAAATGGGACGGTGCACTCCCTTGGGAAACCATCCAGTGTGTAATGGGACGGTGCACTCCCTTGGGAAACCATCCAGTGTGTAATGGGACGGTGCACTCCCTTGGGAAACCATCCTGTGTGTAGAATTTTATGCAACATATTTCAGACTGTAAACAGTTCCAACACGATTTTAGCATTTTATTTGGGTTATTGGTTTAAAAGAATATTCTACAATCATATTTCATGACGCTATTTAGCTGTCAATATTTTTACACAAATTGAGTGCCATATTCGTTTATAAAAGTTATGTTTGAAAATCAGTAAAAGTATATCGTATATTTCAGCTTATTTGACGTAGGTATCTAAAATAATCTCTTAAATTTCAAACCTTTCAGTAACAAAATTTCAAATTTTCGAGTAACAAAATGTAAGATTATTTCTTAAAGTTATCAGATTGAAGGCCAAGAAATTAATACAATGTGCCGCTGGTGTGTAGGTAGTAAAGACACCACGGTGTAAAATAACAGATTTTGGTTTATAAAGATATCACAATTTGTTACGTGTCTGCGCCAATGTAAAGAACAGGGGCCGAACAGTATTATAAGCATATTCCTAAGCCTAAGCCTAAGCCTAAGCGTAAGTGAGCATATTCCTAAGCCTGATCCTAAGCCTTAGCCTAAGCCTAAGTCAAGCAAACAATTTGTCTATATAAAGCTTAAGCTTACCCTTTTCTAGTCCCACAGAAAAACGTTCCGCCTCTGATTTTTACATGGGCCCGTGTCTGCAACACAACGATTACCTGTGCCCCATCGTATAACTGCTTCACTAGACCAGTTGCGTTCTCTCCACTATAAAACAATTTTTGTATTGTAATTGCAAACGGACTCATCACATGAAATTTACCATGTTTCATGCCTTGTGCTAATTCAGCAAAATTTTTAAATAAAGTTCGCGGTTTAGGCTCAATATTGAACACAAGTGTCACTGCGCTACCGATGTACGCTAGGCCAACTGCAAGTACAACCCAAAATAGTGCGTATAAAAAGCGTGCGAGCCAGTCGGTGATAGGTGTATAGTTCAGCGTGACGGCTTTGTTGTAAATGAATTTGATGACGAAATACGACACGAGCAAAAATAGTAGTATTGTAACTGAAATTAAATGCAAGCCGGCTATTCTGATTTTTAAAACTCTTCTGGAAATATTTTAAATAAATTATTTTAAACCACGAATATCATGCGAAGTTCTGTTTATCAGTGTAGCTTTGAAAACTGCGTCTGTTGTCATATTGTCCATTGTTATTCCGATTTTATGATTGCTTATTGGATGTTTAGGTTCAAATTTAAGGTTTTAGCTAAAATATGGTCGCTCCATTGGCCCATGTAAAGATCAGTGACGGACGCTGTTTTGTAAGACAGCAATAGAGCAAGCTTAATCTTTAGACCAATTTTTTTGCTTGGCTTAGGTTAGACTTAGGCTTATAGGCTTAAAAGTATGCTCATTCTTACGCTTAGGCTTACGCTTAGGAATATGCTTATAATACTGTTCTACCTCTGTTCTTTACATTGGCGGCTCCATTTAACCTAGTACTGTTTTTAGTCTTATGAGCAACACATAATCGCAAAAACCTAAGCGTGTACTAGACTTCGCTTTGTTTTGAATACGTTTTTTGTTGTGTTTTATCAATATTGTTTGATGGCACCACGAACAGCAATTTGAACAATTAACATTTCTTCGTTTGAATAAAAAAATTTCTCAAGACCATGAACTCAGCGACAACGTATTTTTTGATGCTATCAACTTACTATTACTATCTAAACTCATATTTATAGAAAGAAAATGCCATAAGCAGCAGTTTGAACTGTTTCGCGTCCTATGTTGAGTCAGTTGAATTTTTTTGTAATTTATTTCCTTTGGAACAATAGCGTATATGCACAAAGACAGTGATAGGTCTCGGTAATTTCTGTAGTGAAACAAAATAAAAGAAACTTTCCGGCATTTGGAATATCTGCTATACTATAGACCGACGCATGTTCTCAAATGCGTATAGCATCTATCGCTAATAAGCGATAAGTATTACCTGACCAACTGCCGCAATAGTGGATCTTAAAATTTGGTACAGTTTTAGGACCAATTAAATGCTTAAAGTGTGCTGAATTCAAACCTCACCGTTCAGCTGTTCGAAAGTTACGAGACCTATCATAAACTGGTGACATGTGCTGTATATGTTTGAGAATGTGGACCGTTGAGCCCAAAAATGTGTTTGTACACACTGAACTCAAATCCTGATTATACCCTTCTGCTAGAACGTACTCGATTGAAGCGACATTCGTTCCATCAGCGGTACTCGACTCATGTCTGGCGCTTTAACAATCGCAACATACTCAGAGGCAACTATAGGAAATTCACCAGGTGCCATTTGGCTTCGATCATATGACATCGTCATTGACGGTTCCGATATATCCGCCCGGTCATCTGCGAGCATTTGCATCACACTGTCTCGTCCATCTTGAGCACTGAACCCGTGTGCCCGAATAAATAATGGTTTCATGCCAAACATTGGCGCAACATGATATTTAATGAATTTGTAGTTAATTCCACCACATAAATCTAGCTCGTGTTCGCACTTAGCGCACGCCGGTGAGTCGTACACACATTCGTCTGAGTAGACTTTAATAACATTCTGAGCAACTCGAAGCACATCTCCTGTATCTTGTGTTGCCGGATATAACATCGAATCAACAGTATTTAGACGACGGTTATGAGTGGTGGACGCCATATTTAAGTATGAAATAAAATTTTATGATGTTCGAAATTAATTATTTAACTTTAAACTTATCCTCTTTTTTGGCACAGTGTATACGAACATTGGTGTAAGTACCCGTTTGGTAACACGTTGTTTGGAACGTCAAACATTACTGTAATACGGCAATTAACTAGACTGTAAATTTAGCATATTAATACCCGTAAATCCTGTTGCAGAATCGTTACAATATATATTAGAGATAAACGCCACGATTAATTGACGATGAGAGCCTGCCTATTTTAGAATGGTACCGTGGTTTGGAACATATACTTCAGGATTTGGCTTAAGCCCGAAACATCTACCCAACTACGCTACAGGGCAAAACGTTAAGTCTCTTGGCTTATTAAATCAACAATATAGATACATCAAAAAACTAAAAAACTGTTTAAACGAGGCTATTTTTTCAATTTTAAAATCGAAATTTCGAAAAACATAAAAGAAATCTTTGGCACAATTTAGTATTTGTTGAAATTAACAAATTCATTTCATTTTAACTGCTTAATTTTCGTTTGCCGCCAACTACGGTCCCGGTAAACTTTGTTCGCGTCCATGTTCTCAAGCTCCGATTGGATAATTTCATGTCTCTTTCCAGCTCAGCTCCTGTTTGAATATTGTAAAGCATGGCCGGTCGTACTCAAAGTTGTTCTAAATCTCAAAAAGTAACAAAAGCCCCTTAGAGTAACATGGGCCGAGTTATCTATAGCTAAGGTTTAGCTTAATAGTCACTATGGTGGCACTGTTGTCATGCAGTTATATATAATATACATGACCAAATTTCTCAAACTGCATGCTTGGCTAATTCAAAAAATTACTCTGATCAATTCATCTTTAGCCAGAATAGTTGCGGATTAACTGGTAAAAAGACGTATTTGTATTGGCGGCCCACATAGCGCAGTAATATGTAGAGCTTTCTAGTTTCATCGCTTTGCTGTCTGACGAGTGTCAGCCCTGTCGGACGATTTTCTCCTGAAATTTTTGGACACGGAAGAAAAACCCGGTTTTTCTATGCATCCCATGTATAAAAGCTTTTAGCTTAGGCTTCTTTACACTTAAGCTGAGAAAAAAGGCTTAGATTTCGGCTCAGGCCTTTTAGGCATACGTAAACCTTTTCGCAATCCTAAACGTAAATGTGGAAGAACGTATACAAAAGCCTGGCTTTCAAGATGCAATCAATTATATGTCACTAATAAACGAGAATTAACCGTAATATTCACACTCCTTTGTTATGAGGTACAACAGCAATATACAAATGGCCTAAATGAAACAAAAGAACGTAATCTTAATTAGCTTTAGTTAACAAAACATGCAGCTGCAGAAACCTTTTTAAATAAGTGCAGTACATATAATCCCTTACTCTCATAGCCCAGGGGCGGATCTGCAAAATGATTTTCAGGGGGTTCATAGGTTGTGTGAGAAGCCCACGAAACATATTGAAAAAACGCAAGGCATATTCACCACAATAGAAGTTAACCAGTTCGATTCCAAGTATTTATCAAGCAATACTTTGACACCACTGATACTCGACTGATGCCGTGCGACTAAAGCATGTTTTGATTTATATATATATTTCACCACTTTAGTGGTTTATACAAAGTGAGCCCGTAGCCGGAGTTGGAAAACGGGCTCATCTTCCACCGAGAAAAAATTTGGCCTCAATAGAAAATTTTCAACCTTTTTTGTAAGTCGTCAAAAACCGTTGCCTGCCACTCCTGAAAAAAAATTTAATTCCCTAGCAACCTGAGATGGCTATGGGCCTAAAAAGAAAGTTCACGTGCACCCAATGAACTCCCGTTTGCATGCTTCGTTCGTTCGTTGTTCGACAATAGGGCTGGGAACTGGAAAAGCACCCAACAGAAAAAGGAATTGTTCCCGTTTTTCCGTTTTTGACGAAGGGTTGGAAAATGTTAAAATATTTTTAAAAATACATTAATTTTAGGAAATAATCTCGTTAATTATTCTCACGCTTCCCATTATTCAGAATGAGCTTTAAGTTTCAGGAACGCTGATCAATATACTATTTTTTTAACTTCGTGTTTGATTCAATGTACTAAATGTTGCTGCTTGTGTTCTCTGTTGGCAGTGATGGAATTGAATTTTAAAGGCCTAATTTATATACAAAAGATATTTTGACGAAATATACATTTGTTTAAAAAATGGATAAGTTCGTTTTGTGCTTTAAGCGAACCGATCGAAAAGCCAGGCGGATTTAACACAACACCTGAACCTTTTTATACTAAAGCCTTCAAAATGGGTTGTTCCATTGCGATAAGTATGGATCTGCCTTACAGGTGTTGCAAATCTTGAGGTCGGGCTTCGAAAAAGATTTTGAACGGACAAAATTATAACTTTTCAACTATAAACGCTTACTTTTAATGGTTCATTAATCAGAAGTCGTAGACAATTAATATTAATTTACTGCATTTTGATAACCTGGTTTTTGCATTATTTCATTGAATTAGGTAGGTATTAGCAGTAGCGTCGTTTAAACTTTGCACACGGGAAGTGTCGTATTTCACTACTTTCAGGGGTGATGATATGTTGAACATAAATGTTGCACACCAATCCGAGAAAAAGAGTTAAGGAGAATTCTGGGGGAACGCAGCAGTTTTTCCAATTTATAGGTTCCGTCATCGGTGCGAATTTCTTAAGCGTTTCACATATAAAACGTATTGAGAAATTTTTTCATCCGTTCAAATCAATGGATGTACGTGGCCCCATATGACCGTCTTTAGTTACTTGAATGTATCATTCGCAGATGCCACTACTATGAGAAAAAATATTTTTTTGTCGAGAAGGCATTAATCTATAATCTTGCTCGCTTTAAAAGCCCGATTGTTACATGTAATTATATAAGCAAGAGTCGGTTTTTATGTTGATTTTGCGTACAATGAGATTACAAAATGAGCCTAGCCATAAGTAGTAAGCAATTAACACGACCAAAACCTGTCATTTAGTACGACATAAATTATGCTTATTTACTGCGCAAGTGGCTAACTATATACAAATGAATTCTGCGAATATTACGGCACAGCCACAAGCCACAATTAGGTTGGATAGTGCCGGTTGCTGGCAAATTGAAATCAATGTTATGTGGGCGGCTTTGAAATTTTATATACTTAAAGAAGCCTCGAAACTGACAGAGACAGGAATATATAAGTAAAACAAGAAAAATATCTTTCAAATATAAAACGTTAAAGAAATTTATTTTTTACGAGCAATGTTTTCAACAATAATAAAATTTCCATGACGGAATTAGAATGATTTCCGCCGGAATTGGGTATCCGGTTACACCCTACCCAATGCTGGCTACGATGTGTTCGAAGATACAACGAACCGATAAACTGACAGCCGAAAGAGTAGCACAAATGGTTAAACTGTAGGTACAGCCGCTGAGGTACAAGAGCACGACTTAAGTTCATCTCTGACTAAACCAGCTTTGTACATGTATAAACATAAATATATTTAAATGATGGATTGATACATTAACAGCTCGAACTCGAATACGTTATTATTACTACAGGTTCTAGCAACGTCGACCAATTTAGCAATTAGCAATTCATATAGAAAACCTCTAACGTAAAAGCTAGACTACTAAAGTGAAATTTAGACTAACTCAAAATCAAGCTTAAGTCAAGTTTTGGCAAGCTAGTAAGAATTCTACTCGTCTTGCACTGGAGAATTTAAGCACAAAGCATGCCTGGAATGTTTGACCATGATTAACACATTTCCAATGGCCCGGCTCAATTTGTACTTACATATATATATATATGTATATATATATTAGGCTTAGGCTTAGGCTTAGATATATATCTAAGCCTAAGCCTAAGCCTAATATATATATATAGCGGAAAAAATTGTGAAGCCATACTTACACAACAACAGTGGCGCATTCAGAAATTTGTGACACGCATAGATCTAGATTTATGCTCCTGCGAACCGTATGCAAAGAACCACTCATGCAACAAAAATGCAAAATATAATTCTAAGTCTGCGTTGCGGCTACAACTGAGATCTCTGGCCGAAAACGCATGGCCAACCTTTGGTTATCTAACTGCCAAAAAATATCGCGCATAAGTATCAAATACATAATGACGCGGTGGATATAGAAAATAATGTCAACAACGCAAAGAACAAAAACGTAAACATACGGCCGCAATAGGCTCACCGTAGCTTATTGGAATAGCTTTCAATGGTAACCTTATACTGATAAAGCTGCACCTCTTCCAAATAGTTTGTTAAAATGAAAGAAAAAATTCGATGCAAGTAATGTTGGATTAGCTTCAAGTTGGTTTCCAAACTATGGATAGTTTGTATTTATGACACCTTTTTTCCTAATTTGCTATACATGATACACGTAATTATTCAAACTGTACTGTGAGAAAATGGGTATTTCCTAGAGACAGAAAAAAGAAAGAAAAAAAAACTCGGAGGAAAACGGCGATGCTAAAAAAAAGATCACCACACACGGCGGAAGGTGGCATCCCACCGCAACACAGTAGAAACACCAGGAACACCGAGACGATATTAATAAATATCAAAAAAACCCTGGGAAGGAGGGAGGAAAGAGCGGGCGAGACAAGGAGGAGAGGGGGGCGCCCCCCTTAATATTACGGGCAAAAAAAAATTCAGCCCACCAACACCGCGAAAGGAAGGAAATGCACACGCGCAGGGAATTAAAAAGCAGGGAGAAAAAAAATTTACGACTAACCCCCCTAAAAAAATCATAAAAACAAGCAAGACCTGCGAGACATGGAAGGAACAATAAAAACCGGCGGGACATACATACTCTCTCACTTGTTTACATTCACCTACAGCTATCCTAACGAACCTCGCTCGACCAACAACCACACACCGCACACACAAATGAACGGAACGCAGAAAACACAGAGAGGATGGGGGGGGGGAGGGGGGGAAAAGGGAAGCGCGGGAAGCGCGGGGGAAAAAACCAGAAAAAAAACGCGGGAAAATCGCAGGGAGGGCGAAAAAAGGCGAACCCACTCACCAAACAACAGAAAAACGACACAGGAAACACACGCAAACCGGGGAAGTCGACGGGGGAAACAAGGGAAACAAAAGGCCACAACAAGGGAAAAAACTGGCAAAAACACAATGAAGTACGCAAAGACAAGCGAACGGGCAGGGAAGGGGGCAACAAAATCAGCAACAAACGGCAAGAATAAGACCAAGAAAACGAGCAAAAGAATAAAAAGGTCCGAAGCGGCTGAACCCGACGGCGGAAAAAGTACTAAAAACTCCAGGGGCAACAGACAACAGACAGTGGAAGGTCGTATGATAGAGGTACAGAAGGGCCGCGGGGACGAGACTGGACGGAAAGACTGAACTCTTTTCCGCAACGCCCCCAGGGACACGAGGGTGCGGACTATTATTTAACTAGAAAAAAATGCTCAGCACTTGAGCAAAAAGGGATATGTTTCATATTCCTATTAAAAGTATGGTAAACTAGATCAGCACATTCGCTTGATGTAACCTGGAAAAGTATTAAGAAACAATAGCGGCCAAAATCATGTTAATTATTAATTTTTCTGAAACATCTTGCGGACAGCAAATCTATTTCTAACATTTAAGTTTTTGACAGGATTTGTTAGGAATTTTCAGAAATTCCTTAGGGTCGCAGAGACATGGCTGAGGTACACCGTTCTTTGATTTTGCAAGTTAATCGATGTTGCCAGAATACGGTGCGATTTGTGAGCTTCTATAGTTGTGACTATGCAGTGAAACAGATAAATAACTCGGGTGGGAAATGCGCATTTATATAATTGGTCACAAAGGTAAAAAATCGAGTAAACTCAAAAGTCACTTATAAGTGGAGCCTTTTTAAAGCATCAATTGCGATTCGTTTTGTGACGTCTGTTTAAGAAAGTATCTAACAAAATTGGTCATCAAAAATCTAACAGCCATTATGTCGCCACACAATGCTCTTATGAAATTCAATTAACTATGGTAATACAAAGCCATAGGTAAATTTAATACGTTTTGTAGAGAACTTCAATATACATTCATGGATTCCAAGCTAAATCTGTCTACATTTCAGAAATAATTTCGCTTTGCATTCAAGAAAAGCATCTGTTTCTTACAAAAAATATTACAGAAATTTTGCTGTCCGCAATATGTTTCAGAAAAATTAATAATTAACATGATTTTGGCCGCTATTGTTTCTTAATACTTTTCCAGGTTACATCAAGCGAATGTGCTGATCTAGTTTACCATACTTTTAATAGGAATATGAAACATATCCCTTTTTGCTCAAGTGCTGAGCATTTTTTTCTAGTTTCAACCGCTTTACCAAGCTGCTGCATTAATCCACCAATCCAGGTTATGAAAAATGAGAGGACTGATTAAAGTAAATACTGAGTTTAAATAGATAGCTTGGTTGAAAGAAACTATTGTCATGGCAACAAGCGCCTAATCAAAGTATTTGTATGAAACCAAGAGTTGGGACGAAGCAAACGATGGGGGTGACATCGTCCGTTGCGGTGAAGCTAACCGTTTGTGTGAAACCAACCCTTGGGCTGAAACCGACCGTTGAGGTGAAACCAGCCGTTAGTGTGAAACCAACGTCTGGGGCAAAATTAACCGCTGGAGTGAAATTAACCGCTGGGGTGAAACCAGCCACTGCGGTGAAACAAACCGTTGGGGCAAAACCAACCGTTGAGATGAAACCAACCGTTGGGGTGAAATCAACCGTTGGGGTGAAACCAACCGTTGGGATGAAACCGACCGTTGGGGTGAAACCAACCGTTGGGGTAAAACCAACCGTTGGGGTGAAACCAATCGTTGGGATAAAACCAACCGTTGGGGTGAAATCAACCGTTGGGTGAAATCAACCGTTGGGCTGAAACTAACCGTTGGGTTGAAACCAACCGTTAGGGTGAAACCAACCGTTGGGATGAAACCGACCGTTGGGGTGAAACCAATGGTTAGGGTGAAACCAAACGTTGTGGTGAAACCAATCGTAGGGGTAAAACCAACCGTTGGGGTAAAACCAACCATTGGGGTAAAACCAACCGTTGGAGTGAAAAAAGCCGTTGAGGTGAATCCAACCGTTGGGGTCAACCGTTGGGGTAAAACCAACCATTGGGGTAAAACCAACCGTTGGGGTAAAACCAACCGTTGGAGTGAATCCAGCCGTTGAGGTGAAACCAACCGTTGGGGTTAAACCAACCATTTGGGTAAAACCAACCGTTAGGATGAAACCAATCGTTGGGGTGAAACCAATCGTTGGAGTGAAACCAACCGTTGGGGTGAAGCCCACCGTTGGAGTAAAACCAACCGTTGGTGTGAAACCAACCGTTGGGGTGAAACTAACCGTTGACGTGAAACCAACCGTTGGGGTGAAGCCAACCGTTGAGGTAAAGCCAACCGTTGAGGTGAAGCCAACCGTTGAGGTGAAGCCAACCGTTGAGATGAAACCAACCGTTGGGGCAAAACCGATCGCTGGGGTGAAACCAACCGTTGGGGTAAAACGAACCGTTGGGGTGAAACCAACCGTTGGGGTGAAACCGACTGTGTAGGGTGAAACCACCCGTTGGGGTGAAACCAACCCTTGGGGTTAAACCAACCGTTGGGGTGAAACCAACCGTTGGGGTGAAACCAACCGTTGGGGTGAAACCAACCGTTGTGGTGAAACCAACCGTTGGGGAAACCAACCAACCAACCGTTGGTGTAAAACTCACCGTTGGGGTGAAACCAACCGTTGGGGTGAAACCAACCGTTGGGGTGAAACCAACCGTTGGGGTGAAACCAACCGTTGGGGTGAAACCAACCGTTGGGGTGAAACCAACCGTTGGGGTGAAACCAACCGTTGGGGTGAAACCAACCGTTGGGGTTAAACCAACCGTTGGGGTAAAACCAACCGTTGGGGTGAAACCAACCGTTGGGGTGAAACCAACCGTTGGTGTGAAACCAACCGTTGGGGTGAAGCCAACCGTTGGAGTCAAACCAACCGTTGGGTGAAACCAGCCGTTGGGGTAAAACGAACCGTGCGGGTGAAACCAACCGTTGGGGTGAAACTAACCGTTGAGGTGGAACCAACTGTTGTGATGAAACCAACCGTTGGGGTAAAACCAACCGTTGGGGTGAAACTAACCGTTGGGGTAAAACCAACCGTTGGGGTAAAACCAACCGTTGGGGTGAAACCATCCGTTGGGGGAACCAACCGTGAAGACAGCCGTTGAGGTGAAACCAACCGTTGGGGTCAACCGTCGGGGTAAAACCAACCATTGGGGCAAAACCAACCGTTGGGGTAAAACCGGCAACCGTTGGGTGAATCCAGCCGTTGAGGTGAAACCAACCCTTGGGGTAAAACCAACCATTGGGATAAAACCAAATGTTGGGGTGAAACCAACCGTTTGGGTCAAACCAACAGTTGGGGTGAAACCAACCGTTGGGGTGAAGCCCACCGTTGGAGGTAAACCAACCGTTGGGTGAGACCAACCGTTGGGGTGAAACCAACCGTTGGGGTGAAACCAACCGTTGGGGTGAAACCAACCGTTGGGTTGAAACCAACCGTTGGGGTGAAACCAACCGTTGGGGTGAAGCCAACCGTTGTGGTGAAACCAACCGTTGGGGTGAAACCAACCGATCGCTGGGGTGAAACCAACCGTTGGGGTAAAACAAACCGTTGGGGTGAAACCAACCGTTGGGGTAAACCGACTGGTGACCACCGTGGGGTGAAACCAACCATTGGGGTAAAACCAACCGTTGGGGTGAAACCAACCGTTGTGGTGAAACCAACCGTTGGGGTGAAACCAATCGTTTTGGTGAAACAAATCGTTGGTGTGAAACCAACCGTTGGGGTAAAACCAACCATTGGGGTGAAACCAACCGTTGGGGTGAAAAAAGCCGTTGTGGTGAATCCAACCGTTGGGGTCAACCGTTGGGGTAAAACCAACCATTGGGGTAAAACCAACCGTTGGGGTAAAACCAACCGTTGGAGTTAAACCAACCATTTGGGTAAAACCAACCGTTAGGATGAAACCAATCGTTGGAGTGAAACCAATCGTTGGAGTGAAACCAACCGTTGGGGTGAAGCCCACCGTTGGAGTAAAACCAACCGTTGGTGTGAAACCAACCGTTGGGGTGAAACTAACCGTTGGGGTGAAACCAACCGTTGGGATGAAACCGACCGTTGGGGTGAAACCAAACGTTGGGGTAAACCAACCGTTGGGGTGAAACCAATCGTTGGGATAAAACCAACCGTTGGGGTGAAACGAACCGTTGACGTGAAACCAACCGTTGGGCTGAAACTAACCGTTGGGTTGAAACCAACCGTTAGGGTGAAACCAACCGTTGGGATGAAACCGACCGTTGGGGTGAAACCAATGGTTAGGGTGAAACCAAACGTTGTGGTGAAACCAATCGTAGGGGTAAAACCAACCGTTGGGGTAAAACCAACCATTGGGGTAAAACCAACCGTTGGAGTGAAAAAAGCCGTTGAGGTGAATCCAACCGTTGGGGTCAACCGTTGGGGTAAAACCAACCATTGGGGTAAAACCAACCGTTGGGGTAAAACCAACCGTTGGTGTGAGTCCAGCCGTTGAGGTGAAACCAACCGGTGGGGTTAAACCAACCATTTGGGTAAAACCAACCGTTAGGATGAAACCAATCGTTGGGGTGAAACCAATCGTTGGAGTGAAACCAACCGTTGGGGTGAAGCCCACCGTTGGAGTAAGACCAACCGTTGGTGTGAAACCAACCGTTGGGGTGAAACTAACCGTTGACGTGAAACCAACCGTTGGGGTGAAGCCAACCGTTGAGGTAAAGCCAACCGTTGAGGTGAAGCCAACCGTTGAGGTGAAGCCAACCGTTGAGATGAAACCAACCGTTGGGGCAAAACCGATCGCTGGGGTGAAACCAACCGTTGGGGTAAAACGAACCGTTGGGGTGAAACCAACCGTTGGGGTGAAACCGACTGTGTAGGGTGAAACCAACCATTGGGGTAAAACCAACCGTTGGGGTGAAACCAACCGTTGTGGTGAAACCAACCGTTGGGGTGAAACCAATCGTTTTGGTGAAACAAATCGTTGGAGTGAAACCAACCGTTGGGGTAAAACCAACCATTGGGGTAAAACCAACCGTTGGAGTGAAAAAAGCCGTTGAGGTGAATCCAACCGTTGGGGTCAACCGTTGGGGTAAAACCAACCATTGGGGTAAAACCAACCGTTGGGGTAAAACCAACCGTTGGAGTGAATCCAGCCGTTGAGGTGAAACCAACCGTTGGGGTTAAACCAACCATTTGGGTAAAACCAACCGTTAGGATGAAACCAATCGTTGGGGTGAAACCAATCGTTGGAGTGAAACCAACCGTTGGGGTGAAGCCCACCGTTGGAGTAAAACCAACCGTTGGTGTGAAACCAACTGTTGGGGTGAAACTAACCGTTGGGGTGAAACCAACCGTTGGGATGAAACCGACCGTTGGGGTGAAACCAAACGTTTGGGGTAAACCAACCGTTGGGGTGAAACCAATCGTTGGGATAAAACCAACCGTTGGGGTGAAATCAACCGTTGGGTGAAATCAACCGTTGGGCTGAAACTAACCGTTGGGTTGAAACCAACCGTTAGGGTGAAACCAACCGTTGGGATGAAACCGACCGTTGGGGTGAAACCAATGGTTAGGGTGAAACCAAACGTTGTGGTGAAACCAATCGTTGGGATAAAACCAACCGTTGGGGTAAAACCAACCATTGGGGTAAAACCAACCGTTGGGGCGAAACCAACCGTTGAGGTGAATCCAACCGTTGGGGTAACCGTTGGGGTAAAACCAACCATTGGGGTAAAACCAACCGTTGGGGTGAAACCAACCGTTGGCGTGAATCCAGCCGTTGGGGTGAAACCAACCGTTGGGGTGAAACCAACCGTTGGGTGAAACCAACCGTTGGGATGAAACCAACCGTTGGGGTGAAACCAACCGTTGGGGTGAAACCAACCGTTGGGGTGAAACCAACCGTTGGGGTAAAACCAACCGTTGGGGTGAAACCAACCGTTGGGGTGAAACCAACAGGTTTGGTGAAACCAACCGTTGGGGTGAAGCCAACCGTTGAGGTAAACCAACCGTTGAGGTGAAACCAACCGTTGGGGTGAAACCAACCGTTGGGGTGAAACCAACCGTTGGGGCAAAACCACCGTTGGGGTGAAACCAACCGTTGGGGTAAAACGAACCGTTGGGGTGAAACCAACCGTTGGGGTGAAACCCACAGTTGCGGTTGAACCCAACCATGGGGGTAAAACCAACCGTTGGGGAGAAACCAACCGTTGGGGTGAAACCAACCGGTGGGGTGAAACCAATCGTTTTGGTGAAACAAATCGTTGGAGTGAAACCAACCGTTGGGGTAAAACCAACCATTGGGGTAAAACCAACCGTTGGAGTGAAAAAAGCCGTTGAGGTGAATCCAACCGTTGGGGTCAACCGTTGGGGTGAAACCAACCATTGGGGTAAAACCAATCGTTGGGGTAAAAAACAAACGTTGGAGTGACTCAAGCCGTTGAGGTGAAACCAACCGTTGGGGTTAAACCAACCATTTGGGTAAAACCAACCGTTAGGATGAAACCAATCGTTGGGGTGAAACCAATCGTTGGAGTGAAACCAACCGTTGGGGTGAAGCCCACCGTTGGAGTAAAACCAACCGTTGGTGTGAAACCAACCGTTGGGGTGAAACTAACCGTTGACGTGAAACCAACCGTTGGGGTGAAGCCAACCGTTGAGGTAAAGCCAACCGTTGAGGTGAAGCCAACCGTTGAGGTGAAGCCAACCGTTGAGATGAAACCAACCGTTGGGGCAAAACCGATCGCTGGGGTGAAACCAACCGTTGGGGTAAAACGAACCGTTGGGGTGAAACCAACCGTTGGGGTGAAACCGACTGTGTAGGGTGAAACCAACCATTGGGGTAAAACCAACCGTTGGGGTGAAACCAACCGTTGTGGTGAAACCAACCGTTGGGGTGAAACCAATCGTTTTGGTGAAACAAATCGTTGGAGTGAAACCAACCGTTGGGGTGAAGCCCACCGTTGGGGTAAAACCAACCGTTGGTGTGAAACCAACCGTTGAGGTGAATCCAACCGTAGGGATGAAACCAACCGTTGGGGTGAAGCTCACCGTTGGGGTGAAGCCAACCGCTGAGGTGAAACCAACTGTTGAGGTGAAACCAAACGTTGGAGTAAAACCGATCATTGGGGTGAAACCAACCGTTGGGGTAAAACCAACCGTTGGGGTGAAACCGACCGTTGGGGTGAAACCAGTGAAGCCAACCGTTGAGGTGAAACCAACCGTTGGGGTGAAACCAACCGTTGGGGTAAACCAAACCGTTGGGGCAAAACCAACCGTTGGGGTGAAACCAACCGTTGGGGTGAAACCGACTGTTGGGGTGAGACCAACCGTTGGGGTGAAACCAACCGTTGAGGTGAATCCAACCGTTGGGGTGAAACCAACCGTTGAGGTGAAACCTTCCGTTGGGGTGAAACCAACCGTTGGGGTGAAACCGACTGTTGGGGTGAGACCAACCGTTGGGGTGAAGCCAACCGTTGAGCTGAAACCAACCGTTGAGCTGAAACCAACCGTTGAGCTGAAACCACCCGTTGGGGCAAAACCAACCGTTGGGGCAAAACCAACCGTTGGGGCAAAACCAACCGTTGGGGTGAAACCAACCGTTGGGGCAAAACCAACCGTTGGGGCAAAACCAACCGTTGGGGCAGTTCCAACCGTTGGGGCAAAACCAACCGTTGGGGTGAAACCAACCGTTGGTGCAAAACCAACCGTTGGGGTGAAACCAACCGTTGGGGTGAAACCAACCGTTGGGGTGAAACCAACCGTTGGGGTGAAACCAACCGTTGGGGTGAAACCAACCGTTGGGGTGAAACCAACCGTTGGGGTGAAACCAACCGTTGGGGTGAAACCAACCGTTGGGGTGAAACCAACCGTTGGGGTGGAACCGACTGTTGGGGTGAAACCATCCGTTGGGGTGAAACCATCCGTTGGGGTGAAACCATCCGTTGGGGTGAAGCCAACCGTTGGGGTGAAACCAACCGTTGAGCTGAAGCCAACCGTTGGGGCAAAACCAACCGTTTGGATGAAACCAACCGTTGGGGTGAAACCAACCGTAAGCTCTATAAAGTGTGAAAGTTATAATCGTAAAATTACATAGCTAACGTGTAAAAAGTGTTGAACCAAAATGAAAAATTTCGTGCACTTTCTGTAAGGAGTTTTTTGACCGTAACTATTGAAGACCACACTGGTTTGCAAAATCCTTTGGCACAAATATTCCCTTCGTACCAGGATACCAGTGTACAAAATTTAAACGATACAGGTCTGATATTACTTGGGCACCAACATGCGAACTAAACTGGAAATACGCGCTTGAGATGCGCGAATCATATATATGAACACTATCGTGTTCATATGATTTCAGCATTTTTTATTTTCCGTCAATCTTTCATCTTGATTTTAATAGTTTTTGCTGATTTTCTAAGTGTCTGTTACTATTTTGAGACGTACTGACATTTCGTTTAATATTTGTAACAACGAACAAAATAACAATTGATAATGAAAACAGTATTCTTGTATCAGTGCCAACAGCTACAGAACAGAGCTAAATTAAAATTGCTTGGCGAAAGTACAGCATCTGGACCAGAGTTGCACGTTACCCGATGGTAAACGCGGTCCGCGCAAGAAGATTTTAATGAGAATATCAGCGACAGGGTTCCACTAGAATTCTTGTTTCGGCCGGAATTCTTGCAAAAATTCAATTTCTGTTCCTGTCCCAGCAATCGAACATGCAGGAACAGGAATTTTTTGGTTTTTGTGGCAAATTATTTACAATCAGTTAAATTTCGAAAACTTTGTCTTTGAATAGCGACATTTCGAAATCAGTGTTTTTGCGATTGTTCAATTTTGTTAAAAAACTCTTTTTGATCAATTGTCACAATACATGACGATGATTTAGCTCAAAATTCGCTTAAACCATTTTTTGGCTTTTTGGCAAGTTTCGAGCTAAATGTGGTAGCAGCATGTGTTTGCATGTCATGAAGGAAGAAAATAATTAAACTGTAGCTAGTCATTCTATTGACAGTATTATGTTTGCGTCATATACACTTGATACAGCACAATTGCAAATACATTCACAAAATAAAACAAAATTGCACATTTACAAGTATTTGCATACACGTGTTGCACATTAGACATAAAACATTACCATGATAATGATGGAAAATACGTAATAAAGCAAATTTAAAACGCAAATTAAAATTAAAGAAACAACTCACAGCTTGAGTTGAACTGAAAAATAAGGCCGAAAAAGCATTGTTCGCAATTGCTCATATGGATAAATGTTGGAATTTTAGTTTATAGTAGAATCGAAATTAGAGTTAAATGTATTTTAGAGTTATAGCTTAACATCCATTACAATATACACGTTCGGTTTCTGATTTTAGTCAATTAACATGGTGGCGCAGAACGATGGAAAAATTAACTGTAATAACACAACAAGAATTTGGAGATTATGGTTTTTGTCTTGACCACCATCATACTTACATATCCAGAACGTTACAGCAATATAGCAGTTGTGCTGAAAATCGAATAATGTGCCGGTGTCACGGTTTAATTCTTCCCCCGAAAAATTAACCTTGTTTAATTTTTCACCACATGCCGGTAGGGGAACAATTTTACGTTGGGAAGAGAATTATTTCGGACACCGGAAGCTTTCGCTTACAGCGTCACTACGGCTGTTTGTCGGTCAAGAACAACAAACAGATTCTTACGTTTAATTCAAAAATTCAATGCGCATTCGGAACCCGTATTTACCTAAACTTGCCGTCGGACAGTGGTTCTGGTTGCTGAGCTACAACACGTCTAAAACACAATATTTATGTAGAGAATCTAAAGAAACATGGCAAAGTTTTTATCAGGGCGTAACCGGATATCGGTTTCCGTTTCTGTTAAAAACCGGTGCCCGTTTCCGTTTCTGTTATAAAAATAAAGGAAATTTTATTTTTATGCTCAAAAATTAGTTGTGAATCGCGTATATATCTCGCAATTTTTCATTACAGGTATGCTGCAATTGTTCGAAACGAAAAAAATTTACGAAATTCATCCAAATCTTAAAATTTTCGTTACATGTACACTTTTTTGTTTAAAATTTTACAAATTCCAATGAATATCCGTTTACAACCTGGTTTTTATGAATGTACAAGTATATGAAAAAAACAAATACAATACAAGAAATCGACTTTCAACAACCAACAAACAAACAAAATACAAAATTAATGCTATAACTTAGTGCTCTCACATCGTATCTAACGTCTGTTCAAAGCTGCTGGCTAAGGGGACAGGAGCAAATCCAGTGAACGATTACGGTAGCTAGCGCACCAGATATTTTTCTGAAAAAACTATAATGTTATAGGGAAAGCCGGTATTTATTTTTGACGGTAATTTGAATTGAAAATTCGATGCTACTGTTTGAGTGTTGGACTTGCTTCCTAACGAAATGCTTAGATATGGCAAAACAAACAAGTAATTGCACCGTGCAACTCACGTAAAGAAAATTTTTCGATTTTGAGCAGTTATGGATAACCCAACATAAAATTAGTAATTAGCATGTCGCAATGAACGAAAATGAAACAAATCGAATACGAAAAATGCAATTTTTGACAACCAATAAATGTATACAAACAGAAAAAATAAACAACAAACTACTTTACACTCATTGCACATGTAGCTCATCCGACGTTAGTTACATATAATAGAAAAATTACACAGTAAACACTTTAGCTATACGCAGGCCCGTTGCTAGCTCAGCATGTTACGGGGCGTCTAAAATTTTGTCAGGAGGGGCATCCGAGCGTTTCACAAGGATTGCTAGAGGGGTTGAAACTTTTCTGAGGGGGGCAAATATTTCCAGACAGTTCAGCACCCGTTTGCTCTCTTTTGGCTACGGGACCGGTCAACATTGTTTAAAAACGAAATAATATTTTTAACTTGCTAAATCAACCCTTATGGTTCAATTTTCCCGTTCCTTGACAAGATCAGAATCTTTTAATATTGGTGTAATTGAAGCGCTAATTTTCAAACACGAATATTGAACAATTGTGATCGAAGGACTAATTTTCTTTGTGGCTTCTTATGTAAATAGAGATGCTTTTGCAGTTAATAAACAGTAAAAGAAAACAGTTTAATTTTTGACATTTAATTTAAATTCTTTCCTCTAAAAATTAAACTGTTCCTCTACGTTTTAAACATCTTGTTTAAAGATAGTAAATGTAATTCAGATACCGGGTACATGAGTGAGCTCAACCGCCAAATTTTAAGTTTCAGCATTACATTAAAGCATAATAAATTCGAGATTACAGATATAAATAAACATAGAGAAAACAATAGTTCAAAGTTTATGATAGGCGAATTTTAAGCTGTAGATTTGTTGCTATTGTTAAGTCGTGTAAGAGTACAAATAATCCAGCCAGGTTCAATTTTTTGGACGTTAAGCAACCTATCACCGCCTTGTCAGCTTTAGTGCAATCCGCAGAAGAGAGTTTGGACACTGTATTGCAGTTCATTCCATATGTTTGTGGCATTTAATATTTCGTTGCATCCTCCGGCGGTAATTATGAAGTTGAGCCCGAATTACGAAAGCAGCACGAAAAAAGTTATTAAAACGATACAACATTTGTAAATCTTTCCATTCAAAACTTCCAAAACAGATCCTAATTGCGCAAAACCCAAATTAAAAATAAATTCTACTTCGATGCTTACTATAAATTATGCGAATCAACTGCAAGCACTACAAGCAGTAGCCCTCCCTTAAATACAGTAGTGCACAAGGCTCACCATTTTTTAATTTCACATTTTAAAATTTTAAAATTGAAAAGTGCTGTGCTATTTTTGAAAAGTTGAACACTTTTTCACCTATTGCAGTTTCATTAGATTCTAAAATACGTCAAAATACTTAATTAAATTTAAACTGTGTAAGTTCAAAAAACATAACCAGAAAGATGACGAAATACTTACCAATAACAAAGCACTAACACTAGTTTTTGTTTCAAAACAATTTACCAAGTAGCAAGACAGGCAAAATTATACTAGCAGAGTTTTCGGCAGACCTCTTGTGATAACAATTCGGAGTGATTTAAGCCATTGATGATTGAAGTATTCGTGCTAATTCATCTTTCATTATTACAAAGGAAAAACAATAAAATCATTAAAAAACAGCCCATGTTAGACTGAGCTTTGGAATGCATAATGTATTGTTACAGTTTTGAAATAATCAAAGAGGGGGCACTTGTATACTGCCCCTCTCAAGCTTTAGCCTAGCCACAGTATAAGTCTAATTGTATATATTAGTTTAAGTAATGCCAAAATCTATACTAAATCCAGACTCTGTGAGGGAAAGTGTATAATAGCTCAGAGATCGTACACAATATCATCCATCTGGAAGCAGGTTAGAATACGAACGATTCTCAGTCGAACACAGAGCCTCATAATACATAAAACAGTTTGCACATATAATTATTGCTTACTCAAATGACATGCTATTATGCTGATACGTTAACATTTAAAAAACCCGAAATACACCAATTGCTAAACAGACGTAAAACTCAACAACTGCGCGAGTCGTTTTTCATTTCAGACACAAGTTTAAACCTTAAATTTGAACGCAAAATTCTTAAATGAAAAGCGCTTCAGAAGGTACTAAAATGAATATATTGAGAAGAGGATTTGTGATACTTCAATGCGACAATGCTGACCATATAATTTAAAATTTTGGCCGTGTGAGTAATGGAACCTTTCACTATAAATTAAAAAATGAGTTTAGTCCGGCGTTGAGAGTTTCTAGATCCATTCTATACTGACCGTTTCGAAGATTTAAAACATCAGTAAGTTTTAAAACATACATAGGCTCCTAGAGGTCGCCGAAATTGTTTTAATGTTATACACTTTGAAACTGAGTATTTGAGTACGCCCCTGACACTAACATTAGAGCAATTGTGTTCAGTTTACAACTGAAGTACGGCTCGTCGCAACTGTGTTGGTAATCTTCCAGTTAATGCTTTGCGGAGTAGCAGAGTTATCTGTTGCTGCAAGCATCAACTGAACAATGTTTTCGACGCTGAGCGCTGGCTTCAATTGACGGCAGACATCTTTTAAGTCGACAATGCGCAAAGATAACTTGGCGTAGCGGCCAACAGAACCTGGTTGTTTTCCAGCCGAGTATCGCATAAGTAACGATAAGACCCAAGACTGAGCTGAGAGTAACGCGTCTTGTTCAACTTGCGATGTAATTGTATGGTTTTCTGAAACAGTATAATGTTAAAAATGAGTATAAGTTTCTTGTCTAATCTCAATATAGAAATAGACTGATACGGAGAACAAAAAGGGTGATATATAGATTCAAGGTGAATTTACTATAACTCCATACTACTGATGAATTGATTAGTATTTTTGAAATCTGGCAGCATAGTTTTAGCATAGAGATTATTGGTTAATGTTTGTATATATAAAAAATTCGAAGTTTGTAACTTTAGAAATTTTATTTACCGCGGAGTAGAAAATAGATCCAGTTCATTAATGTTTGTTTTCCAAATTCTACAGATACCATTTTTTAAGACTTAAATAGTTTTATGTAGTTTTTTATCTCATGGAGTGTGGCTTTACAGGTTTTGTAACTTTTAAAACGTTCTTACAGAACTATTGTTTGCAGCTGAGATTTTTTATTCTGACTTAATGACTATTACTGGCTAAAATGCTATAAAACATTTACACACCTTAGAGAATAAGAATCGTAATTCTAGCAAACTTTTTTTATTTTACAATGGCACGAATGTGTTTTGTTTCTAGTGGTGATATTCAGGCGAAAACGCTGTCTTACCTGGATGCACCAATAGTAACGCGCACAGCAGCGCTAGCTCTGTGTCGTCCGGCTGGAGTCGTCGTAAACTAGCAGTGAACTTGAACAAAGGACGAAGAATTGCCAACGAGCTGGTTGAGTTTGTTCCAGACTCTGACATCCATTGTTCAATGTGCGGCGAGCCATCCAAGCAACGTGTAAGCGCCAGCAACAGCCATGACCAACTGCAATGCTTGACAAGTTGAAGCTGTGTACCATCGTTGAACTAAAATAAAATGAAACCGTGGCCGATTGAGAAATTTTTCACGGTTGGTTCGGGTCCAGCGTGTAATAGAAAAAAATCACATAAATGAAGAAACAAACTCAATTTTAGTACACTTGCTGGGGGCACTGCATGGGAAACCCACTTAGATCTGCATGTGAAATGAAACAACCGCAAAAGTTTGATGTCAACCATATGAAAACGAAAATGTGAAACCAAATATGTTCTTCTGATACTGTTTAATCATATATGGCTATTAATTAAAACTTGCATGAAGTAAAAACCAAACGTTGTCTCTATAAGGGCCTGTAAATGTAATAGCCAATCTTATTTCTAAAGAGACGACCGCATTTTGCTTTAAAGCTTTTCAGCGTGTTTCTAGTTATGCTAAAGCCGAAATTTCAATAAGTTATATATGTCGCAGCCAGTGTGTAAACGGATAGTAAAAACAACGGAAACGGATAGTGATCAAATTAAGGAAACGGAAAACGTATATTGAAGTACAAAAGTTTCAAAAATGTTTTATTTTTCTGCCAACCCAATTGACGCGAGCATATATTCACCGTGCTTTGAAGAATACTAAAGAAAAAATAGCGGACGCATCGAAAATTTAAAGAGTTTGGATGGATTTCATGATTTTTATTGCATTTCAAACAAATGTCGCATATCTGTAAAGAAAAATACAAAATTAGTTTATACGTTATTTATAATTAATTTTGAACGTAAAATAACAGAATTTCCATTATTTCTATAACGGAAACGGAAACGAAAAGGGATACCGGGGGAATTATGCCTGATAAAACCGCGCGTTTTTTGATTGGTTACTTGATTGTTGTAATCCAGCTTCATTCCACTTTGCTTAGTAAAACAAAATGTTTGGTAGCCTACTGGTAGCAATTACTTAGCCGATTTGAAAAGAGTATTTGCATCAGCCGATCGTATTTGAGTACGGTATATTAAGGTATTACCCAACCACAAGGCGTACGCCTGTAATAGAGAAAGAATTACACCGTGGGTTAGCCCAAGTCTTAATTCAGCCCTGGACTAACTCAATTCGGAATTGCACTAACACAATTCAGAATTGGGCTGAATTACGACTTAGGCACCGACATATATAAACCTCATAAACGTACAAACCTGTGTGAATCCTGGAATGCATCGAGCAAATAGTAGCAGTCGATTCGAAAGCTCGTTTGGTTGATTATTATTCAAGTTTGAATCGCTATGAACGATGCATAATGATGACGGCTAAAATAAATAAACAAAAGGATGTGAATAGAACAGACTTCGATGTGTTTACACAGAATTTGACAATTTACATAATCGATTACAACTTAAAGCCATTTTAGTTCTACCAAACAGAATGAGGTGGTGGCTGTAACCAAAGGTAAGGCGTACATTGTTTTCTGTGCATAATCAAAACAGATTCCTATACAATAATGTTACATTGTTTTCTGTGCATAATCAAAACAGATTCCTGTACAATAATGTTGTACTCTTATTAGTTTCGCAGTAGTCGCCAGGTCGCTAATGAATCATTCAAAATTTGTACGTTGTTCACAAAAACAAGACTACAGTTAAATGTTTCTAAGTATATACCGACTCAATCTACACTTATAGAAAATGCTTAACTTTATAAAATGAAACAAAAGACTTGAAATGACATTGTTGACACATGGACCTCTACGAATCAACTGAAGTTGTTACTTCTTTGTTTGAAATACAGTTTGAAAGTAAACATTTCATTATATAACAGCACAAGAAGTATTCCCAATTTGGTGAAATTAAAAATACAGATTGAACCACAAACGTTAGACTTCAATTCCCATGGCTCTTAATAAGATACAGTTGAAAAATTTTGTTTGAAATGTTACAAAAGTGTTATTGGCGGAAACTTACTTCAAACGCAGACTGAAATGCCAGTGTCAAGTTGCGTGAGAGAATACTTTCTGACGCACTGAATCGTATTGCTTCTTCCTCACGTTGCAGTGCCGCACGCGCTTTTGCAATTATTCGTTTTTGACGATTTTCTTGTATTAATGCTCGTTTCGCTTCGCGTTGCGTTTCATTTAGAACAACTGCAATATTTACAATAATGCTTTTAATTTACACGTTGATTATATTTGTTGCGATTTTTTACAAACAACTTGGCTGTAGCTGGAGCATGGCAACATATTCTGGTGTATCTACCCATATTTTTTAGTTGTAGTTGTATAAACGTAAGGCAAATTTAATAAGAGGTATCGCTTCGCGAATTTTCTAACGTATTGGAGTTGAATCGTATACGTGAAAAGTCGACTAAAATGAATTAAATATGTTTAATAAATTTTAACTTAAGACTTGCTGGTTGTAGCTGACAACGTTTGCATTTAAACTGAATGCCTATTTCGAAGCGTGTTAAAGTAGTATCTGTTTAACGTTTGAAACATTTTTTGTTGGTTGCAACATTTGTCACATTTATCGCATTTAAATTTTATTCTGCAGACATGTGGAATAGCCGCATATTTCGCCGTTCCCATGTTAAAAAAGACCATTACTAACTAATAATAGAAGTCACACAGAGTTGTGAATAGTAATAAAACCGTAATTTTCGTACGTTCAGGTGCCATTCCAACTGCAAGACATTTGTTTATCCGGCAATGTTGACATGTATTTCTGACAGTTTTATCAACGTTACATCCGCCGTTGTTTTTGCACACGTATTTCAGGCCTTTTTGTATGGTTCGTCGAAAGAATCCCTAAATAATACAAACTATTGCAAATATCTGCAGTATTGTTGGATCTCGAAGATATACGCTAACGGCAATTCTATGCACAAGTATACTTATATAATATATACTAGAATAGGCCAAGAGCTAAAAATCTAAGCTGTACATAACTGAACAACGATTTCAAAAATTAATTAAATAACGAGGTTTGACAACCGGTGATATGGATAATACTACATATATTGTTTTACGAATTATTGCTCCCAAAAAGTTATATAATGCTCTGGTTATACATTATGACACTTATGGAATACTAAATATTGTAAAAAAAATGCGACGTAAGGACGAATATATTCAGTTCATCATACTGAAATTTGGAAGAAGTAAAATGATAAGCATTGGTGGTAAAAGTTTGCTATTTTCTTTAGAGTGTTTCACGACTTTAGTTAAAATCAAACTTAATTCATTTCTTTGCTACCTAAACAATGTGCATAATTTTAATAAACGTGTAGTCGCGATAATTGCTGCACGGGGTATTTTGTTACATCAGAAAAAATGTCATGGTAAAAAAGTTTAATCATTTTCGCTAATTTTTGTAATCATTTTTGATATTAGAAAAATCTTAATGTATTACCTTGCATCCTTCGCACGTCATACAACGATAGTGATAGCCAGTTGCCGCATCTTTACACACAACGCATAGTTCTTGATCAGGCGTTAAATTCATGTAACTCGGTAAATATGGTTGAGCTATCAAATATTAAAGTTATTACTACAATACATGGTTAGATTAAGCAAGGATGAAATGTAGTATCCGTCGATGCTGGAAAGCAAGGCAGCAATATAACCCCCAACAGTTGATATCTTTGTTCTATTTTCATTCAGTAAGTACACAGAACTTTGTTTCAAAATTCAACAACATATTAACACATTTATTGTCTAAGAGGTCAATTAAGGGCGAGACACGCGTTCAAAGTGCAATAAATTGTCATTAACGCTGAAGCAAAGTCTAGCCAATTTGTTCCCGCCATAAGACTTTCTTTAGACGTAATTAAGTACACTATTTCTTGAAAAATGCTATTATAGCTACCGTGAAACCATCATTCAGTAGGAGTTTTGTCGCACTTGTCATTTGAATATTAATGTTTAGACACAGCGAGTAACTTAATAACGCTTTCCCGCCCACTACTTAAGTCTAATCCAAAGCCCCGTGTTATGCCAAAATTTCAAAGTGGCTAAAAAGTGTACAAAAGTCGACAACTGAGATACGAATGAATTTTTGCTTTTTAAATAGAACACGTTTAGTTGAACACAGTTTTAAAAGTTTCGGTAGAAGTTTATTTGGACCACAATCACGACAAAATATGCATTTAGTATATATAGTACAAACACAGCCAAGTTGACAAAATCCTTGAATGCGTTCAACACACCCAAATAAAGGAAAAGTTACAAAGAGGACATGTCCTACTTATATCTAACAAGTCATCAGTTTTAATCGGGTATTAAAAGACTTATTTTACATGCACTAAACTGATCCGCAACCCTGTATAAATTGTACTCAATTTCGAGTACACTATTTACGATTATCTGAGATGAATGGAGCTCTCTGGCAGTGCGGAGCGAAGGTTGGCCAAGCCCGGACAGGCATAGGCCGCCCAAACAGGAGCCAGTCTAATATGTTGTATTAATATTTAGCAGAAAAATTGCGAACGGCTTCTCGCTTGGGACGGCGTTCACTATTATATATTGCGTCGTTTTGCTATCAGGAATTTCTGGAACGCCACTGATTAGGTTTCCTAATTCGATAGGCTTTAAAATTAATGAGAGAAATTACAGTTACAAGCAACTTTAAAGCTGGTATCTGCAGCATTTATTTACGTTGCGTGGCCTCTTTGACTGGAATACTTTAATAAATTCAGAAAAACAAATTATGTTTTGACCATTTTACTAAAATAAAATGTGATTCACCCCATCTGTTAAACACTACGTTCTCCCTCTTATGTATTTGTCAAATTAAGGCTCAGCACAGTTAGTAGCCAGGGCGTATACACGATAGATATATCTGTCCAAAAATTGCTGAAGATACCAGAAACGAAGTTGAACGACTTGCGGCCGCCCCATGAAGCCTTACCCCGCATAAGATTTGTTTCAGTCGCCACATTAGGCCCCAAGAAAAGATTGTGAGCAACCTGGTCCGTTCGCATAGTATAATTAATTCATAATGCGATTTTTGACCAATTTTTGTCTGTATAGTCGGCCGGCCTGTGAGGAAACCAATTTCGCTCCGCTCACTGCGTCACAATTATATCTCTTTGTTATACCCTTTCGAAATGAGATCATGATTAGGGATTTGCTCAGCAACGGTAAGCCCTTTAAGAAGCTACAAAAAATTAAAATAGTCATCGGAGAAAAATTGCAATAAAGACAAGACTCTTTATAATACTCACCTTTAGATCTTTGGCGCATAGCGTACGCGAATGATGTTGCATCAAGAATAGCGAAACACCAACACAATTTCAGTACTTTAGCGGCTTCCGTGATTGTATTCGGTTTGTTGAAACGCTTTGTTTAAAAATACTCTAATGATTAGTTTAGTTTTTTTGTTTTAATACATACCTATTTCATTTCATTTCAATCGTTGGTTCGTCGGGCGCTAACGCCCTGATTTCAAGTTTTGTTTTGATGCCTGAAGATAGATGTATATATATTACAGGTATGCTTTAATTTATAATGACAGATGTAAATTTAAAATGAATTCTTTCGATCGGACGCGTCCCCGTCATGGTAGTAGGAAGAACTTTAATATATTTTTAACCACCTCGTAACTTGATTTGAAACGGATGTCTGTTAAACAGCGGCACATATAAGTTAAAGCGCCCACGTATAGAACAGAGCCGGATCGTTTTCCGGACGGGCTATAATAGAGCCAGTTTAGTCTTTAGACTAATTTTTTGCTTAGGCTTAGGCTTAGGCATAGGAGTATGCTTATACCACTTTTCCAGCCCTGTTTTATACATGGGCCAATTAAAGTTTAAAATACAAACAAGCCCGTAACCGGCTCACCTTGCTAGGGGGAGGCTAAAAATTATTCAGCAGGAGCATACAAGGGTTTTCAATGACTTACAAGCAAGGTTGAATATTTTCTTGGGGCGGGCCAAAATATTTCCGTCTTGGCTACGGGACCCGACTTCAACTATGGGAAGAAAGATTTTAATGGATGCCGCAAGGGGAAAAATTTTTTAATGATACGTGAGTAAATTTAGTCATACTTTTCAAAACATTTTTGAGCTCATACTAGGGCGGGTTTGGATTACCTTGAAATAATCTGTTTAACAATTCTTTAAGTAAAAAAGGCGTTCATCATGTCAACAACACTCGCGTAGCTAAAGCAAAATTCCTCCAGTAGCATGCATATACTTCATGGGAATTTTTTGTTTTTCAAGAAACAATCATTCTGAACCGCCGTATAGACACGAGTTACGGGTCAGTGAAGTTTAGTCGGTTATTATAACGAGATGCACGGTCATACCCGTTTCATTCCTGCAACGTAGATATTGTATAAACCTTCGCCACTTGCGGTGTTACAATTAACTGGTGACTTACAATTGATCCCCTTAGCAAAAAACTTATTGATTAGGATTGAACTCGTTCAATACCTTCCTAGACTGGTTGGTAACATAGCTATATTTGCTGTTTGCTTCTTGGACGAGCACATGCTCATAACAGGGTACAACCGGAGGTCTGCCTTCTGTTCATGCAGAAAATCAACCTCCTGCTGCGTTAGAATTTTTGCCAGGGGTTCCGGCGATTTCGGAAGTGAAATTTTGCATAGTTCTACAAAATATGTCTATTTGGCGCGTTTTGCTTTCACTTTTTACACAATTTTGAGAAAAAAAGCACTAAGATTTCGTAAAAATAGCGTAAAACCAAACGATTTAACAACATATTGCAGATATTTGCTAAAGTTAACACATTAAACATCAGTTTACCTAATTTCGGAGCTCAAGTTTTGTTGTCCTCAGGCTCCGGTAATTTTCACTTCCGGTTGCACCCTGGCTCATAAATAACGAGTAAATTCAAACTATTGAAGTGATAAAAATGTTTGACAATCAAATTGCGATGAAGTGAAAAAAAATGAACAGTATTATGCAGTGCGCTTTTTAGCACTTCAAACTTTTTCAATTAGCGAAATGAGAAACCTTTACGACGCGATGAAGGGGAATCATAAGGGTTGCGCTATATTTTACTGTGCGGATTGCAGTTGCACGCCGCTATACGTTGCTAACAAAAATATAGGCAAAATCTATTTGGTGGCGCACGGCGAGTACAGCGCAACCCTAACAGGTACACCAGCTTTACGAGCGTATAATATTTAAGTGCCGTTTGCGATAGATGTATGAATAGCGCTCACACCTTTGAGTATGCAAAGCTTCTGGCTTTTAAAAACCACTGGAAGAACAAATCTACAAAAAACTACACCATCGGAAAGGCTACGGCATTGACAGATCACTAAAACTGTTTGTCTGAAAAGTTTTTGTTAACCCTGGCTAACGTAGCGACTAAACACCAGTGACAGAACGATAAATTTCTAATATGGAACTGCGCGTGTTATAGTAAAAAAATTCGCGAGAGAAAAAATAAATAATATTTTAATAATACATTTTTACCGCAAAACTTGGATTTGATCTCTATCGGGGGCTTAGGCCTGAGTAGGGCCGTTTGGAACTGCCTATGAAACACTGTTCTTTCTCATTCACTTTACCACTAGCCAATTGTGCCATCTGTGCATACAACCCAATTGCTGCGAGAGCACGAATTACAACACAGCAAATTGTTAAAATGCAAAACGCAACGTTAACCAAAATTGCACAACGGTTTAAAGGCAAAGAGTTCAATGAATGAAAATACGCTATATAATTCAGCATTCGCAAACGCGTATTAAAATTGTACGCCAACATTTGGAACTCAGCCGAGACTGTAATGAAATTGTAAACAGACGCAGACGTTCACAGTTGACAATCACAGGTCAGACACGCGCAGTATTGAGCGCGAAATATTTTAAAATCTGTGTTTGAGTTCGAACGAAAAAATGTCGCGACTCGAGACTACTCTTGTCTACACGTTAAATTGAACGGCTGTTCATGTTTGAACTGATGAGAGCTGATTAGTAGTACAGTACTGAGGAATTTAATTTGGTTTTAATCCAAGAAAAACAATTACCGAAATATATACTGACTTCCGAGACCCCAATCGGAATTAGCTCGTGTGTCATAATTTACATTAGATACAAAAATTACGCATAGCCTCTCGCTCGCGCGGTTGTTAATTATTCAGCAACAATTCTGCTGCGGGACTGCTCAAGAGAAAACATAATAGTCAAATTCCCCAACCTAATCAGCTCGAAACCAAAAATAATAAAAATTGTGCAAAGCTTCACAGTTACACACAAGTGCGTGGCCGGGGGGTGGTTCTGTTTGGTGATTTCTTAATACTGAAACAATGTATAGTCCCCACTTGCTTCACTCGCGACTTTGAACTGAACTTCTATATTAGAATTAAAGGTAATAGAGTATAGCTTTTCGCTCGAGATATTTTTGAAATCGGGTTCAAGTGGCAAATAATTCGACCTGGTGCAGCCACCCAGCCAGCCAAAAATTTAGGGAGCCTAAAAGAGAACTCTCAAATTGGTCGCAGAGTCGACTAGGAAAGCTTGGTCAACTTCATATATTCCGCAAAAAAATTTGGATGGGTCACTGCTAAAGAGTTTAAGTTCACTTTTACGTGGAAACTCAACGCACGGACCTGGCTGGATGCGGCCCCCCAATCCAAATTTCTCGTTAAGCCACTGACTCCATACTCAGTGTGGTTTCCATGAACGCAGCGTACATTTTATGAAGGAAATGGTATAAACAAAAACATTATTTGCAGTTTAAGGAAAAGTTTAAAATGAAGCTGGGCCGTAAATTCTGTAAAAAACAATAGGAGGCTTAAGGGCTTTTACAGAATCCGTTAAATCCATCATTTCTGCACAAATAAAAACTTAACCAAAACCAAGGTAGGAACTAAGGACACTTTTTTGGATCATGGATTCATGGGTGTAAACACTTTGACCTCCTCCTATGGGTCCGCTGTGCGTCGAGCTTAACAAGGTACTATTCTTCAAAGAATATAGGTATTCTGAACCACCATCACTAAGAGCGATCTAAGTCAGTAGTAAACAGCTAAATGAACAAAATGTTTTCAAGCCGACCACAGACGTTCCGAAGAATTTGATTTCGCAGGGGACAGGTACGAAAAACCGAGTAAAATATATGTATATTTTCAAGATAGTATTGGCAAACCGTTGGATATTTTATTAGCTAAAATGAACTCAAATGAGGGGGTAGCTCACCTTTCGGTACACCCCTCAAATGACGCATTGAAAGCTATATCAATCTGGAAAAAATCAGCGCTATCCAAAAATAATTTATTACCAAGGCAAGTTGTCCTTTTGAACTACAGCAGTTACCTAATTACGTTTAAACGAAATTGAATGCGACTCAAACAGTTTGAGTAGTTTAAATTCAAGTTACAGACATACAGACAATTTAATTCTCAATGAATGAAGACAGACACGGACATTTTAGGCGCGAAACTGTATTAACGGTTATGTTTGAAGTTTGTCCAGCCGGTAGTTATTGACCGTTGTTAGAAATTTCAGACTGAATATTTAATCCTTAGCTGCAAATTAATATTTTCAACAAATAAATCACGCAGGAGAATATTTTTCATTATTATTGGTAGGAAGTGCTTGCAGAAACGCCGCATAAATCACTCAATTGACGGGGGTAATCTTTAGGGGCCCACATCTTAGCAAATTTATTTTTTCCGCGGACCACGAAATTATAGCACTGTGAAACATTTTATTGTTGACACCTCGGACCTGTTTGAGGGGCCAGCTATGCTAACGCCGACCCAATTGGCAGGCAATTGTTCAGAAACGAACTCAGCGCACCTGTTTTCGCATATAGACGTGCGACATAATTCCGGCACATCTTTACAAAATTTTGCAAAGCTGAGGAAAATCGTTTATAATACATCTTTTGTCACTCACAACATGCATTAAAAGTACGTTTCTCTTAAATTGTAAAACATTTATTTTTCTTGTTTTTTACTGGCAATTAAAAAATGCAGCTCAAATTATAAACATTCAGGAAAACTAGAAACTCCAACTGTCTTGCATTAAGATGTCTAACGAACATTTTGTCCCCGCCCCACTTATGGAAAACTTTCAGGTAGTTCGCCCGTACTCAACCACCTAAAAGTCTCTGCCCTCCCTCCCTTTGCATGCTTTGTTGGCGACAAGTCCAATAACATATTAATGTACGATCTGTATGCATAGAGTGTGAAAGCTATCTTAATACTGTGGTGGCCCGAATAAGAGGGAGAGACTGATATTTTTGACCTCCGTAGAAGGTTCTCTTAGTTTTTCGGTTACCGACTGTTATTTATTTTTAGCCCACCCTCCACCGCCCTTCGTTACTGATATATATCTATCCGGTAATGAACTATCCTTTGAATTAAACGTTTATTTGTCTAGTATCAAACGCTCGAGCGTTAATGCAAGGTGTTAGGAATGTACTTTCAAAACTTAAAGTATGCTTTAAAGTTTCGAACTAAACTTTATTTAGGCCTGGTGTCATTTATGCACTACAGTTAGGGATAATTGACATTTATACATTTTAATTAGAGTTTAGGGAAACTATCCGCTTACGGACCCTCATTAGGGATTCGAAGTCTTACTGATTGGGACTCAAAAATGGAGACCCAGCTCTTATTACCCCCACTTATTCGGGTCGCAAGTTCTTTTTCAATTTCTTGCAGAAAGTGGTTCAACGAAGAAGACCAATGTTTGATTTTATTATAAACTTTCAAAATTGGATGCTAACTTAGCGCAATTGTCCAAACTGGACCGCCGTGAATATGTATCAGTTACAGATTCCACATGTTCAGCCGGATTTGGTACATTTTTGCCATACTAAGTTTCTAGTGAATTAATTTTGTTGAATTACTCAGTCTGTTAGTTAGAACTATTCGAGCCAGTCTGAGTTAGTATTATTAGAACTCATAATTCAGAGTTGATTCAACTCATTCTTATTCCATTAATCAACTCCCCCGGAATTAACTCAACTCAGAATAAGAATCAACTAAACTCAGAACGAGTTAAAGTTTACTGATATTAACTCAAAAATAACTGACGTTGCGGCTGAGTTGATTAATTAGCTCATTTGAATTTACAGTGTATTTTGATACCAATTAAGCTTAACATAAAAATTTATTTCAACTTGTTCCTACACTTTACAAATTTCTTTCTGGTGCAGTTTGGAAACACATTCTTTTTCAATGGCCCTTTCGGAGCACTTTAACTTCTAGTTCCCTTTATTATTGTCAAAAAATATTTATATATAGGTACTCCATTGGAAGATTTCACAACATTTATCTAAAAGTCAATGGAACCCATATCACCTGAAGCACTTTCTCTCACCACACCAGCTGTCTAGAATACAACTGCAACCAAAGTAGTTTCAGCTTGTGATTCAATCTTAACATAGACCAGTGTGATAACTGTAAGCAACATTTTAGATTTCAGCTAAATTTTTAGAATCGAAATATGGCCGGTGAACAACATTGGTAACAAAGTGACACTTAAGATTGAATCACTAGTTAAAACTGCTATGGTTATAGTTGTATTCTAGAAAGCTCGCGAATGAGATAAAGCGTTTCAGATGATCTGGGTTCCATTGTCTTTTAGAAAATATAGTGAAATCTTTCACTGGAGTACCTATAAATATTTTTTGAGAATAATAAAGGGAATTAGAAGTTAAACTGATAATCCTAACTCAGACTGGCTCTCTGATAGTTCTAATTCAGACTGAGTACTGTAGTGACCCGAATAAGAGGGTGTGGGGTATTAAGAGTGGGGGTCCCAATTTTGAGTCCCATCAATAAAAGTCCGTATCCCTAATAAGAGTCCGTAAGCGGATAGAGTCCCTAAATACTAATTAGAGTCCATGAAGGTCAGTTATTCCTAACTATAGTGCATAATTGACTCCAGAACCAAATAAAATTGAGTTCGAGTCTTTAAGGCGTACTTAAATTTTGAAAGTACATTCCTAAGTATAACCTTACATGATAGCACAAGCTATTGACGCAAGACAAATAAATAAACGTTTAATTCAACGAATAGTTGCAGTACCGGATATATAACAGTAACAAAGGGTGCCGGAGCGGGGGTTAAAAACAGATAACAGTCCGTAACCGAATAACAAGAGGGTACCCTCTGGGGAGGCCAAATAAATATCAGTCCCCCCTCTTATTCTGGTCACTACAGTAATTCAACAAAATTAACTTCCTGTCAGTGTAGCAAAGTGCACTAAACCCTACTCGACATGGCATCTACAGATGGGCACCGGATAACCGGATATGAAAAATATCCGGATATGAATCCGCAAAGAAACGTGTATCCGGATATCCGCCGGATATCCGAAATGCTATTGTGTAAATAATTTTTTAAATAATTTGCATTGTTTCACCTTCATTAAAGTAGCTAAGCTGACGAAAAGAAATTCTGTAGTCAAACCTGAGTTAAAATATTGAAACACATTTGAATTACATGACGATTTAAAATTTTGATTTGTTTCGTGTTTTTAAATTATCTCAAAATTAGCCCAGTAAAGAATTTGCATCGAATACGCACTGTCAAGTACTAAATTTATTACCTTTGCAAGAAACAAAATCTATTTATATACATACCAAGTCACGTACTGAGTATGATGCTAATTAGCAAAAGGCAAGCTTGAAATTCTGGCAATCTGTAAAGGGCACATTTGAATTTCACAAGATGCAGAACCCATGGGCTCATAACTTTTGAATTCTAACCCCCACGCTAAGCGAATTTCTTCTCGTTCACCAAAACAGTCGAAAGTACTTTATCAGCCAATCTAGCTGTCTGAATAATGAACAACTTAGCGCGGATTTGGCGGCGACAACCCTGTCCTGGTTAGTGTGTTTTCAAAATGCAGAAGTTTCAAGGAAGCCGCAGCCTCCTCCCTGAGAGAGAAAAAGCACAGAATTGATTCAAAAAGTTTAGTTGTTACAGACAAATTTTCCTCCTTCGTGTCGTGAAATTTATAGCAAATTAGGTGCGCTAAATCAGCCTAAGTTTAAGCCTCCCCAGTATAACAAACACAAGTCTAAGCCAAAACTTAGACTAAAAGCCCAATCATAAAATTAGTCTAAAATTTAAGCTTAGTCTATTTCGGTCTGTTGATAAGGCGGGCACTAGCGGATCCAGAAGGGGGCGGGCGGGCGTACGCCCCCGTCAGGATTTTTTTGTAATAAAATGATAAGGTCCTCTCTACCTTGCAATTCCCCCCTTCAGAATGCTTTCAGCAATCTTCTAAACCGAATATCCGGCACTATTGAAACAGTTGCATAATAAAAACTATTTTTAGAGAGACGTTTACTGTCCAATATTATACACAACAAACTTGATCCTGAAATACCATTCCATCTTCAAATTATTGATTTCAATATATTACATACACCACATTATTTTTTGCTTGAATTCTATGAACAAAAAAACAAAAACGCCAGCCCATTCGGCTAATTAGAGTTAATTCGACAACCGAAATTCCATGACATTATCACTACGAACTATAATACTTTCGAAGACATTAAACAAACTACACGAATACAAACGTATTCTAAGACGACACAACGAGCGGAAAACATTCTTCCTAAAAATATCCATGGGATCATAGTAGATTTGATCCAAATTTAACTTACATCTAGCTTTCCATCTTGTAAATTGCGCATGTTAGAATAACAAAATTGAAAACAGCTTGTGTATTCCTATTCCCACCACAAGGCGATTTTCCATATAAAAATTTGGAACATGCAGCAATTTTACCTGTCGTTTCGTCACATATTCCACTCGTCTGTAAAAACAATGAAAACCTCTATTCAACTATAAAACCTTGTGCAAAAGCACGCGAATGTATATTAAACGGCTAACTTTAATCCGTATATCTAAATCTGGAAACCCGACGCACCCTGGTTGGGCTCAAGTTTTACGACCATAGCTATCACCTTGTGATTCAGGGTACTTGCCTTAGAGCAACAAGTTAAAACAAGTGCTTGAGAATAGAAAGGTGAGGTTCGGACACCAAAAAACCGTAAAATCGAGTTTCGGTTATTCGAAATAGAAAATTTTTTTCGGATATCCAGAAAATATCCGGCAAAAATTCCGAATATCCTGATATGAAAAAATATCCGCTGCCCATTACTAGCGGAATCTGCAACCAAAAATATTCTCTGCGTTCCAGTATGGGTAAATGCACTGTTACAAATGGTGCAGCTGTGTCACGTTTTGTCACGTTCTATATATTGGATAACATTTTGTCTGCGATGTAACCCAATATATTATTCCAAAAACAGTGGCTATCTGCTAACATCACGTATCGGTCACGTTTTGTCTTTCAATATATGATATTCACTAAATTGTCGGTCAACATCATATGATCATTCTAAAAATGTCTACTGAGTCAGTTGCATAACTAGGTTAGCGTATGGTGGAATATTATATGATACTAATAGACGTATGCCGCTAGTATCATATACTAAAGACAATGTAAATTACAATACTAATAATATGGCGGGAAATTTAAATTTTGGCAGAAAAATTTATAATTTGGCGGCAAATTTATATTTTTGGCGGGAAAATTCAAATTTTAACGGAAAACTTAAATTTTGGCGCGAAAATTCAAAATTTGGCGGGAAAATTCAAATTTTGGCAGGAAAATTCAAATTTTGGCGGGAATATTCAAATTTTGGCGGATTGTCTCATGATACGTCTTTAATTACATAATGGAATATCATATGATACTCCAAATTTGCTTTGCTGAAATATCATATCATACTTGCTGTTAATTTGGAATATCATATGATATTCACCAATATGTCTGATAGTGTCACGTGACATTCGAACACTTGTATGTTGAGATAACCTATTCCACTTTTGTTTGTCTGTATCATATGATGGTAGCAAAAAGTTATGTTGATGTCGAATCAACATGTGACAAAACGTGACCAGACTGCCCAGTTATAACGTGAACCTCACATTAGCGTTTAGTTTCGAACGTTTATATTAACATCAAACTTTGGTCTTCCTAGTTGAACCACTTTTATCAAGAATTAGAAAAAGTACTTTTGAGTTTTCACTACAACTCACAATCATTTTTTGTGGGTGCAAACGATCACTGTTAGATTTGATCAATAATTTCGAAGTTATACGAGTCTATTAAATGCAAATGGACAGACATATCACTAATGAAAATGAAAAACTATGCATAAATATTGCTTCCAATAGGCTAGCACTTTTACGTGATTTTATTAGTACCCAACAGTAACACTGTCTCGTTGAATATCATGTTATTCGCTGAAATTTTTTGGAAATCATATGATATTCGCATAAATGTCCCATAGTATCACGTGACCTATCGTCTCTTGTACACACTGATCATTTTACAGCGGCGGTTTGTACTATTGTCATATGACATTCAAGTTTTGCCTGTTGACCCGATATAAGATTCCGAATTTTAACGTTGACGTCGAATCAAAATGGGACAAACAGTGTCCAGCCTGTTTCGGTTATACCGTGAACCCCGCATCAGTATTAGGTATAAGCCATTCTTACGATTAGGCTTATGAATATGCTTATCCAACTATTATACGGCCCTATTCTATACATTGGTTCTGATTTGCAACGTCTTTCGTATGTGGGGGCAACATTCGACCTGCCATACACAGTATAACATGGATGCGACATAGTTTTATACTGCTCCAAAAAGAAATAATAAACTTTACTATCGGAACAGAATGTAAAATCAATCTTTGTAAAAATATTGAGCAAACTCGCTGAATAATAAGTAAATAAAGGCGGAAGCAATGTTTGCGCACCAAAATAATTTGTCTAATTATTTTTATCATACCAGACAACCATCGTTTCATATAGCTAACTATACTGGACTTTTTTGCACGCACTATCCTACTCTCTGACAGAATTGCAAAAAAGTATATTTATATTTTAAACGTTTTCTTAGCCTTAGGATCACACATTTTTCAACACTTAGGCTTTTGGCTTATGGATATGTTTAATCTACAATGGTGTTAAAAGTAACATTGGCAGACGACGATATATAAATAATTTAAAAACCAATAAGCTAAATTTTCGATTTCAACTCCGACTTGGCAACCGCTTGAATATGTACTTCGTCAGGTCCATCAGCC
The DNA here is from genome assembly GCA_030248215.1 of Enoplolaimus lenunculus. Taxonomy (NCBI): domain Eukaryota; kingdom Metazoa; phylum Nematoda; class Enoplea; order Enoplida; family Thoracostomopsidae; genus Enoplolaimus; species Enoplolaimus lenunculus. Next base: position 296,775 of record JASANG010002631.1, read on the forward strand.
AATCGTAAAACGCGAGTCCAAATGGCCATTGCTGCAAGGGGCAAATCCTGACTCACTCCCAATGCACCGTGGGCCTGTAAAAAACTTCTACGCAAATGTTATCCGAAACAAATGTTGAAAAAGAAATCAATTTATCTTGGCTTAGAGCGTGTAATATAATTTCAATTGATACACAAAATCTACAGTCACCATGCTACACCATGCTGAAAACTATTTTGATAAAGAAAAACGTCATGTAATTATTGCCAATGCCGAAGTTCAGGTCCGCCTGAAAGACGTCACTCTTTCGGGGAGCCCTAATTAGATACACTCAATAAAATTTTACACAAAATCGAAAAGAATAGGCCAAATTGAACATTATAAAATCGTCGGACCAACTCTTAGCAACAAATCTCAAGCAACAATCAAATTGTTTCTTTCAGGACTTGGAATGTTGTAGATGTAAATGATTTTTAACCCTTTGTCACATGTATATTTGCAATTTCACATTATATCATGTAATTTCAAAGTGAGGTTCAAACACCAGTCTCACGGGTGGGAGGCGTTTACGATGACCACTGAGCTATAGTAGCTTGACGGTCGAGCCCAAGGGTGTTCTCCAGTCTTGTGGAGATTTTACACTGCGCATATATGCTATGTGTTAAATACTGCTCGCAGTGCATGTATTGCTCGTACATTATTGTATTTAGTTGCTCATAGTATACTCTATGAGTGAAAGGGTTAAAGATCGATTACCTGAATTGCACGGTCAACCACTCGCGCCGCCATATTGGGAACGATAACTTTAATCATTGCAATTTCGCGCGCTGCAACTTTGTTGCCCACAGTATCCATCATATGCGCCGCTTTGAGCACTAACAGTCGTGCTTGTTCAATTTCTATTCGCGACTGTGCAATATTATCTCTGATGATCCCTTGAGCAACTAACGGCTTACCAAATGCTACACGCTGCGTTACCTAAAACAAAAACTCAAAAATTCTGCTGAGTATTTTTCGCAAAATATAAACCAGATATTAAAATAAAGATGTTTCTAATTGCCATTTATTTCAGATATTCATTAAAGACCATATTCTAGCCGTATACAATAACACGACTGAAACACTAGTTATGGTCAAATATATTGAGATATGAAAGTATACTCAATGTTTTCAAATTAAAAATTTTGTTTACCCTCCGGACCATAAGGTCTAATGCACGCTCAGCCATACCGATAGACCGCATACAATGATGAATCCTGCCTGGCCCCAGTCGACCTTGAGCAATTTCAAATCCACGACCTTCGCCAAGGATTAAATTAGAGGCAGGAACTTGAACATTGTTAAATATAATTTCAGCATGGCCGGCTAGAACAAAACACAGTGATAAAATCAGAATTCGTTGGCCACAAAAGTACGCGGGTTTATTTGACTGGCATCATCGTAAGGTTGACACTATTTTGCCGTGTGGCTCCGTCCATCACCATGCGGCGTCGTTACGCGAGTCATTCGCGACCATACCGCATAGCGAAGGACGGTAACATACAGCGACGGACGACAACGGACGGCGCTGGATGACATAAAACTTTCAAAAAACATAGCGAATATCATTGAATACTAAAGTTGAATGTTCCTCAAGATACAACATCTCATATTAACTAAATAAATTCAACTTTGTCAAATAGATATATAATTAAATACCTAACCAGCTTGAAATGTGTTAACTTAAACGACTTGGGAGCATAACAACGACAGTTAAAACTCCTCGTATATGGAGAGCCCAACAGTCAATGTGTCCAATACATAAAACTATACATTTATAACTCGAGCAGGTGAGTGTTATCAGTATTAGGTCCGGATACGTCATCATTTTGCCGGACAGTATATACCAACTCTTACCTAGTCATCAGCAAAGCACGATGAAATTTACCTAATGTACAAGAGTCAAATAAAATGTCTATATATGTAAAAACAAGGCAAATCACACATCGGTCGCAAACCTGGTGGATCTTCATATCCAAAGGCTTTCATAGGACGCACGACTTTAACGCCTTTCGCATTCATTGGTATTAAAATCATTGACTGTTGCTTATGACGCGCTGCGTTCTGATCGGTTTTACCCATAAAAATGCAAATTTCGCAGCGTGGATCACACGCTCCTAAAATGCAACACATATATATTGTTTTTCAAAACAATCTATCATTATTGTTATTGTTGACTCAGGGACAGAATGCCGAAAGTACATAACGCACCTGTTCTTTGTTAAGTCACCTCGTGTTAAGAGAAGCTAAACAAATTTTTACCCATATTACTTCAAATATAGTATACAAACCAGAAATGAAAGTGGAGCGGTTTGTGGCGGCCCGGCCCACGACAGTTTTTTCTTAACCGCGACAACAGGCCTTCATAAAAAAATCATGCGGCATCTGCCCCACGAAAATAGCAGTTTTATACAACAAAAAATTAACAGCATTGTATCCATAGTTTTATACAATTAATCAATCTTCTCGCGACTTTTACTGTTCACAACACCTGCAAACTGAATCTAGTAAGCGGCGAACTCGAAAAATTTAATGGACGATAAAAATCTAAATATGCAGTCTCCGAAATAGTTTTCAATTTACTTTTGAGCTACATTTGTAAAACCGAGAGGATACTTCTCGTTCAATTTTCGCCCCATTTTTCGGAGCTGCCCCATGAAGCGGCCAAATCCGCCCACCCCACACCTCACCCATAGCCCGCTTCCGTCTATGAGACAAACCATTCTTTAGTGCGAAAAAGCCATAATATACGATCACCAAGACACCTTTTTCTTCCAGTACAAAACAGAATCTACAAATATGAGATTATTTCTTTTCAAAGCTTACCGCTAATATACCATTTATGTCCATTTACAACATAGCTATCACCATCTTTAACGATTGAACCTTGGATGTTAGTTGCATCCGATGATGCCACCTGAAACAGCCGATGATCACAATCAATAATTTGTAAGACTAATAACGGTTCACATCACCAATTCGATGTACACTTTCAACTGTATCCATTTAAATTCTATAAAATAAAATGGATGTTTGTTCTTAGATTTAATATAATTTGCGAAATAAAAATACTAACTCCAGGCTCAGTCATTGCAAAACATGATCGAATCTTCCCGTCTAATAGCGGTTGAAGCCATTGCTTTTGCTGTTTTGGTGATGCGTATTTCAACAACACTTCCATATTGCCAGTGTCTGGCGCTGAGCAATTAAATACCTTAAAAATAAAATGAACCCCGCTTAGTTATTGAGTAAAGTAAATTAACGCAAAAATAAAAAAACCAACCTACCTGTAACCTTTAAAAACCATAGTCGTGCTAGCAATTGCTTTGTGTACAGATCTTTAAAAAGACTATATATTGCGTGTCCAAGAATTTCCGATTCATAGCCGATATTTTTTAACTTAACAGTGAGTTGAAATGCTATCAATTTCACTTGTTGGCATATATCAGTGGGCCTGGTCAGGGAATCTGTTATATCACTTGCATTTGTGTTTGAAAAAATTAATCGCGCATTTAATGACATAATGTAGTGTCCTATTAGTTATTTAAGCATAGTGTATTAAAACTGAAACCAGCACCAGTATCGGCATTGTCAAAGTTTGAAAATAAGAATCGGCATCGGAGTCGGCGACAGCAAACTTTTTGGTATCGGCACATCAGTAGTCTAAATCATAGCAGACAGCTGTGAGACAGTGTTCATGAATTTCCCATTAGAACAGGAACAGTAGAAACAAACAAATGTCTACTTGGCTGACAAGTTTCTGATACTTCCTCCCTGGAAATCTCTAACAGGACATTAGAAAGTTCTTTTTATAGGTACCATAAGTAAAACTTTAACATGAAAATATCCTCCTTGAAATGAAATTTTGGCTACACTACTGATGAAAACGCACCTCGGGCGCGAAAGCACAGCGACCCATTTGCTCACAAATATGCGCGTACTCGACGTTGGTCAGCCATGGTGCTGCGTTCGGAGATCGTTGTAAGCCAACCAAAGACACAGGTACGAACAAATTCCACAAACCTTCTGATTTTGCCTTCTCCTAAAAGAATTAAAGCTGTGGTATGTTTAAAATTCAAGTGATGTTCAAACCGATCAGGAACAGACTTCCCCTGAACCTTAGTTGTACTTTTAATAATATTATACAAACAAGATATCTGCCTGATAGGCAATTATGAGGTCACTGCGAGTAAGAGGAACAGCTTCATGTGTTGATTTGAGCCATTTCAGGTATTTTAATTTCAAGTTAATAATTGTTGCAGAATTAATTACATTTTGCTAATACATACAAATTTAAAACATTGTTGCCCATTCAGCATCACATTATGAGAAGTATTAGAATTTTTCCTGCTGTATCAGAAGAATTTCTGCCATATTATGCCAAAATACAGAGATACTTTTGCTCAAGTTGCTATTTAGTTGCGTGTTACATCACGGCATCTAATTTTTTACTCGTGATTACTAAAATCCGTTTTGGATAAGAAACATAAAAAATTTGACAACAGTTTATATACTTATTCTTAAAAGGAAGCTCCACATTATTTTAAGTTGTTTGCTGCGTGGCAAGTGAACCTAGTTTACATGCGCAAATTTCAAGCGGCAAAATTTGTCATTTCGTGCAGTTAATTGGTAGCTCCGCTAAAGTAAATAAACCTGAAGGCACTGTGCTACCCACTGCGCCGAGAGTACGAATGCAGTTTTGGCCGTTCTTGGAAGCATTACTTGTTGCTTCGCTTGCCATAGGCCGCAACGAAGGTCACTTTTGAGACTTGGGAGGGCAAACTTTTTGGCTACCTAGCATATAAACAGTTGTAGCAATAATAAGATTATTTGCACCAATATGATTTTATTTTGCCCCAGTGACAGTCAGTCACTTGCAAAGAAAATCAAATTTTCTTAAATAATACATGACAAAATACCTCTGTGTATTAAACAACACGTTTGTTACTCAAAACGTCTTATAAGCTTGGCTGGGAAAATGCAGGCTTTTGATGACCGATTATTGTTCAGATAAAGTATTCTTGTTCAATCTTTAAACACTTTTTAGGAAACAACACTGAAATCTGTTTAATTCACAAATAATGTCCCTACTGCAAGTTCAAAATGGCGATAAACTGCGATCAGAAGGTTGAAAGCGTTGTAACTTTGCGACGCTGTTCTACCACAACTAGTTCACCTTAAGCTTTTCAATCTCTGGATTAGGCGTCCATTGCCGTTTGGTATCAGCAGCATACGCTGTAAATTCCTGTTCTCTGGGCAAAATTTTGTCGTCAATGAACTTTAACACTTTACCATATAGTGATCGTGCACGAGGCGACATGGCATCAGGTGTAACCGGGAACAATTTAGGGGCATTGGGTTCAGAATCACAAGAGTTTAAGGTAGCGGAAGAAGAATCCTGGGAACCACAAGTTACGGGATATGAAACTTCCGTAAGCTGCTGGGTTTGTTCGTATCCAATAGAAGCAAACGTTTCGACTAACGCGCCCGCGAATTTGGCATTAGGTGCACTCGCTTGTCCTAAAACTATAATTATATTAAAAGAAAAAGGTACATATTTATGTGTACAATATTCAATTATCTTTGCATCTATTATAAACTTAGCAATTTATTAACCACACAATTAAGACGGCTAAAAGGTAAAACTTCTAGGTAACTGAATTTATACTATGCATACGTCCAGAAAACACTTTACAAGTGCCGAAAGATATTGATTGGTTTCTCACCCTCCCTTAAATCATCTATGAAACGGTTTTGTTCACACCGCTTATACCATTGTCTGTAATAACGAATAAAAGTTCAACCTGTCAAATCCGCAGCCAATAAGAATAACAGACCACCGTATCTATGAAATTCACACCATATAATACACCAATTGATTGTATTAATCGCTATGCATTACCAATAACCTTAAAACACCGAACTAAGAGTGTTATATTACAATAGCTTCGAAATAATGTAGACCTAAAAATGTAGTTTCGCAGAAATTTAAAATATTTTTAGTTATGTACCTTGTAATGCCCGTTTATATACGCCCTGAAGTATCGCCGCCATGCGAAAACATACAAACGCAAGATAGTATCGGAACACATGCATATTGATTGCAGGTTCAATTTTAGTTATACGGCAATAATTGTCAACAATAGTGGGAATGTCTGGTATACCAGGAACGTTATTGTTACGAAGGCCTATATGAAATCAAAATAAAGACAGTGACTTTGAGAATGTTATTTTATAGCAGCGCGATACATTACAAACAAAAGTTTTAGCATGATCCTTATATTACTTGAAAGCTGTTTGATCCTTATATTACTTGAAAGCTGTTTGCTATCTCAACATTAGTTATATGTTATATATCTGAACACCAACAATACGCCACCGAAAAGTTCCAGACGAAAACCAGCCATAAATAAGACCTTTGTCCTAAAAAATTTGTCATCCATTTTCAAAATTTGTCAAAAGAATAGACAGGTTCAAAATAAACTATAGCTAAAATAAAATGTGGAAAATTTCCTACGTCTTCCTTTTAATTTTGATGTTAATCTTTAAACAAACCTAGCATTTGGAAATTTTCTACAGGAAATACAGAATGATAAAACTTTTCAAGCCAAAATACGTAACTTTATGTATCATTTTTGTGCTGCAAGATAGCGGTTAAAACGACTAATAGCAGGCAGTATAGCGTACTTGTCACTAATCTGTACTCAGCAGAGAATTATCAATCACCTTTCATCAATGGAATATTTGCTGGCATGAGCAAAGTCAAGCAAAATACAGCCAAATCTGTTAGCGGATCACCAAGTGTTGACAGCTCCCAGTCGATAATTGCTCGCACACTGAGATCTCCGAAGTCAAAAATTACGTTGTCTACTCTAAAAGTCGAAAAATAGCACCAGAGATACGCCGGCACAAAGTGCCAAAACTAAACTCATATTTGATCAGCCCGAACCAAATACTAACATTCAAGGGCAGTGCTACAACAATTGTACACAATGACTGTAAAGAAACATAATAACGGCGCTATATCCACACCTAAAATCACCGTGAACCAATGTGGTTCTAGTGTTTTGCGGCACATTTGCATTCAACCATTCGATAAGTCGGTTCATTGAACTTATTTCATCTGTTTTGCTGAACTCATACTGTTTGGTCCACCGAGCTAACTGGCGCTCAATATAATTGCCTAAAATTACAAAAAATCTAGCGAGCATAAGCAATTTTTAAATGTTACTAAGCTAAAATTTAGCTTTGAATGCAATGCGAAAGTTGTTATACAAGCAAAACAAGAGAGAACCGGTAGTATTTCAACTGTTAACGACACATAAAATGTCACCATGCTCCAGGTAATAGTTTGCTTTGAGTACCGTATTTTACAGAGGCGCCGCAATTTCCTTGGTCTGTAATAATATATCCCATAGAGCCACATTAGTGAACGTGTTTGAATAGAAATATTAAATTTTAACGAGAAATATACAAGAGAATATTTAACAAAACGTGAAAAATATACGAAAAAATAACAGATGGTATTCAGAACATGGTACATGACAACCAGTTTTAACCAGACACATTAAATTGACATTGTGAGATAATCTTACCTGTTTTGCCAAAACCAGTCAAGCCAGCTAAATCTATATCAACCGAATGAATCTGTGCTAAAGCCCTGATGGTTTCATCATAGACACGGGTCCTTTGTGTGGGACTCAAACCAGGTAAAGCCGGCTCAGTGAAAATTTGGCCATCCACGTAAGACATGACATAAAACGGCGTTCCAATGACATCGGAATCAAGACATAGGCAAACCATTGGTGGAACAGTCACGCCATGGCATCTAATTGCTCGCATTACTTCATATTCACGTTCGATTGCGTGCGCTGATGGTAGTAGTTTGCCTGGCTGAATCCAAACAAAACGTTACTATCCACGTGATTCTACTTTCCAACTTGAGAAAATAATTCGTGCTCGCGTACTCAAAACGCAAATAACGACTAGATTACATACGTTCCTATTATTTCGCCAATATATATTAAAATAAATACTTACAGGTTTCTTCCGCAACACTAACTGCCTATCACCATATCTAATATAATACGTTGGATTCGATTGACCGTGTTTATACTGTCGTATATATGATGGTCCAGTTGGTGGTCTGCCAATTTCTGATGTCAAATAAGGCCTAAGACAATCAAGACTTCTGTAAATGCTAAGTTAATTAATATAATACAACATTGTTTGAAAACAACCTTCCAATAATACCAGATCGTTATAAACACATTGACTGGATTTCTAAAACCCTACATTAGTAAGACTTCATATTTAGTTATGTTCTAAGTATTTACTTAGACAATTTGTTGTTTGAGAAACGTATTTAAGTTAAGTAAATACTCAAGTTACTAACGAAATTTGATGTTTTATAGATCGAAATTGCAGCCTCATTGTAGTTTCTTTATAAAAAGTAACACTATGAGTTCCTTGTTACGGCAATGGATCAAAATTGGCGCTTATTTGTTTTGTTCAAATAGCTAAATATTCACTTTAGACAGTAGATAGTAGTTTGGTTACTTACGTTAAACTTAAGTCGCGAATTTAAGCATATACTTAACCTTTAGCAAAAAACGCCAGATGTGAGCGACTATCATAACAAGACATACCAAAGAGGCATGCATAATCAGCGTATTATTTCAATTAGACCAAAGTTAATACGCCTGAACTGTTAGCCTGCAATATATCAAATTTAGTCAGTGACTTACGTAAGTGTTTACTTAAATACGCTTTTCAAAACGACAAAATAAATTGAAAAGCAGCAAATTGCAAAAATCTCACAAGCAAACTAACAAGCTTGAATAGAAAAAAGAGTTATGTATTTCTGAAACAAGTATATAATTCCAAACATTTACGAACATTAATTTATCCATCGGTATTTCCATGCCTCTACGAACATGTGTTGTCCCTGGAACAAATCCTCGAATGGTAAAACCTAAAACCTGCTCCAAATCAGCGATAGCTTGCGCGGGATGATCTACCTAAAACCACAGAAAATACACTAAATTCTTTAACACGGTTTATCTCACAATGCAACTTGATATTCTGGGACCGATACAAGCAAAACCAATCTGGAAATTTGCAATAAAAATCAGTCTGCTGTAATAAAATTTCTGAACAACTAATTACTTGTTTGTATGATTTCGTGCTGACGCAAGCTATAAATTCAGTTGCGTTTTCTGGGCTACATGAATACTTTTGTCACCTCGTACCAAAACAGCTTGGTATATAGTTTTATTAATGTTATACTTTTCCGTTCTGCGATAACTTTCGCACACTGGTGCCAACGTTTGCTGATTGTTTCAATTTCAAGTACACATAGCTTAGATTCCAATCCATAAATTGCTCACTAGAAAAGACAATATAACTTTACAACACGAAAAAGCACCTTTATGGCCTTCATGCCAAGTTCTTCTGCTGCACTAACATTCCACTTAAGGTCATCAAGAAAGATTGCTTGTGACGGCTGACACGACAATTCTTTAAGCGCTTCCTCATAAATTTCTCTATCGGGTTTGCGCAATTTCATATAACAAGATTGGAACACCTATAAATTGCAGCCAGGCAGATGTTCGTTATGGGGTTAAACGATACAGATAAAGCACCAGATGTTTAATTCTTTTAGATTCAGGATCATTTAATACTGAAAAGTTTAACGCTTTGCCCGAAAATACTACTGTATAACCTTTAAATTTCGAATACTTGGATTTTAGTTTCCGCGCAAAACTTTCTCTATACTTTCAATACGAGCAGACAATCTGAAACCACAATAATATCAGAACCGGGATAAAATTAATTATAAAACTCACATAATCGAACACATTGCTTTGTGGAATTAACATAGACTGTCTTTTTTCGTGATCCAGAAAAAAGTTATTAGTTAACAACGCAACCGTTATGCCTTCTGCCTGTATACATTTCACAGCATCAATCATTTGGACGTACACAACTGGATCCAGGCAGAGTTCACTAAATATGGGAACGATGTCCAACGGGCAACGCGAGTTCTTTTTGTTCTAAAATTTCGTAATACAGTGCTGACAGAAATAAATAAAGCTAGAATTAAGTATTACGCAGAATCAGTAAACAATACGGAAAATAGTGAGGCTAAATGAACCAATGTAAATAAATCAAGCCTGTAACAATTTGAACCTTCATAATGGTTAAAATTTTGAAACTTGCATGTCAAGCTATTCTAACAACAAATGTTAAATGTATATATCACTCACAGGAAATTAAAATAACGCCTTTTCTATAAGTTCATGCAAAAGCAGCTTTATAGTAGCCCACCAAAACGTCATAACGCTTAGCTTACACCGCTTTACGTTTCACCTGATTCCAGTAAACACGACTGTAAGATTCTTCAAATTCAGGTACTGATATCACACCAATTTCTAAGTCCTTAAACTGCTTGGACACATCATCATCGAACAGAGCTTCAATGATACTGTTTTTGCGAAGATTATAGCGCGTTTCCATCGCTGAAATTAAATTTTTATAACTATAAAATCATAGAAGGCTCAGACAACCCAAGTGCAACGTACAAAATTTAATGAATTCAGAATCAATGTACAGTATGCAAATTGAACGGCCAATCGAAAAGGTCACATCCGAAAAAAGTTCACAATAAATTTTCACCTTCCCATAATGGTCTCGGCGGAGGAGTTAGCACGCCGCCCATATCGAAGATAACACACTGCACGCCTGCAGTATTATAATGACTAGATCTTGTGGATGTAGTACATGGCATGATAACATTGCCGCCAAAAACGGAAGACATATTACGCATACATAATAAACTACGGGTCGCAGCCATAGGTTGTGATCGCGCAGCTTGCATTGACAAGCGTCTGGCTATTGTTCCCATATCTAGTACGCTGAGTTAATAGCAACAAACAGTTATTTAGCAATAGTCTTTCGGTTTACGTATATAGACTACCACAACCAGATACCAATCGCATAGGGTAAGATATAGAAAATCTCTCCTGGTGCTAGTATATGCATTTACTTAACGCGAATTTAAGAACAAACGGACACTTTTGTCAGCTGAGCTATTGTCCAACCGCAAATAAATAAATTTTTTTGCAAAATTTAAATGGGCCAGCTGCCTATGAAATCTGAAAGTTGTTGAAAGATTCGCTGACCTACATGTAGGCTATTTGTGCATGCACTATAGCTTTAACAATTCAGCTGCGAATGACTCTATCCAGGTTGCTGGCATGAAAAAAAGTAACACGTTTGTGTGCAGAAACCATGGTCATCTTAGAAACACTGTAGTGTTTTCTAAATATGATTCCAACACCTATAGTGCGGATTTTGTAAAAGTTAAATGACCCACCCCTGTACGAAATCTAGAACTTTTTCTGAAACACCATAACCAAATCGTAGGTCCGTTGTGTACGCACCATAATTTGAGTAATCCAGCTGCTAAGGACTGGAATTTGATTGCTAGCATGCAAAAACATAATCCGATACTAGGTAACAGTGCCCCTAGAAGGGACAGATTGTGATATGTTTCGCTTGAAGCATGTAATAGAGTTTAAACAAGGGTTAGTTAGACCATACATAGATCAGTAGGTAATGCTTATAATATTAGGTCCATAACTTCTATGAAAATAATTGTCATCTATATCTTTGACGGCTGTCTTTCAGTGTTAACACGCTTGCGGTCAGTGTAACAAGAAACATATGGGCCCAGCGGACATCACCTATCAGCTTAATTTTATCGTTTGTTGGGTTTTACAATGTTCAGTTTATAAGTGATCTAATCTAGCATTCTGCATTGAAAGAGGATATCTTTGAGTTTTAAAATATTATGTATCTAAAAGTTGATTAGCAAATATTTCAATATTGCAAAATTACAAATTGCGTCTATTGATTATCGAATAAAAAATGTCACGCATAAGTGCTCGACTATTTTAGCTATCTTTACCATGACAATTTGATGATGTGAAATCGGGAAACTTTTCCAAATTGTGTTCTGTGCCGTGACATATTTAGGCTATTCATCTAGAAATTACAATTCAAACGTTGCTAAATTAGATGACAACTATTTTCATAGAAGTTATGGAGCTAATATAAGAATTATCTACTGATCTATAATCTAACTAACCCTTGTTTAAACTCTTTTACATGCTTCAAGCGAAACATATCACAATCTGTCCCTTCTAGGGGCACTTTTACCTAGTTTCTTTCTTTTACATGGGATACGGTGAGGTTTAGCTATAATGCATGGAAGGTTATTACAAAATATTACTGTCTTAGTTAGCAATTTCAGTAGAACAACCATCGCAGGGACACGTAATCTATTCCACGGTGTCATTAGCATCACACAATAATATCAACTAGCTATGGTAACATATTTGTAATACACTTTTTTCGAAAAATTAGAAAAATCAAACTTTTAATAACTTAAATGAGACGTTTAGCTGTCCAATTTGTGTATGGTGTCGAAGCGGCTAATTAGGATATTCTATACGTAAGTTACCACATTCAAGCTCTGCTTTCCTGCAGAGAACATTCTGCAAAACTTTCAAAAAGCATGCATTCTCGATGCTTGAAACATATATTGTAAACACTAGCGTGTTTCAATGATTGTGCAAAAACCTTTCCACTTTTCTTCCACTTTTGCACCGTTAGCTATGTAATATACGCTCTTTTGTTTTCGTTACATATATAAATAAAATTTTAAAATCGTCTAGATTTTGGCTTTAACGTGGCATGGTTTAAACCTTAAAGCGTGTGAGACATACCCGTCCTAGTGCATGACAATAAATGCAATGCAGATTGAGTTATATGCTTTCTTGCTGCATACGGTCGACACATACAGTCGACGAAAAATGCAGTAGGAGAGGCGGGCTACGTAGCGCAGTGGTAGCAGCGTCTCCCCGACACGCAGTGGATCGTTAGTTCGAAACCATCCATTATGGCCCATCCACGATACAGTGCGTGCGCTAGTGTAAAGAGTTGTCCATTAACCCGGTAAAAAACTATGCCAAAACAGTACTGCTGTTGGGGTGTACGGACATTTCACGGGTGTTCTGAGGCAATGTATGTTTTCCACACACTGTCGGATTGGTGTCTGGACAACGTTACGTACAATGTATAACGAGTTGAAAAAACAGCGCCCTTGCAATAGCATGCGCGTAAAATATGTACAAAGTTAGCGGTAAATATGACATGTGCGTATGTAGCCCAACCTAGAGTGTATGGACAAATCACTAGTGTACGCAGGCTATTGTGCCAATAATATGCTGCAGGAAGGAGGCATGGTTTGTCATAAGGCTCTTTTAAGGCACTGGTCCTATTTATGACATTCTATATAGGTAGTCTGTCTGAGCGATGTTGTTCCCTCCTCAGACTAGGACATTTTTTACATACCCATTAATGAAATTGTTTTAGTAGGGGAAACGCTAAGGCGAATACAACACTTGCAGCGTGCAAACCTTACAGTTCAGTGGTGTATTCGGTATGACATAGCGTGGATTTGTTACCATACACTCTGACAGCAAGATAGTTGGCGTGCTCCTTGACATTGAGTGCGATCGCGAAATATGGCGACTGCAAGCTAATATAAAGAAGAAAGTACCTAAAATTCGTTGTACGCTAAGTGCTTAATAGCACTGATTACATTTTTAGTACACCATATTTGCTTGTTTGGTCATCATATTTACAAAACGAAAACAATGAATCGTAAGTTTATTAGCTTCAACTATCGGTTTTCTTAAATACGATACGCATTCTTAGCTAGTTTCACTTTTGTCCTAGTTTAGGACTTAGTGATTCCAATAACATAACGAATACAAATTAAGTGATTGGAACTTATGCGGCCAGTTGTTAATTTACAACACACAAAGTTATCGGTAGAATGCGGCGAGTAGACATTTAAGCATAGTAACTAAGCGTAGAATGTTCGCATGTTGTTCGAAATCCTGACTGAAAAAATTTACTTACATTCTTTTATTCTAGCTCACTTGTTATTCAATTTTAGTTATATAATAGAGATGGCATCAGCTGATGACCCAGTTTCCGATTTTCTTTCGCGGGAACAAGAGAATTTGGCTGGCATTGACGATGATTTTATCGCCAACGGCCAGAATGCTGGTAAGACTAAAATCATTTTGCAAGATGTGGTTCACCACGTAGCAAAATTCGAAATCCAAAATTAAATTATAACGTTAAAGTAGAATGTTGAAGAGGTGGGCTACGTGGCGCAGTGGTAGTGCGCTTGCCTCACAATTCGAAGGGCGTTAGTTCGATGCCCCACTCTGTAGGCCCCCTGTTCCTGGTGCTTAATTAAAAAGGTCAGGTCAGAAGTCCCAGTTCCTACTTAAACTGAGGTCGGGGCTACGCCGTCAGCGCAATACTACGTAAATTACCGTGCTTTGAATACGGCGTCCAGTCAAAAATAGGATGGACGGTGAAGGGACGACCTTGTTAAAAATTGGGGCATGTACGTACGTAAACATGTGAGACAATGCACATTGTTATATGTATGCTAGGCGGCGGCGTTCGGTTGTCGTATAGTCGACGATTTAATTGAAAAGGCGGGCCACGTGTCGCAGTAGTAGACCGCTTGCTTAAAAATAGTTAAGCCGCTAGTTCGAGTCACCTCTGTATGCCTGCTTTTCCAGATGGTTAATAAGGCGCTCAGGCAAGAAATTTCAAGTACCTATATATTTAGTTAGAATCTTATATATATATGTTTTGAAACGGTGTGTGAATGTCTTGGTTTTAAAATACAGGCCGTGATCCTGATACTTTTTCTCGTCAATTTGATGTTTTATTTGTGCGTATCGCAAATTTTATAAACTGAATAAGCGCAAACGCAGGCCGCAAGCATGCAATCATTTATTCTTCCGCATTTTGATTATTTCTGTTGAGATTGTTTATTTTGGTAGCAAATGGAGCGATACAGAATGGATTCGATGTATCAGGTGGTTTGAACGATTTTGATCAATTTAATGGACAGCCTAATGGACTAACAACTGAACCAGGAGGAGAAGATGCCGGATTTCCTTCTGAATTGGCGGTGAGTTTGTATGGTAGAACTTGAAGTTGTTTAAATCTACGGCAATACTAACTTCTAGCAACATTGATTAAAATTAAAGCTTCAAAATTCAGATTCCTATTGATTGTGGAGAACTCGTTTTGAGACGGAATTCTAGTCGGAATCGGAATTCCGTTTGCACCCCGCCTTTCTGATCGTCACTCCGTACGTTGGTCCGTCAGACGAGACTCACGATCTCTGAACAGATTTTGATAAACTATTAATTTCTTTGCTAGTTTATTATCCTGGACTGTTATTTAAAATCTACAATGTCAAAAACCTATATATAAAGCTTCAGCTGAATATCTCCATCTTGAAATAGAGACAGACTCATCGGTTGCAATTTGGAGTTGCTTGGAAATGCAGTACCAGCAAAATGTGTGGCATTTAAACATGTAAAAAGCAGTTTTATGAACGATAGTCCGGATCACAACCCCATAAACCGGATATGGAAGCCAGTTGTTTGCCAGATGTTGAATCGGAACCCCGAATGTCCGATGTTGTTGTGATAGGTGGGTTGGATCATCATGTTATGCGTGGCCTTGCTCCAGACCGAGAAATTCGGCTACTTTCTTCGGTTGCTTCCATAAGTCGATCGGTTGCAGAGTTGTAGGGTTAGAAGGGCACTTGAACACGTGCTGCACATCGTGGGGGCGTGTCTTGCAGCTCGGACACTTGTTTTCGACGGACGAATCTATTTTGCACATGTACGAGTTCAGCATCTTGCTATGGCCCGACCGTAGTTGTGCCATTGTGCATCTTGCTTCTCTGCTGAATTCTTTCTCCGACTTTTCGATGTCAGGCGGAGGCCTGCAGAGAACTGCATTGGCGGTGTAATTACTCAGCACGCGGTTGACGGTGTCGGTGTGAATCGTTTCAAGTCCCTTCTTGTAGTTTCGCGGGTCCATAGAAACATCTGCCCCTTCTTGTATTCGTCGGATTGCTCTGTCGTATTTTCTGAACGTGCCCTTCATGTTGCGAGGTGGTAGACGCCACTTAGTCAGGTGGTGGCATGGATGAGACTCGCGGCGGCAGCTGAGTAGATACTGTTTCGAGAGCATCTCCGTGTGTGGTTTGACTGGCAGCATTAAAGTTTCCTGGTGTAGGTGATCGACGTTGGCTGTTTGATGACAGCCGGTGGCTACACGCAGAGCTTGGTTTTGGGCGAGTTGCAGAGTTTTCCAATTCCGATCGCTGATGACCGGTGACCAGACCGGTTAGCCCCTGCAAGGGCCTTCAGGACATTTGTACGCTGTTTGACTTTGGTCGCTTGCTTCGTACAATGTGCTGTGAACGTATACATGGTATCATGGGTGACACCGAGAATTTTGGGAGCCTTCTCCAGCGAAACGACAGTGTTGTTTAGCACTACTTGCGGGTGGCGTTGTGCTTCCTTCGTGCTTGGTGTGAAAAGCGTGACGGTCGATTTTTCAGCTGATACAGGTAGGTATCTGTCTTCCAGAAACCGGGTAAGTAGAGGAGAATAGTCATTCAACCTGTCCGTCAGCTCATCGATGTTACTCCCATTCGTGTAAATTGAAATATCGTCGGCGTACATGACCATGTTGACATTCGGAGGCGGTTGAGGTATCGAGTTGAGGTAGAACGTGAATAGCTGCGGTGACGTAACTGCGCCTTGTGGAACCCCCGTGTGGACGTTGTTAGCTTTTGACAGGATGTTGCGGAAGTTGACTCGAGACTGACGGCCACGTAGGTAGTTGCTGAACCAACGGACGATGGCTCTGGGCATGGTTGAGCCACAGAGATCCCCTATGAGGGTTTCATGGTCCACCATGTCAAAGGCTTTGGATAGATCGAGTTGAAGAACCACTGTGCGATCTGGGGGAGCGCGTTGATTGAAGCCATGGCTGATGCTGTGGTTGAGTTCCATTAATGCAGATGTAGTTGAGTGCAGCTTTTTGAAGCCGTGCTGTTTGGGATCTGATGGCAGATGTTGAACTAGCAATGGAAGGAGCAATCGTTCCAGTATTTTGATTGACGGGCATAATAACGACACTGGCCGGTATGACTTTGATGACGACGGGTCCTTGCCAGGCTTGAGCAGCGGAAGAATTGTGGACATCTTCCATATGCGTGGGATTGCACACCTTTGAAGCGACAGGTTGAAAATGCACGTCAGGTAGTTGATACCATGCGGGCCAAGATACTTGAGATGTACTGTTGATATCCCGTCAGGACCGATGGCTTTTGAGGCTTTGGCCAACCCAATTGCGGCTGCGGTTTGGGCTGCGTTGAACGTTGGTGCATCTTCCAGCGGCATGCGTTTCACTTCTCAGATGAGGGTAAGGTAGGACCTTGAAGACTTGTGTTCCCGTACTTGAGTGAACTGCTTGTTGAAGAGCATTGCGATCTGTTTGGAACAATTTACACTTTTGCCATTGAACACGATTGCTTGCGTGCCGGTGGTGGAGTCGGCTCCTCTTGTCAGCGATTTAATTGTTTTCCACAACTTGTTGGTTGATGTGTGGCAGTCATATGTGCTTAGGTGTTCACGCCACTTCGTTTGCTTGTAACTTTGAACGATGCCTCGGATTTCGGAGTTCAGCTCGAAGATTCGCTTAGAGTTCGGTTCCCGTTCTCTGAGGCTGTCCCTTTCTTTGGCTAGAGCGGCTGCTTCTTGTGGGTAGTTCGGCTTGATCTTAGGTATTCTACCCGTAGGAATATGGTGACCCGAAGCCTTGTTGACAATTCTTCTGAATTTCTTTTCTGCTTTTAGCAGCGAGGTCGGGGGGCTCAGGGCACTGAACTTCTCTTCTGTTTCCGCACAGAAACCATCCCAATCGGCCTTGTTGAGATTTAGGTAGGTTTTACGTTCTGACCATACGAAGCCAGAATCTTGAGCAAGGGAGATGATCACAGGCAGGTGATCAGAGCTGAGCTTCTTCTCAACGGACCATTCGGTGCACGGCAGCAGGGAATGCGATGCCAGCGATATGTCCGGCGCTTCTCGGCTAGTAGCTATTGCCAGGTATTAAATCGGAACAGACTGTCCGGTCGATCTCCGGCTAGTAGCTACCAAATTTCCTGAAATTGACGAGAATATTGGAATGCGCAATATCCCGAATCGAACCGGGACAATTTAACATGGTATACGTACTCATCAACTTTCGTAATTAATACTTCTCGATTAAAATTTGGTGGTATCTTTATATATTTGTACTGTTCATTAGAATTTATTGTGATCCATACGGAATTTCAGCAATAAAACTAAGTATATAATATCTAAATTACGTATTTATATAATGACCCTAAGAAACTTTTTTGACAAAGTTTTTTATGGTCGTTTTTGTGTTTTTAGTTTGTTGCTTTCGTGACAATCATACTAAAATATCCTATAAAAATTGAAAACGGCTGTAACTCCACCGGTTATTCCAATGTACAAATCAATAGCACCAACATAAAGAGCTAACGATTTTGCTTTAGAAAAGTTGCTAAACTGTTGTATACTAGGCTAGATATAACATTTTTAGCTTGATCAAAATAGTGTTCTGCAAACTAACAAACATTGTGATTTTTGAAAATGCTAGCGGGTTTTTCAACGGTACCAAATTTTTTATGATCCAGTTATCGTGAAAGTCGTCAAGACTCTTTTCAGTATTTTGTGGACATTTGAAAATGTTCAATTTTCGTAGGACATTGCTGTGTATATATAATATAGTATTTTGAAAACAAATTACTCAAAGAGGAAGATGTGCATAGCTTTAGTCTTCAGACCAGGGTTCAACAGGTTGCCAAGAAATACCGAAACTGCATATTTAGGTGTATAGTGCAACAAAAGTTAAAAATTAATCTCCGAGAATGTAGAATACCGGAGGAGGATGTCGTTTCTCTCAGCTTTCATTTCGTATCATGGCATGGAAATTACCGTGAAAACATGAATAACATGCACTCTGCAACAGATATGTTGAAATACTGATATTACGCATACTAATTACAAAGACTCGGCATCAGGGTGCAACCGGAATTACAATTTACCGGAACCGGAACCGGAATTTAAAAATTTTACCGGAACCGGAAACGGAACCGGAAAGTGAAAAATGCATTTCACCAAAAATTTCATTTTATTCTTATTTTTTGCTCTATTATTTGTGAAATAACCTTAGTCGAACATAGGTATTTATTTTATTTGTTGTATTTTAGATTTTCGTCGTCGACTGAAGTGAAATCCACCATCATTGGCTTATATTTGGAGTACAAGTGGCTTTCAAAAGAGATTCTTAAAAATTAGCAAAGTTAAGAAAACGGCCCAATTATAACACCGGAATTTTTAAATCCGGTAAAAATTTACCGGAACCGGAACCGGAAGGTGAAAAAATGCCGGAACCGGAACGGGAATTCCGATTGCACCCTGCTCGGCATGTAAATTGTATAATCTCTGAACATTTACTGTTGCGATTCCGGAAAAGTATTTTCTATTTCAATTCTGATTCCGGTATCATTCCGTTCCCCTTGCACCCTTTTAATATGTTAATTTTAAGGCACCTAGCGACGATGATGTCGGTCAACCTTCAGCAACTGCGATGTCGGCGGAGAATGACACATCGCGGACGACACCAGTTACCGCAGGTAGCGTAGCTCCCCCGAAAGTTGAAGCCGAAAAAATTCGCATTTGGCGAGAAGAACAAAAGCAACGTTTGGAAACAAAAGGTATATACGTTTCTATTAAAAAAGTTTTAACTAGGACTAGTGAGAATACGGGTTGAGTTAAGAGCCAATTGGTGTTATATAGAATCCATTTCCGTGTTTGACTTACCTCTTCTGAAAAAGAACATTTATGTGTTACAGGTATCAATAAGAACATAAAATTCAGACGAAATTAAAATTCGTGTTATATTGGGTACATTGTTCACTTTTCATATTTGTAGATGCTAATGAGGAAGTCGACAAAGCAAAACTTCGGGATGTTGCAAAGAAAGATCTTCAAGAATGGTATGCGAAGCGTGCTGAGCAATTGGAGAAAACGAAAAAGAATAACAGGTATACATACATTATCGGAACGTTAGGCATAAGTGGGTACATTGCCTACCGCAGCTGTTTTTCTAGAGCTTGTTTAAACTTTGAACTCAAAACATGAAGAAAGCGTGCACTAACTTTTACATTTGGCCTTTAAGATGAAGACCAGGTTTCGGCCAAAACTGAATTTTAATTTCTTCAAACTCAACAACAGCTTGTGTTCAAAAGTAGCATTTATTAAAATAGTTGGATAAATGTGAAACTTTTCAAAACTGTTTTGAGCGTTTTCTAGTGTTTCGGCCACCAACTAGAATAAAATTTGATTTACGCTCTCTTCCTAACTTTTGAAAACTTTTATTTCGCTCGCTACCCGGGATGGGCGGTCTCGGTTAAAAACTGAGACCGGCCATGAAAAGTCTCGGTCAAATTTTGGTCTTCATCAAAAAATAAATTTTTCAAAATAAATTGTTTCTAATGCCTTTTTCGTAACTTTTGTGTTTTTCCTAGTTATTTTTGTGTGTTTCAAAATATCTACTCATAATCATTGCGTAGCAAATTTTATTTATCAGGCATCACTTACCTCATCACCAATACAACCATACATTTGTTGGATCCTCGACCTTTTTGATCTCGGCTCCAAAACCACCCAGGCTCAAAAAACGAGACTGAGACATGCCAAATATTGATATTTGCCGAGACTGAGACACCCATCCCTGCTCAATTCCTACTTATTTTTACCCTAACTATTTCGCACTTACGTAGTTGTTGCTGCCGTTTGTCATTTAAAAGTGCGATTTGTGTGTGCTTTGAGGCAAATATTAAGTAAATGGGTAACAAACAAAAATGTCAGTTACTCGCGGTTTGCATTATGTCATTATACAATAAGCCGCCTGTCAGATAAAGCTGTAGTCATGTGTAGGGTTCAAAATGTAACTTAATTATCCCGGAATAGGAACATGAAATTTATAACCGAACCGGAAATAGAATTTTTCAAAGTATATATCTTTATGCACCGTATCTTATTATTATTATGTGCCAAATAAATAAATGTATCTGTTTCAAAGTGTTCTATCGGTTCGTATGCATATGTTATTCATGCTTCATGCCATAAGCACTGGATGTCATATGCTTAACAGAACTGCAAGTCAAATTCGATTCATAGTCGCAAATAATACAGGTTGAAACCAATACAAAATTATTCCGATTCAGATTATATCTGCAGTCGAAATAGGAATTTTGTTTCCACCATGGGCACAAGTTCCCGTTAACCTTAGCTTATACTCTATGAATTGTATATACAATTTTCAGGGAACAAAATGCGTGAGTGGTAAACGCGCTGTATATTTATGTGTGTTGTATGTACGTATGTATATAACGTGTTTGTGTGTAGTCAGTTCGCGTCTTAGTTTTAGTTGGTAGGACATTATTTGTTTGTACTATGTGTAGCAGAAATCATAATTATGGTGCGTATACAATGTTTTGGTTCAATTTATTTCAAAGTTTTTGTTGTTGAATGAATTAGAATTGGAGGTTGTGTTTTATACAGCGAAATTGTCATTTATTTTAGGCTATATATTGAGCTGACCTGAAAAATCAAACTGACGTTTCTTCGGCATTTGTTTTTTAAAAACATTCAAAATATAAAGGGTGTTTATATTAAATTAACATTTCTTTTCTGTGTCTGTTTTGGTCGTTTTCCTGACAGCGCTAGACCTACAAAATGTTAGCAATTATTTCATTGAGAGCGGTGTCTATCAGGGTGGCAACAAAGGTTCGGATATGGATTCGGCAAAAATTTGTGGTTCGGAATCGGGATTCGATTGTGAAAAAGCCAAATCCAACAATGTTCGGCACTATGTTTTTTCATTTTTAACGGTTAAAATTTTTTAAATACTTGTTATATAAATCAATTTTTTCTTTCAAGTCGCAAATCTCAGAACTGAGGTCGGTCACAAAATTATATATTATCGTTTAAAAGTTATGCGGCTGCCATTGCGTTGATAAACATGCAAGATTCGGATTTGGCAAATTAGCGTTGGATTTGGATTCGGTCAAATTGTGGATTCGGTGCCACCCTGGTGTCTATGCATTGCTCTATGGCATGAATTCCCTTTGATTAGCGGCATGGTTCTGTATAATTATGTGATGTTCGCAAATTCAGAACTGTTTTGGTCAGGGTATGCTCGTATAAGTTTCTTGAGCAAGTTAACTTGTGACCTGATAACGATTTTGGTGCTTTCCAAAGTTTTGATTTAGATGATGTATGATTTCATCGGTTTCAAAAATTGCATATAATAACGGTAATATCTTGGTTTTCAATTATTTATAATAATATATTACGGAATTAATTTGTCCTCGCTAATATTGTCGGTTACTTGTGTGGACTTTTAGTTTATGCAATTTTTTGGGACTGCCGCTGTCACATTTATTTTGGTTATTTCAAAAATTCCCGTCAGAAATTTAAGTGGTCTCATAAGCGCCAAGTAAGATGTTCCTGTTGTGTAATCTACTGATAGTCTTCAGAGGTATCTGTTACACTAAAATTTAGTTTTTTGAGCATTGAATTCGTCACCTGCATGGTTGCCATGTTAGTTGTTTAGTTGACGTAATACATTTGTACCGTTTGGTTGTCGTAAAATAAAGATTGAATTAATATAAAATTTCCACAGTTTTGTCTTATGTGTTTGGCTTCATGATCATCTATCCTCTTGGGAAGCAATGGTTTAAACTTTCATAAAAAGATAGGAGGTCGTCTGTTTTTGTTTTTATGTAATTGTGCGTTGCCATATTGATTGATTTAAAAGAATTTTCCGTTAATTTCAATTGAAGTGGAATGCAAATTGAATTAGAACGTAGTGCAAATTTTGCTTTATTTTGCAAAAACGAGAGTGAAGTTAGTCCCCACAACTGAAATTGTTGTACTTTAGCGCTTTTGATGATTTGGAAAGCGCTACGCAAGTAAGGTTGCATATATTACAGACTATTATTTGTTTGTTTGTAGGATCGCTGAAGCTGAGCTCGTCCGCGAGCGGGAGTCGGATCAACCCGGCCAAGAATGGGAACGCATTACCCGGCTGTGTGATTTTAATCCTAAATCTGCGAAAAACAATAAAGACGTCACTCGGCTTCGGTCGATACTATTACAGTTGAAACAAGCCAAAGGAGATGAGTAGCTTATTGTTCGTTTGTTCCGTTGGTATCACTCGCCGCAGGACCTTGCGCTTATTGTCAGATATCTGATGGGAGTTACCACATGTTACTAAGGAGGGTTTTGACGCTAGGTTTTTTTATGTAAAAGTTAACCCACATAATTTGCTGCCTTTTATATGGTTAATTAAAGGATTGGAACCATGTATTTAACGTGTGGTAACTCTGTTCCATCGAGTGTTAAAGTTTGCCTAACGTGTATGTAAAACTGCGAAAATTCATGTTGGTTTTAAAAAATAATACTTTCACTCATAGACGTGCAAACTGCAAAGTACATATATATTGCTGTTATAAATATTAGGAACCCATAGGTGTTGTTGGCTTGTCCCTGTCTAATTGATTATTAAGCGTTAGAAATTTACACGAGATACAGATGTTTTGTATACGCTTATTATCATAACATTGTGATCTTTTACTATTGGATTTTTGGCCACAGAATTGGATATTGAGTCGGGGAAACCACTTTTAGCATGGTTTGGACGAAACCAAAAATTTAATAATATATACTTGAATCTTACGGCCTCTTACCAGCAGTCTTGTTGAAGTTTTGTTGCCTGTATTGTATAGTTGTGGTAATGATTACAAGAACAATACAAGGTCAACATGATTGTTCAGTTAAATTTTATGCCGTGCTTATAAATATTGAATTTTTCGCATTATTACAATTATTAGATTAAATACAACGATACTAA
This sequence comes from Enoplolaimus lenunculus, assembly GCA_030248215.1. NCBI lineage: Eukaryota > Metazoa > Nematoda > Enoplea > Enoplida > Thoracostomopsidae > Enoplolaimus > Enoplolaimus lenunculus. The sequence goes on from JASANG010002631.1 coordinate 320,754, forward strand.
AACTGGCACTTATTGTATGCCATTTCAAATTTTGAGTGATTTCAAAAATTGTGATATCGTTCTTTGCTTTGCGCACTATACCTGATTTATCTTGTTGATATGTGATAAACATGATGTGACGTTACAGCAATTTGTTCACCTTCAAAGTGAGCGTAAAGAATAATTTTGTAAGTATTCATGTGTGAAAAGTACTTTAATCATCCTTTCTCGTAGATGTGTTTCTTCATGTTAGAAGGTGAATGGCGAACGTGCATACGGATCGCTGAAAAAAGATTGAGCAAGACGAGACGGTATTTTTAATTCATACTAAGTATGATGCTGTTCCCAAAAATTTAAGGAATGTAAAATTAACCGGGGGGGTTGTGAAATCTTGAGAGTGGGGGTGCTGAACCGGAATTTTGAAAGTGGGGTCTGAACCGGAGTAATATTTTAAGGTGGGGAACTGGGGAGGGGCGTTTGGTAAGTGTAATTACCGAACATCCAGTAGGGGTGTTTATCAAAAACTATTCACTTGACGTTTTGCAGCTCGTGCATTCTAAACTTTCCATTAATTCAGCGCAAGGACATGAATTTTGGAATTTTTCATTTGACAGTCGTTTGTTGGAAGTTCATTGCTTTCAATATTAGGAAACGAAACAGTGTCGGTTTCAGTCATTGGAATTCTGCAATATAAGCATTGGTTTAAATATTCCCATCTCATGTAATTAATACAACATTTTACTATGTTTTAAAGCAAGAATATGATGTAATTGTTACCAATATTTAGAAGCCGTATCATTCCTTTTACGTATTTAACATACTTACGTAGTAACTGTTATTTTTCGTGCTATTTTGTAGGTACATCGCGATCAGTCTTGAAACCTTTTAATTTAGTGGTATCTCTGAATTTTGAGTTATTAACTTGTTAACGAGGTTTCATTTATTTAATTTTAGTACGCGAAACGTTTCTAAGTCAGGGGAGCCGCAAATGATTGCACAAGCTAAGTATTCGTGAAACTGGAAAGCCAAGTCGTTGGGTAGCTGAGTTGAAATTTTTATTTCGCTCGGTGTTAATCAACAGACATCGTATATTGTATATACGTACAAAGTAAGCGTAATTTTTCTTTGGAGCCACAGATGATTTCACAACCTAAGTACTCGTGAAACATGGAAAGCCAAATCGTTGGGTAGCTGAGTCGAAATTTTTATTTCGCTCGGTGTTAATCAACTGACGTCACATATTGTACCTATACGTTCAAAGTAAGCGTAATTTTTCCTTCGGTTTTTTCACTGTCGCATAGCCTTGATATATAAACATTTTATTCCAGTAAACCCTGAGCATTGTTTGATTAATACTATAATGCTATAACCGAGCGTTTGATATTAGGAACCACTTGTATGTCTTAGCTTATGGTGTTACTAGCACTTATTCGCAAGCTACTTGAACTCCATTCGGCGATTTGTTTACAACCTGCTACCGCTATTGGGGGAAAATAATTACAAATCTTTGTTGAACGGAGACTTAAGTTCAAACACTGATTTCTTACAATTTAAATTTCTTTTCCGGCAATTTGAAACCAGTGTGTAAAACCGATAGTCACAATACCGAAAACCAATTTGAAGTGTACGTACAAGTTTCAACGGTGTTTTCTTTTTGTGCCACTATATATAATTGAGACGTGCAAGTATTCACTTAATTTTTTGCGAGTTATACGTGATTTTGAGCGCAAGAATAGTGCACTTTTCGGCATTTCTTTAACGGAAGGGGAACCGGATACCAATTTTTACTGGGAAAGAATATACAATAGCACCCTATTTAAAACCGTTTATGCGAGTTTGCCTGGCCATGGGTCAGCCCGCCTCATGGCTGAAACAGAGTGGAACTTTTTTGTTTTTATCGTTCATCAGCATTTTCTGGTTCACTTCTTACTATCAGTAGAAAATTGCATCGAATAAGTAAAGGTCGCACGAAGATTTTTGTGCGATATAAAAAAGTTATCGTGTTATATAACTAGTACTTGGCGGAAAATATTTTAGGGGGTCTTTAGTCTAAACTGGAGAAAGGATCGTGAGGTGGGTTGACCCGTCTCGCCCCATTTCCATTTCTTGCGTGAAATTTTGCTACGCTGTGAGATTATCGTTCACTAGCAACACATATAACGTCATTTGCATATGCATTTAGTTTTACATGATCTGCAGTGCATGTCAAGCTGCCAATTCTTTAGCTACCTACACTGCGTTAAAATTAACTTGCCTGCTGATGTCAGTCAAATTTTTCGTTTTACCGTAAGTACGACAGAAAATTCGGTGTTTTCATTATTCGGTTCCTTTTGCTGTGTTTTTAAGTTGAGCTACATCATGACCTGTCTAAGAAGAAGAGTTCACACAAGTGGTTAAAATATCACAACTAGCTCGTACGGCTTGCGTAAAATCCAATCAGTACAGTTGCATAACCGCTTATCCTTGCCCTGATAGTCCTGCTTGATTGTGGACGAGGTTGAAATTATTTTGATTTTGGTAAACCAAATAGCCAAAAATATGTCCAATTCACCCTCGCCAGAAAATTTTGCCGTGCTTGTATTTAACATTTCCCATACAGGTTTAGTCTCATTCCGAAACCTATGCCTGAGCCTAAAACGTTGCGTATACTTCGAAGAATAGCGTGAAAATCGCATGAAACTGCAGCACGTCGAGTCAGAGAAGCCTCTTAAGCAGTTGGTCGCAGTGAGCAATATGAAGCCTTATATATCGCAAGATAATAAAGTGATGATAATCGATGACAGTAATATTACAGATGAAGCTAATTTGGCAATATTTAAACCGGTTGATGCTGAATGGCAAAAAGTGACGGCCTTCAAATTTGGTATTAAAGTCGCAGGTCAAATACATGTGGAACGAAATTGCTGACATGTCGAGATTGAATAATAGAGACGCGATGGATTACATTAAACAGATTGATATTGTGGAGTTAGGTATATACTTGGACCACTGAGTGCGAAATTTTGGCCACTGCGGCATTTATTCCCGCTATAATTTTTGTGTATTCGACGGTCACAGTAGGATTCCCTGGATGTAGCGGTAACTGTCTGAAATTTCGATCCACAACATTAGGAGGGTCCGATTGTTTTGAAAGAAAAACCTGCACTTGATTAATCCGGTGTACGTATATCACTCCGAAGTTGTAATCAGTGGTTAAAACGTAAATTGCTGTAAAATAGTTTTGGAATTCTGGCAAATGTACATCTGTTTCTGAAGATGTCGGTTCGAAGGGGTGGAATTCAACGAGGAAAAATTGGCAGGTGTCAGGAAAACACACGGAGGGAAAAATTATATCGTGAGCAGGGAAAAATTAAACAAGTCTGATTTAGTCCATTTTATTCGGGGGGAAGAATTATGTGGCGGGTGGAAGAATTATGCGGTGGAGGGGGAAGAATTATATCGTGAGCGGGGAGAGAATTTAACTAGTTTAATTCTTCCGGAGGGAAGAATTAAACGAGTAAATAATTATACCGTGACACACGAACGTTATATACTTTCAGTGGCTTTTGCACTCGTGACAACCGCGAGCATTTCGCAATTCATATCGCTTGACGTAAACATTCCAAGTTTACGAAAATTTTAATAGTTAAATACAAATTTTTATTGTAACCGATACGGTAACCATTCCACGCTGTATGCGAAATGGCTGATATGGAAGCAAATGGGTATCATTGTCCTGATGCAGCGAAATTACAAGGATTGGACGATATTGCAAACAAATTGCGTTTGCATTCGATCAATGCGACTACTGCAGCAAACTCTGGGTAAGTTTTGGCATGGTTCGTGTTGTAAGTGTGGCGTTGATAAGCAGGGATGGGCGGTCTCGGTCAAAAAAGCGAGACCGAGACCGAGACCCAACCTACGGAGACCGAAACTTTGGTCTCGGTTAATTTTTAACCGTTACCGAAACTAAAAAGATTTTTTGAACAAAAAGTTTTGAATATTTTTATCTGCTTTGAATTTCTATTTCATGCCATTAAACTAGTAAATCGCATCCAAAATGTATTTCTTTATTTTTCACTTGGCTACTGTCGCCATGCCCTTCGAACAGGCTCGGAACAAATGCAGTTTAGACTAATTTTCTTAAATGTGTCGCTCATGTTGTTTTTGTTCGGTTTCAGTCATCCAACATCATGTTGCAGTGCCGCGGAAATTGCTTCTGTCTTGTTTTTTGATGCGATGAAGTTTGATGCCACCCAGCCGCGAGATCCGAACTCGGATCGTTTTGTGTTGTCAAAGGTACATATGATGATAACCATAATACCGCATAGGCGCTTACGGTCTCTTGTACATTTCCCCCGCACACTTAATGTTAAGGCTTTGACTCAGGCCCAAATTTAGGCTTAGCGCTTAGGTAACCTTTTTTCTCAGCCTAGGCCTCTGCCTTGTGTACGCCTCTACAGGGACGGTAGTCTCAATGGAAAAGTGAACAGGAATTGAATTTTTGCAGGAATTTCGGTGAAACTCTGGAAATTGGGTAGTGAATGTGCACGTCAGAAAGTTAAAAACCATAAATTCTAACGATTGTTTGAGTGTGATTCACAAGTTTTATGAACAAATTTATTTAAATTAGCTAAATTAGCGTGTATTATGCAAAAATGTATACATTGCCAGTATGTAACTTTATCACTTAGTGGCCCTCGATTGCTGCTGTGAAGTGGGCATCTGGCTTCTAAACTTTTGGTGCGCAACCGTATTTCCGATTCCAATTACAGTTCTGATTGAAATTCCATTGCTATTCTGATTGCAAATTGCAATTTTTTTCAACGTTTCTAACTCGTATTATTGCGAGAAATTTGAGTGCAGTTCTGCTAAGTTTCTTAATTAATGCTTATATATCCAGGGTGGAACCGGAATTTCGGTGCCGGGATTTTTTCACCTTTCGAATCCGGTAAATTTTGACCTGAAGTCTAAATTCCGGTATTAAATTAGGTCGGTGGGATAATGAAAATGTAATCTCCCCACGCACTCAGGCACCTCCTCTCCCACTTTTTTGGACACCAGGTAAAAATTGGCTGCGTAAAACATGTTATATTTTAAACTTACATTTTCTGTTTGTCGCTGCTGTTAACTGTTTTTTGTTGTTGTAAAGCAGCGTTAAATACACTATGGCTGCAGTCGGAGAGGAAAATGGTAATTTTTCGTCGTAAACATTTTTTGACCTTCACTCCACTTTTCGGCTCCCCCACCTTCTCTCCATAGTTAGTTTGGGTTGCCCCTCTCACTCGCTGGCGGCCTAGGGAAAGTCCAGTAGTATCTTCAACTAAGGTTATTTCACCAATAATCTAGCAAAAATGAAAATGAATTTTCTGATGGGATGTATTTTTCACTTTCAAGTTCGGTTTCAGGTATTTTTTCAAATTCTGGTTCCGGTAAATTGTAATTCCGGTTGCACTCTGCTTATATTCGTTGTACACTCATTTCGTACGATACGGCATGGAAATTATTGTAGAAACAAGAATTACTTGCACTTTGAAACCGATATATTTATTTTGCGCAGTTACGTAATAAAAACTCGTGTATATAGAATGAACGTACTCTGAAACTATACAGTTACGAATCCGGCATTATAAATTTTATATACGTAATGATTCCAATCCAGATTATGGTATTTTTGCTTTGCACCCTGGTAGTCAATTCATACTTCTGCTGGAACAAGTACCGCGTCACACGTTTTCAACGGGAGACTTTTTAAAAGCTGAGGCCGAGATTGAGACCAGGCGAGTCTAGTCTTAGAAATTTTTAAGACTTGAGACTGCGATTGATATTCAGATCTCTGAGCTTCCGGGAGTAAGTTAAGTGCACAATTACCGTCGTATTCGGTGTCATTCCAAACATATGGTTGTTATTGTTGATACCATGTTCTTGGGAATTTATTGTCAGTTTTACTTGTTTAAAAATATGGCAACAAAATCTGTTTTCTGAACACTTTTTTGCGTAGTTTTAACCTTAAAGTTTTTGCATATCAACGCTTCACGCTATTTTCCCTTTAATAGGAAATAAATACTGTATCTTTTCAGGGTCATGCTGCACCGCTCTTATACGCAATGTGGGCTGAAGCTGGATACGTGAAAAAAGAGCAGTTGGTGAATTTGCGTAAATTCGACTGCGAACTTGAAGGACATCCACTTCCGGTACGTATGAATATATAGGTGCTGCAAACAAAAGTAGCAGTTGGGGTTTAGAGTATTACTTTAGCACTGAAATAATGTGATTGACGAAATGTTTTTGTTGCGTTTTTATGGCACTGTGTTTCAACAGTCATCACTCAAAGTGAACAAGAAATTATCAAACCTGGTAGGAAACATTAACATTGAATAATACGTATATATACTAGTCTGGTTGGCGTAGTCAGTACTTGGGGTACACTAGTGTTTTGCAGCTGGGTTTGCTAGCATATTGACAGACAACGTAAAGTACGAAACTAGTTTGCGTTGCGAAATACTGAACCAAATAGATCTTTGGTGGCGACCAGGGTGCAACCGGAATTACAATTTACCGGAACCGGAACCGGAATTTCAAAATTTTACCGGAACCGGAACCGGAAAGTGAAAAATGCATTTCACCAAAAATTTCATTTTAATCTTATTTTTTGCTCTATTATTTGTGAAATAACCTTAGTCGAACATAGGTATTGATTTTATTTGTTGTATTTTAGATTTTCATCGTCGACTGAAGTGAAATCCACCATCAATGGCTTATATTCGGAGTACAAATGGCTTTCAAAAGTGATTCTTAAAAATTAGTAAAGTTAAGAAAACGGCCAAATTATAACACGGGAATTTTTAAATCCGGTAAAAATTTACCGGAACCGGAACCGGAAGGTGAAAAAATGCCGGAACCGGAATTCCGGTTGCACCCTGGTGGCGACCTCATATTATGGACGAGCTGAACCTTGATCTAGCGCTGGTAGTTCGAGTTCATGCAAATGTTTATTCATCAGTGTGAATTCTTGATTTAATGTACGTAAAATGCTAAATTTATTATCAGATGTGCGGAAATGTAAAACCTAAAGACAGTTTTGTTTGTTTATGAGATACTTTCCTGTTTCTTTTTAGCCGTATAATTGAACGGGTTATTGTAATATTTACCCGGTATATTTTTAAGGGGCAGTTTACTGAAGGAGTTTTTGTAATGTTTTTAGCGTTTGCCGTTTGTTGATGTAGCAACAGGTTCACTGGGTCAAGGGTTAAGTTGTGCTGCTGGTATGGCGTATGTCGGCAAGTATTTCGATAAAGCAAGGTACGGGATAGTATTTGGTAACGCTATTAATGCACATATTGGGCTAGCTGTTGATTGAACGAACACTAGTCTGTAAGCTGAGGTAGAATACATGTTAGTAGGTGGCACTGTAAGGTTGAAAATCGGTTATGGTTTTTGAAATCTTTACTTGCCGAAAATTTTTCTGGCGTCGAGTTGATTTACTATTTATTTTCTTCAAAAAGGTAATTATTATACGCCATAATGTGTCTCGTACGGATAAACAGACGTGTAATATAGTGTGCGACCATGTATGCGGCTCTGGCAAAATATTCACCAAAGTGCGGTGTTCCAGTCCGCTTTGTTGCTGAAATAATAAAAATGCTTTATATGGTTCCGGTAAAAAATCGCTATCCTGTTAGTATCCGGTAAATTAATATACGGTCGCAACCTGGTCAGAATAAGAATGTATTTAATAAAGTACTAGGATATCACTATTGTAAGGAATTAGAGCATACAGTCACAGAACCGCGACTGCGTCCACTGCGGCAATTTTAACCGTAACCCCAATTTTAACTGCTTCTGTTACCGCGATTTTAGCCGCGTCTGTAACAGTTTTGACCCTGTCTGTGGTAGCAATTTTAACCGCTTCTGTAACAGCAATTTTAGCCGCTTCTGTAACCACAATTTTAATCGCGTCTAGCGTCTGTAACCCCAATTTTAATCGCGTTTGTAAGCACAGTTTTAGTCGCGCCCGTAACCGCACTCGCGGTTGCACTTAATTTTGTCATTCACTGTACGTCATTGTTAATTTTTGAGCGGCTATGCGCAACTGAGTTTTACTTTGTAAGAAATATACGCTTAATATATGACCTAGGTCCTACTATCTGGCTACATTGTGTAGTTTTCAGTATTCGGTCGCACCTCACAGTTGTTTCTAAATTGCAGTTATCGTGTCTATTGTCTATTGGGCGATGGTGAGAGCGCCGAAGGCTCAGTTTGGGAGGCGGCTCATTTTGCGTCTTACTATAAACTGGATAATTTGGTCGCAATATTTGACATTAATCGCTTAGGCCAAAGCCAGCCAACATCATTGCAACACGATATTGAGACGTACAAAAAGCGGTTGGATGCATTTGGGTAAACACAAACATGAAAAGATGCTTTAATTCGGAGCGCTTTTGATTTTTTGGTGTAAAAGTTTGATGCGCCGCTGATTAGAACTTTCACTAATATAAATATTTTGCATACGGTTCAAATCAACTTTGTATGCTTTGGTGATCAGTGTATCTAAAGTTTTTCAACGTTTGACGCTAGATCGTTGCCGCACTATTGAACATATTTTTTAATTTTTCGTCGCATAAGTAGAGTTTTCGTATTCGTCGTTTTCTGCATATTTTGAATTTCTGCAATACAAATCAAATTCTGACTAGTGTAGCAGAATGTGGTTTATTTTTGAGTTAAAGGTTTCACACTTTGTTAGTTGACGGCCACAGCGTCGAAAAGTTATGTCGAGCATTTGGTGACGCTGCGATGACCAAAGGCAAACCTACTGCGATTATTGCGAAAACTTTCAAAGGTCACGGATGCCCAGGTAGGTGCTATGTGTATGTCTTTCAAGTACATGCCAGGCTTCTAAAGCTGTCATTGAACTTATAATAAGTAGACGACACGTATATACGTATATGCATAGCGTGTACGGGTTGTTATTATGTGTGGAATAGCAGTTAGATTGCAGCTTTTGTATACCTTCACCGGCACTGGATAACTACCAGGTTTAGCACTTTGATTTTGTGCCATACATAATTCCATTACATACGTATGTGTCAATTTCTTGTGTACATTGTTCAAACAGACAATTGTACGATGGACATGTGTTCATAACATAGTCGGTGTTTTCGCTACTTTTATTAAACAATTGTTGTGTTCCCTTTCTGACGCTACTTTTTTCAATAATTATTAGCGTAGGTACTAGAATATTAACACTTTACATTGTATTTTATTTAGGAGTTGCTGATCTGGAAAACTGGCACGGCAAACCGTTAGGTGATAAAGCTGCTGTTGCAATTGAAGCAATTTCTGATCGTATATCAAATAAACAGGGACATAAGTGTTGCATTGCATCACCTGTCAAAGATCTACCAGCAATTTCTGTGGATTTTTCAAAGGTTACGCTGGCGTTACCGCCAGAATACAATGTTGGTGATAAGGTAAGAGGCCGTGTTAGCAGACATGACGCATTGCTAGAAATTCGTAATCAATTTCGCAGTGCATTATAAACTATTAGTTTTTCGTAGCTTGTACAAAGGGTTGGGGCCAACTATTAAAAATCTTCCGTGGCCACATTGTGAGCCGATTGACAAGACTCTAATTCCAATTTTGGTGCTATTATTGATTGATATTGCCAGATATTAGCTAGATCTTGACCTAAGTAGTCGTAGATTAGTCTTAGTGAAAAAAATTTCGGATAAGCACCTTGTAATTACGTATGTGTAGTTGAAAAAGCGGAAGTTCAGTATCTTCGGTGCATACTTTGTAAGAGACGATAATGGGCAAAAGCATAATATAGACCAGTCGTAGTGGGTTTACATTTATTGAGCGAAGCTCGAACACACGAAAGCAATTAAGGTAATATGCAAATCAGTTATTAACTAACTATGAATTTATCGGTTTTGGAGGTTTGTAAGCAATTTCCTCAGATTCCGCGCACCCAAAAACCCTTCAGCCACCCTAATAATTTTTGGAATAATTTCAAAAGTCCTAATTTTGTCTTGTCAATTAAGCTAATATGCAAATTAGCTATTAGCTAACTATTCAATTATCGGTTTTGGATGTTTGTAAACTATTTATTAAAATTCCTCGCACCTAAAACCCCTTTAGGGCTGAAATTATATTGCTTTTAACGTGAATAATTAGTGAAATATTGTAAAAAGTCGTAATTTAGGCTTATAAACTATGCTAATATGCAAGTTATCTATTAGCTAACTGCTCAATAATCGATTTTGGAGGTTTGTAAACAGTCTACGCAGATTCCTCGCACCCAAAAACCCTTTAATGCTAAAATTAGATTGCTTCTAACTGTAATAATTAGTGAAATGTTGTGGAAAGTCCTAATTTAGGCTTAATTAACAATGCAAATTAGCCTGTAGCTAATAAACGGCTTAAAGTTTTAAAACCCCAATGCGAGGATAACACCCCAGGATAATTGGCTTTCGAACAACCCCCAAGTACAAAACATAAAACGCTTCGCGAAACTCAGAGCTTCGCTTGGAGTTTCGCTTCGCTCAATAACATGGCTGATGGTATGCATTAGAAATATTTGCCATTTCATATTACTTGTGCATAATTTTGTTTTAGGTGGCTACTCGTTTGGCATACGGCACCGCGTTAGCTAAATTAGCTGCATCATGCCCACAAGTGATTGCTCTTGACGGAGATGTAAAAAATTCAACATTCTCCGACAAACTGAACAAAGCGTTCCCGGATAGATTTATCGAATGCTTCATTGCTGAACAAAATATGGTATAAGCTGTGTTTATGGTATAAGCTGTGTTTGTGTTATAGCATTAGTTGTGGCGTGTGTGAATAAGCGCTTGAGCGCTGGTCGTAACTTAGCTACATTGCGGCGATACCTCAATGCCAGGTTAAGAAGATCATCTCATTTCAGCTTGAGGAGATATTTGGTTGTACCTTTTAATGATAGCGTTCTCATATTGGTTATTTCTGATAAACTAACGTTTCTTGTTTCTTGGATACTCGTTGCAAGGGCGTTGCCATGGGCGTCATTTTAGACGTCAACCACCTTTGAGGTTTATGTCCAGCTGTTTATAGGGACTTTTTCAGTTGGTGACATGAAACACCCCGCTTTGAAATTTTTATAGAACGTGAGCTTCGTTTCAAAATCCTGGTTGCGCCTATGATTTGTAGGAATCGATGGTTTAGAAGAAGTCGAATGCACTCATATTAGAAATCTGTGAGTGTAAGGTCCAGGTTTCAAGCTGTTTATTTGGTTTCTTCAGGTTGGTGTTGCCGTTGGATGTAGCACTCGACATCGAACTCTACCGTTTGTTTCAACATTCGCAACATTTTTCACACGAGCCGCTGACCAATTGCGTATGGGTGCGTATTCGCAAGCGAATATCAAGTGTTGTGGGTCACATGCCGGCATTTCAATTGGTGAGATACGAACGAAATTTTTGAAAATTTTCTTTTTCTTAATTTTTAGTGACTTTATAACGGCTGTTGTATACATCTTGCAACTGAATGCCAGATTTGCTCTATTTAAGCTGTAGTTCTATTTAGTTCTATTTACTGCGATTTTAACCATTTGAGTATTAAGGTTGCATCTAGGGCTAGGGATATCGACAATTTGACTCCCGGACGAATAACCGAAACAAGATAGAAGCATTGTACTAAGGGCTTAGTTTAAACAAACTACGTAGTGTTTTATGTAAACGAGAGCAATTTCTTTTGTGTAATACTTATGCACAATTTACGATTTGTTGTGCGTAGTGCTCTGTACTTTATTTCGGACAGTAACTGTGTATTAAGTTTTTCCTGCTTGTAGAAACACGGAGTTATCTACACTTTTTTCTTCATAAGTTTATGGTGCGGATTCTTAAGACCATTGGAGCGTTGAACTAATATTTTTCAGGATATGAGCAACCAACAAATTCCTCGTTCGTTCTCTTGAGCTATTCGGTTATAATGGATCATTGAGTTCGTAGTTTATTTTTTCTTTACAGGCGAAGATGGTCCGAGCCAAATGGGGTTAGAAGATATAGCGCTATTCCGGTCTTTATTTGGATCCACAGTGTTCTATCCGTCCGATGCAGTTGCTACAGAACGTGCTGTTGAATTGGCGGCTCAAACCGAAGGAATTTGCTTCATACGTACAGGCCGCCCTGCGACTGCGGTACTGTATGCGAACAACGAACAGTTCTGTGTTGGAAAAGCGAAGGCAAGCGTCCTATATTTATTTAAAAACGCCTGGCTGGGTGAACTTATCACAGTAATTCCGTGGCATTTCCAGACCAACTTATCATGATAATTGACATGTTTTCAACACTTAAGGTTTGTCTTTACACAAAATAGAGTCCGTAGCCAAAAGTTTTAACGTTAAAGTGTTTGTAAGCTACCATCGAAAAACGGAACTCTCCACCGTGGCTACCATATCTAACCAAAAACTGTTACTGAATTTCAGGTAATTCGACAGTCGTCAAATGATAAGGTACTTCTGATTGGTGCTGGCGTTACTTTGTACGAAGCAATAAAGGCTGCGGATTCTTTGAAAGCAGCAAGTAAGATTGTTTTTCTTATAAAATCGAATAACTGACCTATTTTGTGGTTGTTTTAATTTGAAATATGAGTCATTTAATACGCAGAGGCGAAAATATTGATTTTTAGCATTTTTGAAGTGTGTTTCTAGAATTTTATAATTGTTTAAGATGTAAATTGCACAATCATCGATCCATTCACAATCAAACCTTTAGATCGCGACACTATCGTGGAGCATGCGAAACGATGCGGGGGTCGAATTGTCGTAGTAGAAGATCATTATCCAGAGGGTAAGTGAACGTTTTCTTGTGGGACTGTAATAGAGTAAGCTTAAGCTTAAGACTAATTTTTTGCTTAAGCTTAGGCTTAGGCTCATCCTTAGGCTTAGGCTTAGGAATATGCTTATACTACAGTTCCGGCCTGTTCTATACATGGGCCCTGTAAGGCATGTAAAATAGCGATTTATAAGGTTCCTTATCGTACTTAATATATTGTGGGTCTGTGCCAAATTGCGTTTCGTGGGTTTTTAATGAACAATACAGCATGCATTTTAAGCATTGTTTCCTAAAGGTGCCATTAGACCGATAATTTTAAAATGCGGATTGCTTAACCCAAGCACTGCGATATAACTACAACGTGAATAGGTTTCGTATTGGTGCCATTCGCTGACGTTAATAATTGAAATAGAAATTTATTTTCCCACTGGTTAAAGTCAAGAATATAGTTTAGGTGGCGTTGGAGAAGCAGTGTCCTCAGCATTGTCTGGTGAAACGAACATCAAAATAAGTCATCTTGCAGTTAATGATTTGCCGCGGTCTGGACCTCCTAACAAGCTGATGGAAGCGTACGGTATATCGGCGTCTTCAATTGAAAAGGCTGTGAAAGCATTCGTCATTTAAAGAGCATTAATGTTTCGAGCTGTTAGCAATTTCTTCACATCTCACGTTATTGTTGTGATTGCATGCCTTGCAGCAGAGTTTTTTGCACTTAAGTTTCTATTCCATGGGATTTCCACTGTGTTGATTGTTTATACCGGTATAATTTTTACGCAGTAATTTTTTAGTAATAAAATAGTTTGATGAGTACCAGTGTGGTTCTTTCCTCTCCGAGCGCAACCGAAAGGGAGAAGCGGGGCGAAATTAGGTAGCTAAAATGTTGAATTTGCTTTATTTTAATAAAAAATCTCTAAGGTGTTAAAATTCTTGTTTTACGGAATCTCGGCAATTTGAAATATGTAGTTTAAACCTGACAGATTTTGCAAAAAATTGCAAAATTTAGTTACCGAAATTTCCGGAACCTCCGGTGGAAATTTTACCGAAGCAGGAGGTAGACCTCCGGCTATCGCAATATGTAGTTTTTACCAAAATGTAACTTTCAATTATGAACGATATTTCTATATTACAGCTTCAAAACGTCAATTTGATTTGAAAAGGCTATTAAGCTTTAATTCAACTGACCAATAGTGAAGGGCATCAGATATTTTTTCATATCCGGCAATAACTGCCGGACATTTGAAAGAACATCCGTAATAAAACTTCATATTTCGGATATCCGGAACTCGATTGTGTTTTTTGGATTTGCAAAACTCAATTTTCATTTCTTAAGCACTTGTTTTAGCTTGGTACTTTGAAGGAAGTACCCTGACCCACATGGTGATTGTTATGACCGCAAAACATGCCAAGTACCCTGACCCACAAGGTGATTGTTATGACCGCAAAACATGCCAAGTACCCTGACCCACAAGGTGATTGTTATGACCGCAAAACATGCCATTTAAAATTATGCAACTGCTTTAATCCTTCAAGGTATTCGGTTTAGAAGATTACTACTGACCAGGGTGTAGCCGGATATCCGTTTCCGTTAAAAATCGATGTCCGTTTCCGTTAAAAATCGGTGTCCCTTTCCGTTATATCCGTTTCCGCCAGGGTACCACCGTAGGTCTGCCTCTTGTTCCGACAGAAAATCGGCCTCCATCTCCGGTACAATTTTTGCCGGAGGTTCCGGCACTTTCAGTTCTGAAAGTCCCTAACGACGACGTAAAGACATAATGCACTGTGTTCATATAGCATCGCAAACACATAACAACAACACATACACATATATACACTTATTTTGCTTAATTTTTTACCTTTGGTCCCGACTCCCTTCGGACAGTGTCGGGACAATTAATAGTGGCTACGTTACGAAATTCATCCAAAATCTTAAAATTTTCGTTGCATCCGCTATTTTTTCTTAAAATTTTAGAATGCCCAATGAATATTTGCATATCTCAAATGTGTTGGCAGAAAAAATAAAACATCTTTGAAACTTTGATACCTCAATATCCGGGTGCAACCGGAAGTGAAAAATACCGGAGCCGGAGGTCAACGAAACCTGCCGGAGCCGGAAGGCCGCAGAAATTAATTAGTTAATTTTAGCCAATATCTGTAATATGTTACATTGCTTAGTGTTTAAGCTAATTTTTTAGCGGAATTTCGGAAATTTTCCTTAAAATTGTGGCAAAAGTAAAACGAAACATGCTAAACAGATAAATTTGCAAAATTATGTAAAATTTTACTGCCGAAATTGCCGGATTCCCCAGCAAAAAAAACCACTGGAGCCGGAGGCCATTTTCTGCCGAAGCCGGAGGCCAATTTTCTGCCGGAGCCGAGGCAGGCGACCGGTTGTACCCATTTGAATATCCGTTTTTACGTTCGTTATTTTGATCACTATTCGTTTTCGATATTTTTTATGTAGTGACCCGATAAGAGGAGGGACTGGTATTTATTAGGCGTCTCCAGGTACCCCCTGTTATTCGGTTACGGACTGTTATTTATTTTCAACCAGCCCTTCGCCACTCTTCGTTTCTGATATATCCGGTATTGCAACTAACCGTTGAATTAAACGTTTATTTGTCTTGTATCAAAAGCTTGAGCGATAATGCAAGGTTGTACTTAGGAACTTTCAAAACTTAATTACGGTTTAAAGCTCCACTACTACTTTTTGTGTCTTTTGTTTTTTTTGGCTCTTCCTTCTGAGGGGATTGGGGTTTTTTTTGGTTGTTGTTGGTTGTGGTTTTCCCCGTTTGGCCCTTCGCTTTTCATGAAGAAAAAATGCAAATATTCACAGGGCTTTCGAAAATTTGAAAGGAAAAACAGCAAATGCACCGAAATTTTAAGACTGAATGAACTTCGTAATTTTTAAATAACAGAAATTCCACTATTTCTACATCGGAAACGCCAAACGGATACAGATTTTACTGGAAAGGGAAAGTGAAACGGATATTCCGTTACACCCTGTTTAGTTCATATTTGCTTCAAATTCAAGCTGCTGTCATAGTGATACACCAATGTCACTAGCTCAAAGCCCACCAGCGCAATACATTGATCATTCCTGTTGGGATTTGTTCTATTATCGAAGTCTAAGGCCCGCATTACGCCATGATCAGTGTTCGGCACCGTTGTAGCACCCCGTATTCGCCAAATATCTATTCGTGAACATTTGCGATATTGTATAGTTCACACTCAAATTACCAACGTTTAAATGACAATTTGGGCACGACAATGTCACTACATCTGAGATAGGCGACTGACAAGAACAGCCCGCGTAGCACTGAATTCCCGAAAGCTTGGCACACCCTACAGCATCAACGTTCCGTTTCGAGGTTGGTAACGCCGACGCTTCGCCCAGTGAATTGCATGATACATTATAGGACGCCAATCCAACGAAACCGTCGACAGCCGTCTTTCGCACGACTTCTGTCTTTTGAGATGGCAGATGCAGCACTTGTTTTTCTTCTTTTTGTTCCGGGTATAGCTGACGTCCCGCTGAACTTTCATTCGCTTCAGGCCAATTTTCTACAGAACGTGGCTCTTTCTGTTGCTGGTGTTGGCGTTGCTCGGCTCGTACTGAATTTTCGTTTACTCCAAGACGATTTCCAGGACAACGTGGTGGTGTCGGCGATCGTATTGTCAATCGCCCAAACCGTGCAATATTCAAAACATCGCCAACTGTCTGACAATAGTGTTCATTTTTACCATTCGCGAACTGATTGTCTGTTTTGTTAGTTGCTCCAACCTCGTTTGTTTGTGACGCATTGTCTTGCGCTAACACTTCCTCAATTTCTGAGCTATGATGCTGTACCTGTTTGCCAGCAGACTGATTAATTCTTGTTCCCGAGCACCAAGGTTTTGTTAGAATTTGCTTGTCATGTTTCTTCGACCACTATTCGGTTGCTCGTTTTTGCTTATTTTTCTTTCTATTCGTTGCTGCTATGTTCGGCTTTCCTGAACTCGTACTATGGTCATCTTGTTTCTTTAGAATTGGACGTGGTGCCATTATTTTGCCCAAATTGATTCCATTAGCTGTTGTTTCTTCGTATGGTCCCATTTCATCCACCGCTAAACACAATTTTTAAAATATGAGCGTGTCAGTTAATGATTATTGAGTGTTAATCTTGCTGTTTTCGTGGAACATTATTCCTGCATTTGGTTCAATAATTTAAGCAAACACAATTTTTGCGTTAATTATGACGCTGCAAGTTTTTGCTACCTTCTATACTTCCAATCACCATGATATTCTGAGTATATAATTGTTTGATTTTGCAATTCTAGTGATCAGTCAATCTTTTGGCTACTTTGTGATGTTTATCTATGTTTATGCACTTCACGAATAGCTGTTAAAACTTTATGCATTAATATTTCAATTGCTTTGTTTTCTGTCTCTTGGTTGTAAAATAATGGCTGCTTTCCGAAATCAAGTAATTACTTAAATAGCCGACTTAAGTAAATATACCAAGGTAAAAACATCTAACGTGATCAGTGACATAAGTATTTACCTAACTTAAGTACGCTTTTAGAAATGGTAAATTGGCTAAGTAAATGCTTAGCACATACTTAAGTATGAAGTCGTACTCAAGTAGGGTTTCAGAAACCCAACCATTGTGCATAAAAGTGTTACAGGTTAGCAGTATGTATACATATTGGCACCAAAAATTTTTGATTCATGCCGAGAACATTTGATAAGCTGTCGTTGGTTTTGTTACCTTTCTGCTTCTCCTTTATCTTCGTTTTCGATCGACTCCATGCGCGATGCGGTGGGCTGCATAGCCGTCCTCGCGATTGTAATACACGACTTTTTGAAATAGCTCTTGATCTAGAGCGAGACCGGAGCTGTCGTGCTTTGAAACCATTATCAGTTGTGCTCGAATCCAATTTTGACTGACTCCATGAGTGCAGGGATGGGCTTCTCAGCCGTTGGCTATGAAGATCTTTCAAATCGCAATCATGCTCATTCGCATAACTTACACGCCCCCCAAACGTTGTAGGTCCGCGGGACTGGGATCTGCCATTTTTTGAAACACTTTTTGAACTATAACGAGATTGCCGCTGCTGTAATACGAAATCACTACCAATTGCCCCCGAAGCATTCTTCGGCCCGCTCAGTGAATGTGGTTTAGTAGCTTCTGAGCTATAGCGAAGCTGATCCGCCTCTGATTCAAAACCACTACCAGTTGTTGCCGCATCAACTTTCGATCGACCCCATGACTGCGGCGATGGGCTACTGTCAGAAAATTGAATTCTGAATCGGAACTAAAAATACCGATATGAAAATATAATAAAATAGTTAGTTTGACTTTTCGTTTTGACGAAATATAGTAAAATAAAATTATTGTTGTATACAACAAATAAAGTCAACAAATTTATCACATGGTCCTTCGGACTGGCCGGATTCAGTCGTGTATTTAATGAATTTGCACCAATTTAGCATGTCGACCGTTGTTGTGGTCAAATAAGAAAATTTTATATTTGGCGTTATTCGTTAAAGTGTTATTTTATTGTGATATAAAAGGTAAGTGTGAATTTTATTTCAATAAATCTGTTGTTTGAAAACGTTGAAAGCTTTCGGAAAATGTTCGAAAAACAAATTTTGGTTCGAAAACAACAGAGAAATGCTGTTCAACTAAATGCAAACAAAGAGATTGCAAAAACAGAAACATGTTCTGATTGTAAAAATGTTACAGAGGATAGCATTTTAAAACTGAAAATATGTCTGAAAAAACTAGAAGAATATCGTGAACGATTAAAAGAATTGAATGAGGAAATATTAATGAAGGCGGAGCCAGAAGATATAGAAGGCGAAATCCAAAAGTCCGAGGATTTCGATGAAATTATTTTCGATAAAATAAATTATTTGAAGCTAAAAATAACACAGTGGGAGACGCAAAAAGATACTGAAAATATGTGCGATTTGAAATCAGTGATATCGGAGACAGCTGAATTTTCAGCTGTGAAATTACCGAAACTGAATATGCAGAAATTTAATGGCGACGCGATTGAATGGCAAAGTTTTTGGGACAGCTATGAGTCAACAATACATTGTAACAATAATTTAATACCAGTTGAAAAATTTCAATATTTGCGTGGTCTATTAGATAACGAAGTATTACGTGTAATTGATGGTTACAGAGTTACAGGAGCGAATTACGAAGTAGTTATAGACATTTTGAAAGAACGGTATGCAGATCCACAAATAGCAATTTTCGCGCATTTTGAAGCAATGTTAAATCTCCAAGTAGCAAATCATGAAGTTTCGCAATTGCAAAAAGTTTGCGATGAATGCGAAAAACACATTCGCAGTTTAGTTGCTCTGGGATTGCCAGAGAACACATTTGGTCAGGTTTTCACGCCGATATTGCTTTCAAAATTGCCAAAGTTTGTCAGAATGGAGTTGCATAGGCGCAACGGATCTGAAAAATGGAGCTTGAGTAAGCTACGAGAGTTACTGAAGGACGAAATTCACGCTAGAGATATGTCGGAACGTTCTTTTGCTTCCCAGAAAAGAGAAAAACAAAATTCTAAAGATGGCAACAATGAGGACAAATCTGCGAACAAAAATAGGTTTAAGGCAACAACGTCCGCATTATTGACATCTGAAAGTAAAAGACGATGCGCATATTGCAGAGAACAACATTTTTCTGATGAGTGCAGTAAGTTTAAAACAGTGAAAGAGCGCAAGATTGAAATGAAAGGGAATTGTTTTTCTTGCTTGAGAAAGGTCACAATGCTCGTGAATGCAAGAAAAAGAAACAATGCTACCACTGTAAAGCGGAAGGCCATCACAGAAGTTTGTGTTTTCAAAAATTTGGAATAAAAAATTACAAACAAAAAAGTGAAACACAGCTTAGCACTTCCGAATTAAATACCAACGTAGATGAAACCAATATCTCGGTTGATAATTCGTTGCTTTCTCACGGAGAAAAAGCAGTATTGCAAACTGCTGTTACAACTGTTGAAGGTATTTCGACAATGAAAGCAAGATTGTTGTTTGATACAGGGGCTTCTAGGTCCTTTATCACTACTAAACTTAGATCAAAAATTAATGCCAAATTTGTTGGCAAAGATACTGTATCAATAGCCGGCTTTGGACAAAACAAACGTAAAACGTTGACATATAAATCTTACGAATTTAAAATAAAATTAAGAAATGGAAGTGAACAGACAATTGTGGCAAATGAAATTGAAACAATATCTTGCCCAGTGCAAAAAGTTCCTTTAAACGTGGCTGATCACCCTGTTTTAAAAGTGATACCTTTAGCAGAACCTCTATGTGAAAAGCCACATTTAGTTGACATTGATATTTTAATAGGTAGCGATTATTACTACGATTTCGTTGGTTCAGAACAAATACGGTGTCCTGGAGGATTAGTATTTTTATCGTCGACATTAGGATATCTGGCAGCAGGGCGAACTACAGCTAGAAACGATACAGGTAGTATTTTGACTATGTTGTTTCTAGAAACTGATGTTACGCCAACATTTGATGTAGAGCGGTTTTGGAAACTTGAAGATATAGGTATAAAAGATACGCCATCTAGGAATGATGATGAAATAGCGATAAAGCAATTTAATGAAACGGTGAAGTACGATCAGGGTCGATACGTTGTCAAATGGCCATGGAAAACCGAGCATCCAGAACTGTCGGATAATTATGTTTTGGCCCGAGGCAGACTTAATTCTCAGGTAAAAAGATTGCAGTCTAACAAAGAATTGTTGCTAAGATATCACGAAACAATACAAAATCAACTAGATAAAAATATTATTGAACTAGCACCAGAAAAACCAGACGGTCAAGTAGTACATTATCTGCCACATCATGGTGTCGTTATGCGTCATCCATTTTATCGTGTGCCCGCCGTGTGGAAAATTGACGCAACCATTTCCAAGTACGGTTTTGAAAAACGGTTCAAGAAGGAAATTTAATTTGAAAAAATTGGTCTAGTGGGAAATTGAGACAATTTACAAACCGTACTTGTAAATTGAAATGATATTTTGAGTGTCGATTTCCCAATGGGGAATTTAAATAGGACAGCAGTAGGAAATTGAGACATTTTTAAAACTTAAATAGGAAATTGATAAGCTAAATTTGCTGTCAAAAAGGAAATTGAAAAGTCACCAAAACTGCAGTGGGAAATGGGCACCCAAATTTCATTTTCAATTTCCCTCACGGTAGTTGAAAATCAGCAGGGCAGTGGGAAATTGAAAAAATCATAAAAGCGGAAACACTGCTGTAGGTACATGACCTTTGAACTAATCGGTGCAATAATTCGCTTTCAACTATGACGGCAGGCGTTTTCGACGTCGGAAGTGAAAGAAAGATTTGGGTGGGATAACCGATCACTCAGACAAGGAATGAGTTTTTCCATTTTTCCATTTTTTCCGGTCATAATTTTTTTCCGGAAAAAACAATCCAGGGGCGGTAACCGTAGCCCTAAGTCTAAATCTTAGCCTAAGAAGCACTAAGTATAGGAAAAAGTGGCTGACGTTTAGGGGGCGTGATGTCTGAAGTAATTGAGCCCAATTCTCGATCATGGTTCTTAGTTCTGTAAACGCCTGTGAAGTCTGTCTGGTATACATTTACGTAGCAGGGTGCAACCGGAGGTGAAAAATACCGGAGCCGGAGCCGCAGGTGGGGCGAAATTATGTAGTAAAAATGATGGCTAATTAGTTAATTTTAGCCAATATCTGCAATATGTTGTTAAGTTGTTTGGTTTTATGTTGATTTTTTGAAAAGTGACAGAAGTCAATCGAAACGAACTAAACAGATAATTTTTGCTAAATTATGCAAAACTATTAACACTAATAAATCTTCGCTCGTTTCGTCTATATTCTTAATTAGATCGTAGACACGTTCGGACATAGTAAGTTCAACGTGACTATATGCGGTTTCAGTTTGCGGGGGATACCAATTGCAATCACCAATCCTTGAATCAATATACCGTCGTACTCCATAAAAAGTAACTCCAATGTGCGCAAAAAAATTGCTGTTCCAATTTTAAACCCAACCTCAGTAAAACTGGTAGCACAAGAAACTTGACCCCAAGCGTCGAATGACCACTAACGTCAAGATATTCAAAATTTCAATCGCACAACTTCAACCTTGCGACTTGGGTGGCCCATCAAACATCATTTCTAGAAACTCTCATCCTAACCTTCTATTTGAACTTTGAGTTGTAAAATTTCATCCTTTTAGGGGACAATATCACAATTGAAATTGTAAACTGTAAATTCAATTTTCGATAAGAGGGACAATATCATTTAATTGCTAAACGTTATGCTTCTCTTTCAATTTCCACTTTGGTAATTGAAGTGTCAAGGCAAAGCGGAAATTGAATTTGGAAAATGACGCAATTTCCCATTGCCCTTGTTTAAAAAAGCGCTAGTGGTAAATTGAAGATCAAATAATGCTATCAATTAACTACTTGATTTTGAAAAATCGATAGCTGTGGGAAATTGAAACAGTTTTGAAATTCCATTTCCTTTTTGAAGCGTTTTTCAAAACCGTACTTGGAAATGGTTGCGTCAATTTTCCACACGGCGAGCACACATTAAAATGGATGACGCATTACTCCAAATAAAACAACTACTAAATTACGCATTGTGTATAATGCATCCGCAAAATCTAACAAAACTGAAAATAGCTTGAATGAAAGTTTGTACCGAGGACCAGTAATGTTGGAAGATTTATGCGGACTATTAATTAGATTTAGATTACGAAAAATTGCAGTTGTTAGTGATATTGAAAAAGCGTTTCTACAGGTTGCGCTACATATAGCAGATCGAGATGCTGCTAGATTTTTATGGCTGAAAGATCCGTTGAGGTCACCAGATAAAACGAATGTAGTATGCTATCGGTTTACAAGAGTACTATTTGGTGTTGTGTCTAGTCCATTTTTGCTGGCAGCAACTATTCGGCATCATTTGAAATCTGTTGGTGGGTTCGTTGGCGCACAAATCATGGATAATATGTACGTCGATAATGTTGTTGTGACATTTGATAACGATGATGATTCAGCAGATTTTTATAAAGAAGCAAAACGTTTGTTTGAAATAGCTGGAATGAATCTTAGAGAATGGTATTCAAATAGCGAACTGTTTGTTTCAAAAGTTTCGTCAGAAGATCGTGGAGTAGATAAAAATGTCAAAATACTAGGCATGGTTTGGAATACGCAAACCGATACTTTACATTTTAATGATTGTATTATTGATGGAAATGCTGTCAATACAAAAAGACTATTGTTACAAGCAATCGCCAAGATTTTCGATCCGTGTGGATATGCTGCGCCAGTTGTTGTGCGCGGAAAGATGTTGATGCAAGAAGTTTGGCGTAAGAAATACGATTGGGATAGCGAGTTGCCAGAATCGATAAAGCAACAATGCAGAAGCTTTTTTGCAGATTATTCGAAACTTAAAGAAGTTGTTATTCCACGAAGAATTCGGGGGTGTGTACAAAACGCCATAACTTTAGAACTTCACTGTTTTTGTGATGCATCAAGCAAAGCATACTGTGCGGCTGTATATTTACGTGTCGGTATTACCAACAATTTTAAGACTGATTTACTGTTCTCAAAATGTCGGATTAGTCCGTTAAAAGAACAAACAATTCCGAAATTAGAACTTATTGCAATTGTCATAGGTGTACGAGTACTCAAGTATGTTGAGTCACAGTTACGCATGAACGTACAAAAGAAGTATATTTGGTCTGACTCACAGTGTGCGTTACACTGGATTCTAGGAAAACAAGTATCGACAGTTTTCGTAAGGAATAGAGTACTAGAAATAAAGTCGTTTAAAGATGTAGAATTTCGTTATGTACCAACTGAAAGTAATCCAGCAGATATTCCAACAAGAGGGATGGATTTTGACCAGTATTGCAAGTCGGAATTGTGGTGGTACGGTCCAATTTGGTTGAGCTCAACAGAATCCAGTTGGCCACATGCTTTCGTGCTAAAAAATAAGAAGGTTCCAAACATAAAGGATTATGAAAACACTAGTGAACAACAGTTGAATATTGACACAACAAATCACGAATGTTTTGTAACAATTTCACAGTTTTCTTCAGTTCAACGGCTGTATAGAGTTGTTACTTGGGTACTTCGATTTATTACAAGTTGTAAAAAGCATAACAAAACACTCGGAGTGCTGAAGGCTAGTGAAATAGCTGAAGCAAAAACAGCTGTCGAAAAAGTAGTTCAGCAACAAGTTTTCGGCGAATTGTTACAAAGTAGTGAACAGAAAGCTCGCAACTTAGTAAATCAATTAGGTTTGTTTACAGGAAAGGATGGTTTAATTAGATGTTCAGGTCGGATAGAAAATGCTGATATGGGTTTTGATGCGAAGTTTCCGAAGTTATTGCCAACAAATACTGATTTCACAAGATTAGTTATAATGCATTTTCATGAACGTACATTTCACAGTGGAGTAGAACATACACTTTCGAAGGTAAGAGAAGAATATTGGATACCACAACGTCGCAGTCAAGTAAAAAAGGTGATTAGCCAATGTCGGATATGCAGATTGATAGAAGGTAAATCGTATAAAACTCCACCAGCTCCTCCGTTACCATTATTTAGAGTTACACAGGGTAGACCATTTTCATGCACGGGCGTCGATTATTTAGGCCCGTTGTATATTAATACGTCTCATACAGGTCAGAAGTGCTGGCTTTGTCTGTTCACCTGTGCTCGAGTACGTGCTGTTCACGTTGAAGTTATTTACGATTTATCAAGTGTACAGTTTTTGTTGTGCTTTCGACGATTTGTTTCGTTTTATGGTTACCCAGAAATTGTAGTTTCTGACAACGCAACTACTTTTCGAAAATCAAAGTTGATATTGGATAAACTGTTTCTTGAAATATACAAAAGTGACGAAGTCCGAAACTTCGCAGCTAACTCAAAAATAGAGTGGAAATTTATAACAGAGCTTGCGCCTTGGATGGGCGGGTTTTACGAAAGACTGATTGGTTTAGTTAAACGAGCGCTTAAGAAATCTTTACTTCGAAGCAAAGTCAACTTGTCGGAACTCCAAACATTAGCTTATGAAATAACTTCTATGTTAAACAGTAGACCCTTAACATATGTGCAAACCGAGATTGGCATATCTTCGTTAACACCAGGACATTTTTTGGGCAAGCATGAAGCGAATTATGGTAATATATCCGGTAAAACCGTGTCGAATAAACAAGGAAAACATGATGACCTGATTGTGCAGTGGAAACGTATAAATTCATTGCTGAATAAATTTTGGGACATTTGGAAGCGGGAATATTTGTTAGCATTAAGAGAATGCACTTCAATTCCTAGTCAGCGTAACAAAACGTCGACTGGTCCAAAACGTGGCGAAATTGTTTTGGTTGATGACAATTGTTACAGGTCAACATGGAAATTGGCAAGAATTATTGAACTTCATAGTAGTGCAGACGGAAAATGCCGTTCTGCGACTTTGTGTTTGTCGTCTGGTAAAATGATTAGACGCCCCATCAAGAAGTTGTTTCCGCTTGAGGTTGATCAAAATACAAATAGTAATTCGTGTATTGCGGAAGATCAAGGATCGTTAACTAACGACAAGAGAAAATGTGCAGAAATTGCTGCACAGCGAATTGGTTCTTACTTCAAACGAAAACATAAATAGCTGCTATTGAGCTAATGGAGTTTTTGTTTTGTTTGTTATTTGTCTAAATTATTTTCAGATTTCGGTATGGCTCGAACAATATGTGTGCAAGCAAATCATCCGCTTTCAAGATTTTACGCTTACCCAATTTTACCGTTGAAAAATATAACAGTAACGTCTATCGAAATGGCATTTTGGTTTATTATGCTTATACAACATAAAAACGAATTGCTGGCTTATGCTATGATAAAAGAACAGCATTTGCAATGGAATCCGACTATTATTCCGTCTTGGTTAAAAACACGAAACTTCAAATTAAATGCTGATTGGATATGCCAATCAGAAGAAATTTTCAAAGTAATATTGGCAGAACAAATGTCGCGTTCAGAGAGTGCTTTCCGTACCGAATACATGCGAATTGTCGGAGATGCTTCTGAAGATATACATTTTATTGTATGTAGTCGAAAAAACGAAATGGTTTGGTCTTCAGGTTGGCCGTTAAGTAGTAGTGCAAAATATGGTAGGTTTCCCGGTTTCAATTTGTACGGTAATTTGTTGAGTCAAATGGTGCAAGTGGTACGCGATTCAGTAATGAATGTACATTTTTCACTAAGTTATCTTATGGAAAATGTTTATAATTTTGAGGAAACATCAAAACACACAGTGTTGATATTGTCAGACAGTCAGTGTCGTTATTTAGAAAATTGACGCAGGAAATGTGTACGCAATTTCTGGAGCAAAATTTAGTAGCATTGCTGATTTAATTGTTACGAAACGTTTGAATTTGGCGGATTACAAGTTTGTTATTATAAACTGCGGAGTTAATGATGCACAACGGAGCAAAAGGTTCCAGGTACAATCTTGGAACGCTTTGAAAACAATTTTAGAAAAAGTAAGTTGCAGCGTTGGAGCAAAAATAGTTTTGAGTACAGCAATACCGATGCCTGGAATACGTGGTGTCAAAGAACATTCTGAATGGATTCGAACTCAAGTTGCTAATATGCCGATTCACTGTATAATGTGGGGCAGCTTAAATTCACCGTTCGTGACAAATGGAAATATAAACCGTGAGCTGTTTGAAAAAGACAACTTTCATGTCAGTCATGCTGGGTTTAGAAAGCTATGGATTGAATGGTGTAAAGTTGTACCAGAACTAAAATTGGTTTCATATTCGCTTTCGAAGTACATGTATAGTAAGCAAGAATTTCAACGAAAGCGGCGGTTTAGTCAAATAGATCGCAAATAGTTACGTGTTTTGTTGCTTCCGTCGGGAGTGTCAGAAAATTGAATTCTGAATCGGAACTAAAAATACCGATATGAAAATATAATAAAATAGTTAGTTTGACTTTTCGTTTTGACGAAATATAGTAAAATAAAATTATTGTTGTATACAACAAATAAAGTCAACAAATTTATCACAGCTACACAGCCGTTGGCCATAAGTACCATACAAGCCATGATCACGCTGTTGTGCCACATTAGCTTGCCCTCGAAACCTAGAAGATCCGCGCGATTGCGATCGGCCACGTTTTGAAGCACCTCTGGTTTTATAGCAAGAATCTTGCTGATTTAGTTTAACACTACTATCAATAATCCATGACCGTGGCGATGGACTTCTCCTCGACTGTTGGCTATGGGGCCCGTATGAATCACAATCATGCTGATTGACCAAGCTACCTCGCCCTCCAATTCGACCAGAAGATACAATCGATGCTGATCTGCCGCTTTTTGGAGTTATCTTTGACCTGGAGCGAGGCTTACGGTGCTGAGTTGTAGCCCCACCAGTTGCTGAATACAACTGATTACAATCTTCTGTTGATCGATTGTAATCGTGACGTTCAATTTTTCCGTCGTTTTGCAGAATGTGTACAGGAACATTATTCGTCACAGGAGGCGACAAGTGCCAACTGCTGCGGTCTGTTACAGTTGATTTGTTCCAATGTTCATCATATCGTTTCGAAGTTGTTACCGCCTTATAATTCGTCCGAAAGTCGTGTTCAGACGTTTTCTCGTCAAATTGATGGTTGTCATTACCTAAATCACATTGGAATGCTTGTTGTTGTTTTTGTTTACGGCGCATCTTCCGCCGAACGTTTCTACTCAACCTGGTCTTGTATTCGGTACTGTTGCCTATGCTGTTGTTGCTCGAGCATAAGTTCTGAGTTGTAAGTGACGATATTGATGATGCCGTAGTAAACGAGCGATCTTGATTTATCGAAGATTTATTACCTGTACTGTGTTTAAAATTGTCATCGTAATCACTACAATTTGCAACACTGAACTCTTCCTTCAGTAATTCATTGCGACGACTTAAATGTGAAATTGAATTTTGATCAAAAACCTCGGAATACGCGGTGAAACCACATTTGCTGCCCTGTTGTAAGCGTACACTTTCAAGATATCTGTCGCAAGGCGTAGTTGACTCACTTGCATAAACCGTACTTCTGTCTGAATATGCCGCCGATGAGATTGAGCTTTTCCCGGCATACAGTTCAACGTTCTTAGCTTCATTCATTCGGTCGTTGCAAACAAACTTTTCTGAACCCGAGGCATCATGTTTACTCAAACCGCAACGACTGGCACTCCTTGAATTAAACGTTTTCTTTGCAGCAGCCAGTTTTGCATGTGTATATTTATAATCCATGTTATGACACAATATCTCATGATCATAATCGGCACCATAATAAATCTCTTCGCGTTTAACCTGGTTGTCGCTGTTGCGATACTCTGTTTCGGCATTATCTCCAACAATTGAATCTATTGCAGAACTATCATTCTTTAGTTTATGGTAATGGTGCGCTGCCATAGCATACTTATAGTTGTCGCCAAATTCGTTCGCCATCCACTGATCGTATTGATATGTGCCAGCATTCTGTTCGTTTTGTATATTTGGCTTTTCATTTAGACTTGCCCGTACGTCACTGTTTCTCGCAATTTCTCCGCAGGACCCAGTAATGC
Organism: Enoplolaimus lenunculus; assembly: GCA_030248215.1. NCBI lineage: Eukaryota > Metazoa > Nematoda > Enoplea > Enoplida > Thoracostomopsidae > Enoplolaimus > Enoplolaimus lenunculus. The sequence goes on from JASANG010002631.1 coordinate 349,133, forward strand.
CAACTGAGTTGCCACTTCCTCGCTTCAAATCTCTAGCTATCGCTTTTGATTTTGAAACCAGTTTAGCCCATTCTGTCGTTCTCAAAACGGGTTGTGTCTGAGCATCACTTCTTACTGCCGAGATCATACCTGTGATTTTCTGGTTTCTTTTGTCGTTTGCTAAAAATTCACCGCTGTCGCTACTGAAACTTGTTCGTCTTTCATAGCAGTCGCGTTCTTCATCCCAATCATAACCATTACAAACAAACCTAATCTCATTCATAATGCTGAACCTGTTATTTTCTTTTTCACCATGATCGCTGTCGACGTCATTGTCTTTGGTTTCAATAATCTTGCCCTTCTTGTAACCCGAGTTTTTCTCATGTTCAGCACTAATGTTTCTGTTTGGAGTTTTTTCTTGATATCGTTCGGTTGATTATCAAAACCGCTGCTTATGTTTTTCGCACAGTTATTGCTAGTTTTCTCAAAATTCCTTTCCTTCATAATGCTGTCAGTTCGTTCTCTGTCCTTGTCTTACCTCTTACTATCGCTATTTCTGCAATTGTTGCTCTTACTCACACTACTATCAACAGCACCCACTCCGCGATTCAATTCAACCCTATTGCCTCCGTTGTTCTTTTTGTCATCATTACTTTTGATGTCGCTGCTGCTTCTGTTATTGTTGTTTTTATTGTTGCTGTTGTTGTTACTACTGCTGCTGTTCTTGTTTATTTTACCTCGCCTTTCGTCTTCTGAGACAGTAAGTGTCAGCAAAGCTTCCGCTTTAGTCGTTGCTGTTTTCGGTTTACCAGAAAATCCTTTATCATAACTTTGTGCCACATTGTATCGAACTGCATCACTTGATGGCTTTTGTCCCGGTATTTGGTGTTTTTGTTGCTGTTGTTGTTGATGTTGTTGCGTAACTAGCGTTTCAATACCTTGTACAGTTCCAGGCGTCAAAAGCCACACCATCGATGCGCGATTAATAGTAGCTAGATCAGTTGTTGTTTGAGCAGTATTATCAACGAAATCCCCATGGCTTATTCCTGAAGCAAGATCTCGTTCAGTTGTAGGCAAGCGGCTGGATTTGAATAGTAGCGAGCGGTTATAAACACTGCTGAAGACAGTATCCCTATCACAGCTCTCCAAAAGCAATTGAGACGACCAAGACGACTTGAGAACACAACCGACCTCACGACCAATGAGAACAGTTAAATCTTGTTTGGCGAATGCTAATCGAGCGTCTGTAATAAAATGTGTTTTTGTGGTACCCTGGTAGCAAACGGAAAACAGAGAACGCGACATATTTCTTAGAATTAAGCATGATGGTGCTGTAGTGACCCGAATAATATATGGAGGCAATAAAATGGGGGTGTCCAATACATTTATGTCCAGACCAATAGGAGTTTGTATTCCGAGTTACGAGTCCGTTCATAGACAGAATCCATCAGTCCTAATTAAAGTCCATAAAATAGACCAAAGCAGAAGAATGGCCCAGGATGTTTAAATATGTAATAACACTCAGACAGCCAGCATAAACTTTATTAAATCCGGGAAAAAGAGTAATGGCAAGGCCATCAGTTTTTCTATAATTTGAAAAATTGTTTAAATTACATTACATGGTAATTGAAAAATAAAGAGTTCAACAACACAAGCAACACCGCTTACATTCATTGCTTCGATCCAATCGCGACAACGTGAACGTCGCAAAATTACTCGCCCCATGTTGGCGTACAGTTTCATTGTTGACGCTTCCATAGCAATCGTTGTCATAAATTGCATGCAACTCAATAAATCCACAATTTGTCGATGTGCGTTGTGCACAAATTCGGCCGACGAATATCGCCTGTCGATCTAAATTAAACATTGGACAAGTGCAAGTTTCACGACTATTCAGGAAGCAAATCCAAAAAAATTATTTATAATCTAATGCAAGTTTTAAACTTATAATTATGTACAACTTTTGCGACAAATGATGTCCTCGATATTAGACTTAGAAATGCACCGTTTTGCAGGGTTGAAAGTAATCAAAATCAAGTATCACAAATTTGTTCTAAATTCTAACTTAAAACGTTGTCAGCTCTGCTCCGCCGTAAACAAATTACGTTACACAGTAAAAATGAAACTCTGCAACACCGATTGCAACACGACGACCAATAGTGGCATTACTTACTTCGTTGCACTTCATTTCGAATTTGTTGAGGAATTTGAATTTTTGATTCGATTTGTTCCTTCAAATAGAAATTGCGATTCAAACCTAATTTTGGATAGGCGGGCCTTGTGGCGCAGTGGCAGAGTGTAACAGTTCAATTCGCACTATGGAGGCGCGCTTTACCTGCTGCTTAGTAAAAAATTTGAAGTCCCGGTTCCTACCTAGACTGACATGGGAGCTACACCGTGAGCGCAGTGGTAAACTGCCGCGCTAAGAACACGGGGTATCCAGTCAAAACTTGGATGAACGGTCAAGGGACAACCTTAGTGAAAATAGAGGCATGTAAGCATGTGCGACATGCTTGTTCGTTATGTGCACATGCAATACAGTGCAGTGCACTGTATGTATGCTAGCTGGCAGCATAGCACATACAGTCGACGCGTAATGCAGTTGGAGAAGCGGGCTGCGTGGCGCAGTAGTAGAGTGTTCGCTTAAGGATCCGTAGGCTGAGAGTTCAATCCCCCCTGTGGAGGCCCGCTTTTCAAGCTGCTTCGTAAAAAGGTATAAAGACCCAGTTCCAAACTAGACTGACATGCATAACGTTCTTAATATTACATTGACAATGGAATATTGACTGAAAAGTTTCCGCCCACATTTCAGTTGTGTGACATCATTAAAGTAAAAAAATGCGAACTACAGTGTCAAAGCAGGCCCGTAACCAATGGGGGGCAGGGAGGCTCAGCACCCCTTTAAAAATTTGGCCCCCCTAGGAAATTTTCAACCTTGTTTGCAAGTCATTAATAACTCGAATTCCACTCCTGAAAAATTAGCAAGGACAGCTGGCTACGGGCCTGTGTCAAAGGGAGATCACAGGATAAGGTACACGATTTCGATTGGTTTCATATTGAATAAAGGTTTCAACTGTCTCATTCAATTTATAAAACAAAAATTTTTGATGCAAAAATTTTGGAATTTAGCATCTGCAGTTTGGTAAGAGCGGAGAATAATCCATTTGCGTTTAATAGAAAAACAATGAGGTCTGACTGCACGCCTGCTGCAAAAAAAGAAAACAAATAAACTGACATACCCTGTAATCACTTGTATTCGTTCCGTCTGTTGTGGCATAGGGCAGAACACGTAGAACAATCCAAGAAACTTTAAGTCGCGCACGATAACAACGATCAGGAATGTTGGAGCAAGATCCATCAACATTAGTTGCGTGAAATATTGTTTCACGTCCACGAATGTTGTCGTCATGCGTTGTTTTTCGAGCAGTAAACTGAAATGATCCCATTGAATCATATCTGTGTAAATCTTTGAAATCTACACTGTCAGGAAGCTGTGTTGATAGCGTTATTAGGCATGGTCCAAACCTAAAATTTAAAACAATCAAAATAACGTGAACTAGCCAGAGCAAGCAAGTCAGATTTTTAACTCAACTTTCAACAATCGGTAATCGCAATTTTGAAAGCAAAAATCTGCCGTAAAGGCGTAAATTATACTGATTAACTTAGTAGAATAAAAAGATAATATAAATTTACTAACCATATTTAAGCAATTTCTAAACAATTTTTGTATTTCTTCTAATTCTCACTTTCGGTAACACTAAGAGTAGTCAGAGTGCGGAGCTGTTTGCGAAACAGAAATTAAAGGTTTGCAAAACAATGTTGTAAAATCTGCATATTTTGTAAACTCTAAGTGATCGCGTTTCATATTTTAACTTGTCCAAATCCTAAACTATATTTACAACGGTTGTAATCAAGTCAAGATTTTGATTTTGAGAGCCACGCTAAATGAACGTTTTTAATACAATATATGTATCAAATGGTCAAATTATCTACAAAATGCCACATTTTGAAATATATAAGCCAACTAACCTTTCGCCACGAATCATAGCTACTCGAGTTTCTGTATGCATCGATCTCCCAGAAAGCGACGCGATGAATAACTGCCCACAATCAGCGCCCTCTACAACTTGGATCCGATCCGCTTGAATATTTCCACCTTGATACGCGACTAAGTCGCCGTTGCCCAAAAATTGCGCTGCGTACTCAAATGCGCCCGCTACCGTTTTGGGGGATTTGGGAAAATCATGGAATCGATCACGCTCATTATCATCCACCGATGTTGGTACTTTGCGAGCACTGTCGTAAATGCCACCATAGACTGTTTGCTTGGTAATACGCACCGCGTTTTCTAAAAATAACTAAGTTTAAAAAAATTATATACATAGTAACCAATAAATAATGTAACCTGACACTAGTAGAATAGTTGAAATACGGTCTATGAGGTTTCAGATATCTTCGCTTGGCCTTAATGACTGAAAAAATAGTAGCTCGCACAGAATAGTCAGCAATATTAAACCAAGCGTTATGCTCCGCACCGGAAACGCATATATATTCGCCACGGAAACCTATCGCGCCGGTAATATAAAAATGCGATGTCTGTCCCTCTGTTCGTCCGACGAGAATCTCAGGAACCATGAACGCATTTTGATGAACTTTGTTTGAAAGCTTATCCTGAGGGTTCACATTGCATTGGGGGTTTAATATTCTAAGCCGTTTAGGGGTCCGTCCGAAAAGAAGCTCATGAGGAACCGCTGAACTTTGTTTGATAGCTTAACCTAGCATTGGGTTTTCAAAATTTCAAGCCATTTGCTACAGGTTCAAGTTGCTTAATTTATATAAGCCTAAATAAATCAGGACTTTTTTGTATTTCACTAATTTTCAGTGTACAAGATATGTAATCTCGGTACTAAAGGGTTTTTGGGTACAAGACATCTGAATATATTGCTTATAAAACTCCAAAACCGATACTTGAATATTTAGTTAATAGCTAATTTGCATATTAGTTTAATTAGTTAAGCGTAAATTAGGACTTTCTGACTTATTTCACAGATTATTAGGATTACAAGCAATCAAATTCAGTACTAAAGGGATTTCGGGCTCGAGAAATTTAATAAATTGTTTATAACACTTCAAAACCGATCAATAAATTGTTAGCTAACACCTAAGTTGCATATTAGATTAATTGGAAAGAAGGGGGCTCAAGCTATCTGTTGTGCTTATAAGTTTGGATTTAACACTAAACCTTGATTTATGACGCTCAACCTTGTCAATTGTTATTTGCCATTTTTTGATTGTACCTTGATTCCTTGAAGCGAGGTTAAACTCTATGCAATCGTGCAAGTTTCTGTAGCGAGAAGTCGCAGCTGTAATTTGCACGTGCAATTTTTGATAGAAAGAACTTGCAGCTGCAACTTCATCATGGAATGTTCGAGTCTTGCACATAATAAAATTTACCACAGCATTATGTATTATTCAACCCACCTAGAGGGGCATCGGCCGAGTTTTAGTGAGCAGGGGCGTGCGTAACCACTTGTTAAAGTGATAAGCTCATTTGTTTAGTTTCCGTACTGTTCGTTCGTGCAAAGCACGAAAGTTTTGGAAATTCTTGATTTTGTGAACAATTTTATCACAATTAAGAAAAATTATAGCACTGAATTTGCAATTGTTAGGTCCGTGTAAGGGGTGGCTTTCTGAACGCAGCTACTGCCCGGATGTGGTGCTTTCTCTAAACAACTATTGTGTGCAGGCCCTTGAGAATGCCGTAAACTGTTCAACTTGCACTGTATGGTAGTACATAATGTCTGTAAGACATCCGTCAAATAACCGATTTGACGCCGTCCCAAATCGCTAATAGCAGGCCAAACGGGTTACTCTATTAGAACGGTGTAATTCCGGCAAATTAGGGCAAAAGTTGGCTGAGCGGATAGCGGAAAAGACCCACTTATAGAGTAGGTAATTCTAAAGACTAATAAAAGTGTCTTCTTTCCAGGAAATTCCGTAAAACGATATATAGCCTCTGTCCATCCCCTTGTATACACCTGTAGCTGAGACTTTTCAGTAATCGACTTAAGCGTAGCCTTGCAAAGCACCAAATCAACGTACTTCCGAATGATAGTACCGCCAAGCTCGGGTCGCCATATCCAGTGTTTGCAACACCAAACAAAACAGGATATCCGTTTGCTTCTGTCGGAAATATGTGATCTTTCGCCGCATAAGCGCTGTCAGTTAGCATCATGGTTGACCAACGAATATATAAACCCGCAATACCTTTTGATTACTTGCTATAACGTACAAACTCCCAAAGTACTATTCAATCAACCAATACAACTTGAGTTTCAACAATTAATTTTACATAGGAAATATGCCGACATTAATTCCAAACGCTTACTTTCGCTCGGCCAAGACCTCGTTCGGCTAACAGTAATCAGTTAACTTTCTGTGATGTTTGCAGAGCGTATACGCAAAAGTTTGGCAAGCAAGAGAAAAATTATTTGACCTGTATTATTCAGCAGTTTTTAAAAACCTGTCAATACGAGTTTTACTCAAGAAATTTCTAAAACGCTACCCCCTGCAAAAAACTTGTCAAAGCGGGCCGCGGCCGAGTGAGCATACCGCAATTATAAATAGTATATTAGAATCCTCGACCAAAACAATTGCTGAGCAAATGTGCGGTTACAGAATCATAACTTGCGTACACCAGGTAACTTTTCAGTTTTACATTACCGTAAAAGTACCTCACCTGTAGGTACTATACAAACATTTTCGCGACCTGGGACGGTTTTGCTCACTGTATAATACGAACGCGTTTAGTACAGTACCGTAGCACCGAAAGTTTCGTTTCGTTAATCATAGGGACACGGTAGTGTCTCCTATAATATGTTTCGTGCAAGTTTATTGCTAGACACTTTTTTGATTTTAAAACCATAGCTGTGAGGATTGCAAAAAAATTTTTGCACCTAAATATGTGTAAGGATGCGCCACATACATGCTGAAAGTTTCGTGTCTTTACTTTACTTGCACGTCTTGAAATTTAATAAAAACCGACGAACTTTACGCAAAAACTTCGGTGATTTTGAGTCAGAATACGGTTTTTACGCAACACGAAGGAACAGACAAGTAAAGAGAAACGCTAAATTTAGTATGTATAGGCCGTTTACCTGTTCATGACCCTGCAATAAATTCTTCAATTTTAAGCTGCAACTTCAACCAAAAACTGGTGAATCTTTTTTTCCGAAGAAACGTATTTGTGCACGAGTGTTTGAAATAACTACAGAATGCAGCCGCTATATACTTCGGCAGAATAAACAACAGATTACAGTGTATAGAATAGCTTATTAATTGTTCACAGTTGATTTTTAATTCTAAAATATTTAAAGTGCAATCATTCATGACGATAGCTCAAAATTCGTTATCGTATTGTAATAATGTAACAACATAGCTAGTATATTGCAAATGGAACAGGAGCACGTGAAAGTTTAAAATCGATGGCCCATGTGTGGTTTCATATATTGATTTATTTTTGTGACTATGCTTTCCGGCAAAATGAAAGATGCTAAAAACAGTGAATTGTACATCAAAATGGCTAAATATAATACTGTTGTATTTTTGCTGTAACTGCATTATGGGCTAATAACATCAGTTTTCCAGCCTGCGTTACATTCAAAAATGTTTTCACTGTTTGTTGTCTAAAAGAGGCAAATGGCAATTCAATCTCTAAAATAAAACGTTTAATTAACACTTTTGTGGTGTTAAACGACGGTTAGGCAGGGTGTAAACGGATAGTAATAATAACGGAAACGGAAATAGATAGTGATCGAAATAACGTAATGGATATTGAGGTATAAGTTTCAAAGATGTTTTAGTTTTGGCCAACAATACAGAGGCGTGCAAATATGCAGGGGGCTTTCTAAAATTTCAAAAAAGTATCGGATGCTTCGAAATTTTCTTAGATTTTGGGTGTATTTAGCAATTTTTATTTCATTTCGAACCATTGTAGCATATCTGTAATGAAAATTGACAGTTATGTTCGTGATTTTTAACTAATTTCGAACGTAAAAACAACAGACCTCTATTATTTCTATAAAGAAACGAACATCGATTTTTGCCGCAAACGGATATCTGGTTACACGCTGTGGTTCGCGAGAATATATTCTTCAAAGGCTTGTCGACATTCGTCATGGGCAACAGTTAGCCGACTCTAAGGAAGCGGAAGCTCAAGTGGGTTTTCCAGTTATGTATTTAACAGTTTTTGTTGTCAATGTCATAAGTTTTAGTGCGTTAACAATGACGTATTATACCGTCTTTTTGCCATAGGGGAATT